>JAGFBZ010002177.1:0-66724 GCA_018398805.1 Hirundichthys speculiger | reverse complement strand
GGTACTGTCATTACAGCTAATCTTTAATGCTCCCGTGTGGGCAAAAGAGGTATTGCTACGTAGAGTGGCTTTAAGGGGAAAAAAAGTGGAAAGTCTGCAGAAACTTTTCACGGGAGGTTAAGCCGACTGTTATCCCCCTGCTGTAAGACAGGGGGCGGTGTGTTCCGGTTCTGCTTAAAATGGCTCTCACATGGTATATCCAGGGACGGGCGACTGTGAGGCTGCTGCTTCTGCAGGAACACGCTGACAGTGTTGCCAGATGTACGAAATTTATCGTGTTTGTACAATAATTTAGCCCTTTGTACTATGTACGATTAATAATTGTAAAAAAAACAACAACAAATGTATGATGATATCGACCTTTCCATGAAACACCTGTTTAGCTATTTCAACTTAAAAGCATTTCAGTAACAGAATGACGGGGTACTTTTATTGTGAAGCGGCCATAGGAAGTGAAATGTGTTCATGTGGTGTCACTTGTGAGCGTGAGTGGAAGGTGGCGATAGTGTGCCAAAACTGGGAGGCCAACTACTGTAATGCTAACGTGAAGAAGAAGAAGAAGAAGAAGAAGGCAACTCCTGACAACTCCTGTTGCTACAATAAAGACCAAACAGCCGAAGCGCATGCGATTTTAGCTGCGTCATGGTTGCATTTAGTGTACGATAGTTTGGGCTAAAATACGATAATTTTGGGGTCTCTGTATGATAATTTCATTTTCAACATTTGGCAACACTGCGCGGTGGTCCAGGGGTTGCTTGGAAATCAGCTGAAAGCTTGAAAAGCTCAGAAGAGAAGGGAGAACCTGACTGACACAGATACGGCAGTTTAAAGCAGGGTGCGATACGGGACTGATAGCTAGATGCCGGACGGTGATTTGACTTCGTTACGTGTACTGCCGCGCACTGAAGGGGGTGTGGTAGGTGACACTTTTCACTCACGGCCTCGTCGCTTCAGAGGCGGCCCGTCGGGGTTGTCATGGTACCAGGTGTTTGGATACATGAGTAGGAGGTGTGAGGAAAAACGGTTTTTATTATCGTTCTCTGACTTACATGCCGCCGGAACAACAACAGCAACAACGGCGGCGGCTAAAAGCTGCAAATCATGAACTGATTTGTTTCAGCCGCTGCAGAGACCTCTCCTGCCATCCCATCATGACTGCGCGGTTTCATGACGGCGAGCCGGAGGAGCGCTGCGCTAACCTTTGGGGAGCGGTGCTGTTTATTATTCAACCTGATTTCTCCCATGTTCTGACTCATCTCTCCGTGGGAGACAGGAGGGAAAAGAATAGAAAGAATGACTCATTTTACCAACTGGCTTTCACGACGCATAAATAAAGCACGCGCGCTCACGCTCGCTTTTGGAGAATGAATCACAGGCCACGGAGCAGAGACTGTCTTAGACCAGCCTTTCTCAACCTTTTTTCAGTCACGACACCTTTCAAAAGTGAATAAAATCTCACGACACCCCAGAGTAAAATATAATCCAACCCTGACTGTAAATGCATACGTCCCGTTTATTTACTTTAAATAACCTGAACAGGATAACTGCACCAGAGTAGGCCTCAGCAGGAAAGCTTCTCTTCATCCGTGATGTGCTTGCTTCCATCCATCATCCTTGTATCGCCTCTTTTTAGCCTTATCGCTAGCAGCTAGCTTTGGTACCTATGGAGCAGATTCAGAGCTGGTGGATGAAGGCTTGATGAAGAAGTCGGCTCCTCTGTGATGTTCCGTTCCTGTGGGGCTTTTCTTTTTAGAAAACCATCCACGATGCTGCTAAAAAGTTCTCTTTGCTATCTGTGAAATAAAATTCCAGTTTAAATGATATTACGACGTAAGCTAACTGAGCAGTCACGTTGACCTTACGCTGACCCCGTACTGACGTTAACATTGGGAAATGGGCATGTGAGACATATTCTTAGTATTCATTTCAAGTCCAATTATGTATCTTATTTATTTATTTATTTATTCATTCATTCATAGGCAAAAAGTATGTATTTATGTATGTATTCATATATTTATACAGTGCTACCTCTACTTACGAAATTAATTGGTTCTGGAAGTAGTTTTGTAACCTGAAAATTTCTTAAGTAGAGACGCGTTTTCCATGTAAATGTCCTAATCTGTTCCAAGCCCCCCAAAATTCAAACATTATTTTTTTTTTATAAATTATAAATAATACATGAAATGACATAAAAACCTATAAGAAATACATGTTAGAACTAGAAAAGCACTCAGAGAGCGCAGACCTCCACTAAACGCAACAATTATCGAAAATTTGAAAGTGATCCAGAATCCAGGATTTCTTCCGGATGCTGGGAAACGACCCAAAAGGACCTGCCAGATCACTAGCAGTTTTACAGTTCATTCCCTTAAATAACAGACAAATATTTGTGAAATTAAGATATATTTGTGAATGTATTTCAACAATAAATATATGTATTTTTAATGTTTTTTTTTGTCAAAGAACAGAAATATTGTGTGTTTTCACAGCTACAGTGATTTAATGTTATTTTACATTTAACATGTAAAATCACAGTCTATTTTTGTAAATTAAATGGCATTTTAAAAAATACAGAAAAAAATCTGTAAAATAGACAGTAAAATTCTGTTATATTACAATTTTTTTTTTACAGTGTAGACCATAGAAAGTCCTGAAAAACTCGGTTCCTGATAACTGAGCCATGCGCCTGTGGACGAAGCCCCGTAAAACTACCCCACTGATGAAGGTCCGTCTAACAGGGAGAAGAAGAGAGGGCCAAAATTCCTCCACGACATATTCAACTCAAACACTGATAACATCACACAGAAAAAACGATTGCTTCCACATGTTGCCTCTAACGGTGGTTTTGCAAGCTGTGAAATCATGTGGTTGAGTCTTTTTTAAATAAGTAACATGGTGCTCGCTGTCCTCGTTCACCTGGGTTTATCTTTGGACTCTGTTTGTCCGCGGGATTACCTGTTCTCTCCGTTTTCTCACTATTTACACTCCGGATTGCAGCATCTGGGCTGCCGTTTGTTTTCCCGCCCTGCTGCAGCGTTTTTTTAATAAATTCATTTTTCTCATTCACTGCTCCGTTCTGCTTCCTTTGAACTTGTAGGCGACATGGAGGTGAGACGGTATCCAGGTACATCTCACTGGTCCTCTTTATTACCCTCGTGCTGTAATCCCCTTATTACACTCTCTGAAAGCCTCTCAGTTTCTCACAGCCGTGCAGGTTGATCTACAGATACGGGGCTGGACTTAATCTCTGCAGTATTGTGCTTCGCTGCAGTTTAGCCATGGTAGACTGGCTCACGTACCTCCCCGGAGGAAGGGAGGGAGGGAGAGGGAGCGCTTGCTTTCACGTAACTCATCAATGCTCTTCCTTTCTTTTTCCCCTCCGCCACATATGCCTTCAGTCGGCCTGTGGATGTTTTTCTGCATCACCGCCAGCGTTGTGAAAGTGCTCACTGGTGCCTGCTGGGATGGAGCCGCGCTGCAGGTGTTGCAGACTGTGAAGAGCTCAGAGTGACTTGCCTGAATCAATAGCGGTGGGTTATTAATGACAAATGGCTTTCTTTATTGCGGTTCGTTTACATATATGGTCACAAACGGCGGCGGCGGCCGAGGTTAATCAACACGGTGCAGTGACGGATGGCCTGTGCGGCAGCCGGAGGACAGCTAATTAAAAATCCAGGGGACAATGACATTTCCCGCCATCTCTTCCTCACGACAAAGCTTCACGGCCTAATATTATTCCCATGTTCACTTTTCAGGCGTAAAGGTCACAGGTGTGGCCACTTTCATTGTCGTTATTGCCACTTCAAAATGTCCATCAGAAGCCTTGATGGAGACCTGACCACGGGGGCTTTCCAGAGTCAATGTGGAGAGATCGTCTTCACACCAAGTCAAGGACTTGCAGGGGGTCTCATCCTAGTTTTCCCCTCTTGAAACCAACTCGTGTGGTTGATCTGCTGGAGAGGTCTTCAAGCCAACTCAGCCGGTTCATCCTGACCAGCAGGTCTTTCTACTCACGTCACACTGGCTTTCCTCACATCTAAAACCACATAGAGTGGGATGCAGAATCCCTAATTTGTCGTGTTCTAGCTCTGCGTAGGGCTCTTTTGTAGACTATTAAACTATCTCTCCAGGTGCGATGGGAGTCCGCAGATTTACAGGAGTACCACCTCTGTTCCATTTTACGTGCTTTTTGCTTCAGCGTGCGAATATGTGAATTATACCAGGGAGCTGAGCTCCTAAGATAAGAAACCCTCTTCCTCAGTGGAGCAACAGCATCCAGGGCTGAATGTAAAAGATCTGCAGTATTGGTGACGAGGTAATCAATATCTGCTGGAGTAAAATTCAGGTCATTGCCCTCAGCTATTCTATCCTACTATTCTATTCCACCATAGGGAGATGAGAGAGAATGCCCTCTTTAAATTTATTCACAGCATCTTCAGAAGGGCATCTGCTGTAATGACACATTTCATTTTTTGTTTTAACGCCACAAATGCTGAAATCGAATGAAATTAAATAGTGGTCTGAGAGAAGAGAAATTCAGCGGCGACACTAACAAGTGATGAGTTTCTATACCATAGGTGAGGACCAGATCCTCCTGGCTCCTCGCCACGTGGAAGGAGCAGTGACTCAACTCCAAGTCCTGTCTGACCAATCTCTAAGGGAGCATGCATCCACCCTTAGATGCCATCCATGATCTTGTTCTTCTGGTCGCTACCATAGATGAGGGTAGGAACATTGATCAGAGTATCGTCTCTTGACTCAACTCTCTCGTCCTCATCCACAGCAGACATCGCACTGATCCGCCTGTCAGTTTCCCATTCAATACTTCCCTCAGTCATGAACAAGACCCACCTAAACTTCTCCACTTGAGGCAGCACCTGAAGTGGAGGTACTGCCTTCATGAGAGAGAGGGCGGGAACAACTCTTTTCCCCTGGACAAACAAGGTCTGCGTCATTTGAAAAATTTCATCAGGCAGGCATCCATAAGTGAAAGCTGGAACTGCCTCAGTTCACTTAACCCTTGTATCTGACTTAGCAAGTTAATACTCTATACCGCTAGGTCATCACTTTTGCTATTTGCCAACCTCCAATAAATAAATGAAGAGGAAGAAGGGTGAGGAGGAGATGGACAAGAACAAGAAGGAAAAACAAGAAACAAAACTGAAAGTCACATCAACAATAAGGAGGCTGACATGGTTGCTGGTTTTTTGTTTGTTTGTTTGCTGTGTTAGCATATGTTGGCAATAAATGAGAAGAGTTGACACCCAGCAGTTTTTCAGGACTGCACTGACGTACTTTTCTATCAGCAGGGCTCCGGGGTAGTTTCATGAGGCCTAGATCTTTGAAAGGTGGACCTGCTGTGGACTGGCTACCCCAAAATATTGGTTGTGTTCACTCACAGCTAGAGGTCTTCACAGGTCCACTTTCATGCACCCGAACCCGAACAGACCCGTGAAAATTCGACCCGAAACCAACCCGACCCGAGCTATTATTATAAGTCTGGGAGTCAGAACCCGAATGGACCTGCAATATTTGGACCCGGAACCGACCCGAGTCTTTAGTTTCCAACCACGAACCGAACCGAGTTACCCGAATAGAACCGAGACAATCCAGCCCATAGTTGCTCATGTTAAAAGTTGTGTAGCGTTGAATAAAACTTGATTTTCTTACCTAAAGTTGTCTTCTTCTACCGGTTTAGTTGCTACATAGGCTACGTGATGTAAACAACAATAAATCCACGTCGTTATTTTCTTTGTGGATACAGATGCTGTTGGTAGCAACTGCTAACGCTAATAGCCTACACCGGTCAGGACGTGTCGTAAATATGTTCTCTCATCCAGCGTTTTCATGTTGGCGATCCGTTGTGCTTTACAGCTGCCGGACAAACCGCTAATAACACGCTACGGCAACACGATTGTTTCATGACAAACATGCTACGTTAATGAATAATTAATTAAACTGCCCCGAGTCCTGACATTGGCTGCTACCGCCAATATCTTTACCTCTCTGCAGTAAACGTGGACCCAGCCTGTCAGAGAGCACCGACCGGACCCGAGACTAACTGTACCGATTCCGACCCACGTCTTTTGAATGGACCCGAGACCCGATTCGGGTCGGAACCTCGGGTTTTCGGGTTGTCGGGTTGTTCCGAAGACCTCTACTCGCAGCTGATTGGATTTGCTGTGGCCGGAGTTGACGTCTTTCAGCTGTCTCAATGTCCCCTTCGAGTCCCCCAGATCTTACTGGACGTGTCACTGTAAACTGAGAGACGGCTGAAAGGACCAAGGAGAAGATCGACCCAGTGACCGTTCTCGTCCCTCAGGTTTTACCCCAGACCTGAGGCAAGTCTCAAGGCAGAGACTTGCCTCGGCCCCTGTGGATGTTCCTGAGAACCCTCATCTCAGGGCTGTTCTGGGTAATGGAGACATGCGTCAGCGGGGGGATACCCCAGATCAGCTTCTGATGGAGACCTCTCTAATGATCTGCCATCGAGCAAGACAACTTCCTCCAACGGTGGGCAGTTTCCCCCCCTAGTGGTCATTCAGTTAACTGCACGTTTTGGGAATTTCGTTGGTAACAGTTGGTGGAAATCAGATGACATTTCTTTTTAAACTCGGCTGCTGTCACGTTGAATTTTGAGGGCTCAGTAGATCAGCACCTCTACTGAACTCCACCGCAGAGAGAAATCAGCAGGGGTTGATGTAACTAATATTAGAGAACTACACGTCCGTGCCCATCTACCCCGCCCCCCCCCGGCTGCAGCCCACCTACCCGTCCCAACACGTCCTCTGGGACTCCCTTCATCTGTTTAAATCCTGAAGCGCTTCCTTCTAACGGCCTGAACGTCTCGGCTGAGAAGATTTAGTCGTGCCGCGACGACGCCTGCCTGCTGTCCTCTCAACCATGCCGCGACGACGCCTGCCTGCTGTCCTCTCAACCATGCCGGGACGCCGCGTGGCTTCGAGAAAAGAGGGAAAACAGAGCAGAAACTACTGTGTCAAGAGAGAATTACACTTACACATAAGAGCTAATTACTGTGGAGGAAAGCAGCGTGCGGAGAGGCTGCTGAACTTCAGAGCCGGCTGAAATAATCCCTGTGGGAGCCGAGGAAGCTGCACAGTGTACCGTTAAAAAGCGGCGCACGCCGTCTGCTCCCGCTCAAGGAAAAGATTAACGGCGTCATTACTCTTAATTCTGCATGTCGATGCGTCGTGAAGACTAATGCCCTCCTTGATCTTTCGTCTGCCGTCTCCCGGTCCGATCGTCGCCTCGGCTGATTTTGCGTTCCGACAAAGCGGATCTGGCCCGAGTCCGGCGTGCTATCCTTCAGGCGAGTGAGCAGGGACCTTTAAAGGACGGTTGAGTGTTTCTTTTTTTTGAAAACTATAAACAGGGAAAGAGATGTCTGGAGTCAGTCTCATGAGCTGATTGTGTGGCGTCTGTGAAGCAACGGCAGTTTCTATTCACCAACAGTGAATGTGATTCCATTCATACCGCAAGAGAGGCAAGACTGCTGAAGTCTAAAATGTTAAGACTGCAAAAAGGGATTTCCAGCCAGAATAGTTGGCTGCTGACCTTTACAAAGACTCTTTCTTGTTGGCAAGCCGGTTCATTTTTGTACTGGTTAAAAGGCCTGATATGCTGAGTGTTTGTGATGTGCCAGTTATCTGGTTGGTCTCTTGTCTTGGCTCGACTGGTTTAACGCACCGTTACCAAGGCGGTGCTAGTTTGGAAGCAGCGACTAACGGAGAATCAGCTCATAGTCTTTTTTTGACATCCAAATCACAAAGAAAGCACCGGTTCAGAGCCGGGAAAGCTGGTGCTACTCTAGGGCTGTAGCGGTACACTAATTTTGCGATATGATACGATACACGATAATCGGCTCAGGATAAGATATAGATCAATATTCATCTTACCATCAAATCCAGGACTAACAGACTGAAAAACAGTTTTTTCCCAACAGCTGTTAGAGCCATAAATGCCTCTTAGAACAACTGAATAATGTGCATTGTTCAGTTGTTCTAAGAGCACAACTGAATAATGTGCATTATTTTATTTTATTTTATTTTATATTACTGTCTAATGCAACTGCTTTATTCTTTACGACCATTTACAACTGCACTACCTCTGTGTAATAAACACCTGCACACTTGCACACTTACCTTCCTGTTGGCGTTATACTACGCATTAGTAAACCATGTTTACTGAATATGTCTGCCGTTCCCTAGTCTTTGTAAGTCTGTATATTGTTTTCTATATTGGTTTTATATTGTTTTTTTTTATATCGGTTTTATATATTATATTGTTTATATTATATTGTCTATAGTGCACTCTACTGAAGGCCTGCACCTTACTTTTCGTTGTACTTGTGACAATGACAATAAAGAGAATCTTACGATACATTTACATAATTTTCTGAAAGATTTTAAAGGGACAAAGTGATTTTGGTGACATCTTGTGAGTGTTCCAATGACTTTGTTTGAATAATTGAACTGAAAGTATCATTTACACATTATATGGCTGACAGGCAGCTTGCTAATGCTGGACAAAATGAATATGTTGAGAAAAATAGTTTCATTTACAGCGGTACCTCTACTTACGAATGCCTCTACATACGAAATATTCAAGTTACGAAACGCCTCAACGGGAAAATATTACCTCTTGTTACGAAAGAAATTTCAGGATACGAAAGTCATAAATCCAGTAGCGCTGCTACTCGCAGCTCCCAGAGTTTACTGAACGTAAACGTAGCTGTCGGCTCTGTATCTCGGTTTGAAAGCGGTGCGTCCGAGCTGCTCTGCCATTGGCTATCACTTAGCATCTTCCTGGCATCCCATTGGCTAGGAGGGCCCCTTGTCTGTATGAGCGTAACCCAGCAACCAGGTAAACGAACTATTTTTACCTCCGCCAAGGAGGTTCTGTCTGTCTGTTTTCAAGATAACTCAAAAAGTTATGGATGGATTTTGATGAAATTTTCAGGAGTTGTCGGAAATGTGAAAAGGAAGAACAGATTTCATTTTCGGTGTGATCCGGAAGAAATCTTGGATTCTGGATCACTTTCAAATTTTTGATAATTGTTGCGCTTGGTGGAGGTCTGTGCTCTCTGAGTGCTTTTCTAGTTCTGACATGTATTTCTTACAGGTTTTTATGTCATTTCATGTATTATTCATAATTTATTTTAAAAAATGTTCAAACTTTGGGGACTTGGAACAGATTAGGGCATTTACATGGAAAACGCGTCTCTACTTACGAAAGTTTCAGGTTACGAAACTATTCCAGAACCAATTAATTTCGTAATTAGAGGTACCACTGTATTCAAACAGTGCAAATTATCACTTGCAAGCTTTTAAAGGTGGGACACGGGGGTTTTGAAAGAAGCTTAGAATATCGATACCTGCAGCTGAAAAATCGATACTCTCTGCAGAAATAAAATATCGATATATATCGCAGAATCGATAAAATCGCTCAGCTCTAGTAGTTGTTGACCTGTCCAGGCTTTTTACGACTGACTGAAAGGAGATGCAACAAACACGTACAAACAGTCCCTTTCATACAATTTCTGTACGCGTTAAGAAGTTTAAATGACCTTGGTTTGTTCTGAGTTAAACAGCAGTTTATTCTAATGTCAGTTGGTTAATTGGTTAACATTAATTGCCACGTTCCTGCAGACACATTCCCGTTCTAACTCAAAACAACGCTGATCCTTAATGAAGGTTTGCACCCCTCACCGTCTGACAATAGGCCTGGGGCTGCTTTAACTCTGGGATGTTTCCTTTAAGGATTTGAAACTAACCCCCCCACCCCCCACGCTCCGGCGCTACTAATTGACCCACAGTGGTTTTCAGAAAAGCCGCTACGGTCTAACCTGAGTTTGAAATTGGCAGCAGATCACAAACCCAATTTGAGAGGCATCTCAGAAGACCCCCCCCCCCCCCCCTCACCTTTATTGCACATACAAACCCAGCTTGAGAGGAGCCATAAAAAAAAAAAAGCCCACAGATCTGCATCGCCTTCAGTACAAGCATTCAGGCGGAGCTGCACAAATCAGATGATGTCCCTTTCTGTGCGCAGAACGCTGCGGTTTCGATGTCCAGGATGATATTTGAAAGTCGGCCGCGGCGCCTCCTCCTCCTCCTCCTCCTCCTCCTCCTCCTCCTCATATCCTGCTACCCAGGAGCCTCCTCTGCAGCAGCGGCGCACAGATCTAGTGGCTGTCACCTGTAATGAATCACTCGTTCTCGGCCTCACGTCTGCGCCGCGTGATAAGACCCTCTACCTTCGGCGTATCTGCCCTATCACCACAAAAGCAGCGAGGAGGAGGAGGGGGGGGGGGGGGGATTCCTCCCCTCTTCCAGCTTTCTTTCTGGTGCTGCCTCATCAAACAGCGGCATCTCCACTTCTGCAGGCATTAGCATTTTTATTAGCACATACAGAGGAAAGTGGGCTATTCATTGGCTTGACAACGTCACCCGTGTCCATGACCACCATTTCTGTTGAAGAGTGGGAAGAGAAATGGAACCCCCCCCCACTTCCTGTGAATAAGCAGCTGCAGAGATGGATACCAGCCTTACGGTCACTTTAAGGAACATCAGTTAGCCGACAGTCCTTTGCTTTGCAGTTCCTCCACTGACCACTAGGTGCTGGCTGCAGAGCAGAGCAGATCTCATGTTGAAAGGGTCAAAACTGAACATATTTGGTCTTTAATAGTTAGATTTGACACCTACGACAACTGTACCGTGAGTCACGTGACCAGACGGTTCAGCTGCAGTTTATAGAGCCGACGTATGTACAACCTGTGAAGGTGGGAACTGCAGAGGAGCGACTACATTCAGCTGAATATAGGGACAGGCAGGATAGACGTGGCAGCCATTATATTTGAGCGCTCAAACTCAAACTCAAAGACCTTTTTTTTGTTGTTGCCGTTTTAATTGTAATCCCGCTGCTTTCTTGTGCTTTCTTGTTCGCGTTTAGTTTTTCCTCAGGGTACCATACATTGAAATTCGTCCAAAGTTCCATTTACCTAACTTCAGGCAGTTTTATTATGTCCCGATTAGGGATGGAACGGTTAGCGGTATTACGGTAAAGTGCGGTAAAATTTTACGCTATAACGATTACCGTTTATGTTTGACTTCATCTCATTATCGCGGTCGATTACCGGGATATGTAATATCAGCCTCATTCAAGTCTGTAGCGACTAGCGACTGTGTCTCACGTGAATATGTAGCTTGTAACATCGGCATTGTAACGTTAGCATGGCGGAAAGTGGTGATAGCACGCAGGACATTTACCAACCCACTAAAAGGACGAAATCTGAGGTTGGGCATATTTTGTTTTTGTTTTTTTAAGAATACAGAGGGACAACTGGTGGAGGACTGTTATCCTGTCTGCAGAGCACTTGTTTACATTTTATTGTAATTTGTAGAAGCAACTTGAAGGAGCTAAGGCTAATGCTTCAAGCTGCTGAGATGTTTGACCAAGAGTAACCTGGTCGACGCGCTTTGCTAACTCGCATTTCATAAACGTTACCGTCGCGTGTTGATCGAAAAATGACCGTAACGATGTTCTTCTGATGCAGTTAAAATATTAATTTATTCCATTAACTGATCCGACAACCATAACGCCGGCAGTTAGCGCCACAGCGGTCAAAAACCTTTTGCCCTTCCGGGTCCAACACCTAACCAATAACAGGCAGCTACCTTTATACCTGACCCTCAGGTAACAACACAGCGACACCCACAGACACACAGAGTAACTACAATTCACAACAACATATTTGGCTCCTAAACAACTGTTTCTTTATTTGCACATTTATACATATTTAAAGGTGGAGTAGGTGTTGTTTGAAAAATGGTTCCAGCAATCCAACTCAAGTGAGATTTTGAAAATATACACTCCCTCCCTCCTCCCAAAGGCTCCGCCTCCTCCTCTTCAGCTCACCCCTCGAAACCACGCCTTCACATGATTCACGACTGCATGAACCATAGGGAGGGAGGGAGGGAGGGGTGATATTTGATGGATGTATTAGGCAGCCAATCAAAATAGTGATGATCACTTTTTTGATTGGTCAGAGTTTTTCTCTGATTATACCTTCTAGACTGGACCAAAATGTTTAGTTTTTTTTGCAAACATTTTATTTCAGTGGGTGCAATGGAAATGTGAAAAGGTTTTCAGGCAATATTGTAAAAAGTGTTGCAAAAAAACAACACCCACCCCACCTTTAAGGTTCAGCTTAAAGTCCAAAGTTTATTTCATTTGAACTTGCACTATAATTTTTGTTCCTGATAATTGTCTGCATATTTTGACCTACTGTGGTTGTTAAAGTGTTTATTTAAATTTGCACCAGACAAATAAGCTTTGTTTCTGTTATTTATTTTGTTCATTTAAAATAAAACCTCCAGTTGTTTGCCCTTTTAATGTGAAAGTTTCATTTTGATAAGATTTTGGCTTCTAATGTTTTAGAATGACAAGAAAATCATAAGATTTTGTGAAATTATTTAAATGTATGTCTTTTTTGGACATTTGTTCAGCAATATCGTAAACCGTGATAATTTGTTCACTATAATCGAGATATCAAATGTTCCATATTGTTCCATCCCTAGTCCCGATGTGTTTGAACTGACAGAGGCGCTACCTGGCTCAGGCACAACACTGATCTGTGAGCAGCTGCTGCAACATAATCCATCTCATGATGCTGTTTGATAGTAAAAGCAGTGCTGATGGAGCGCAGAGCTGATCTAAATCCAGAGGTTTTGAGTGTCATTACAGGCTGGCAGAGGAATACCAAACAAAGCCGAGCTGATCTGAAGCGTCCTGGACTCGGACCCGCTGTCCTGCGTGCTGTCGTAGCCCCGAGCCAAGTGCATCTAATCGATCCCGCTCGTGCTATTTATATAGACTCCCATTTTATGCAGCCTCTCAGCGGTCCGTCGATAGCTGCTACCGAATTCTGCTCAGCTCTCTGACTCTGCTGATGCACTTGGAAAGCAGCACTTAACGCCTGAGGTGATGTTTAGCGGGCGACTGCAGTGTAATGGCAGCGACACCTGCAATGTCACAGAATTATCACCCAGTGGCGGCAGGAATTTTTGGCAGAATCGCTACGGAGCTGCTGATGAGAGGAGACCATCTACCTCAGATCCAGGATCGTCATCGTGGGAGTTTTTAAAGACCAAAATAAAGCATGAGGAAAACAGTTGGCCTGTACTTATTGAGCCAGTAGAATCATCATTTACAGTTTGGTAACAAATTCACTCTCACAAATTCACCGATTGTCATTTAACAAAAAAAGAACTGAATTATTTTTTGAGTAGCCTGTGTTTGCTTGGACTGAGACAGCCAGGCTTAACCTTTCAGGGCAGACGGATGGATGGATGGAGCAGATGGATCTATACTATTTGTTGCCAAGAATTAGCTCATTTCAGCCCCAGTCAGAGTCCTGGTCTGGCAGCGACACGGAGCAACAGTCAATAATAGTGGCACCTGAAGTAATTCTTTGTGAAAGAGAGTTTTTTTTTTTTTGCTCATCTCCTAGATTTATCAGCCGGCTTCACAGAGGTGTAAGAGGATGATGGGCATGTGCGTGATCCAATCATCATTATTTTATCTTTTTATGTGCTCATTCCCCAACTTTTCTTAATGCTATGTTTAGTTTTAAAGGTGGAGGTGATGTCTGCCTCCAGAGCAGAGCAGAATTACTACTGCAGCAGCACGTCATCAGCAGGGGAAACTTTCTCTCGACGGTCTAATCCCAGCTCACGTTCCCTGTTAGTGGGTGAAAACACAGCAACCATTTCAGCTCCTTTAATGTTGATCTCATGGTTCCAGGTTTTGTCATGGACAAACGACAAACGTGGTGCATCGCTGACACCAAGTGGTGATATGGACTGTTAGTTTGCCAGATCAGTAGATCCCATCGTGTCCGACACTGTAATGGTAAAAGTACACAGTGGTTTGGAGTTTTAGTTTGTAACTGGATTTCACTGGATTGCACTGAACGTGCTCACGTTCTGCGTAAGGTGCCTTGAGATGACTCTTGTTGTGGATTGGTGCGATAAAAATAAATGAACTGAACTGAAATCAAACACGACAACCAGAACCAACCCATTTTCCACAGTGGTGGCATTTCAGTGGCACATTTCCAAGACACACGGCAGTCCCAGCGTGGAGGTGGGTAAATAACTGCCCACGCGTGGTTGGGCTAAGACACCTGTCAGAAATTACCTGTTCGTCTTGATCTTTTTGTACCTCCACAGCTCACTGGATTCATCTGACGCCCAGTCTCAGTATGACTGTTAGCTAGTTATTTTGCTGTATCTTCTGCTATGCTCACTTACACACGTGGACAAAATTGTTGGTACCCCTCAGTTAAAGAAGGAAAAACCCACAATTCTCACTGAAATCACTTGAAACTTACAAAAGTTTCAAGTGAAAGTAAATAAAAATTTATTGAAAATCAAATAATCAAAATCAGCCATCACTTTTGAATTGTTGATTAACATAATTATTTTAAAAAACAAACTAATGAAATAGGGCTGGACAAAAATGATGGTACCTCTATAAAAGATTGAAAACTATTTGACCAGAGTGACATGATTAACTCAGGTGTGTCCTTTAATTGACATCACAGGTGTTTCCAAACTCATAATCAGTCAGTCTGCCTATTTAAAGGCAGACAAGTAGTCACTTTGCTGTTTGGTGAAAAGGTGTGTACCACACTGAACATGGACAACAGAAAGCGAAGGAGAGAATTGTCCCAGGACATCCGAAAAAAATTATAGACAAACATCTTAAAGGTAAAGGCTATAAGACCATCTCTAAACAGCTTGAAGTTCTTGTGACAACAGTGGCTCATATTATTCAGAAGTTCAAGACCCACGGGACAGTAGCCAACCTCCCTGGACGTGGCCACAAGAGGAAAATTGATGACAAATTGAAGAGACGGATCGTTCGAATTGTATCTAAAGAGCCCAGAACAACCTCCAAAGAAATTAAAGGTGAACTCCAAGGCCAAGGTACATCAGTGTCAGATCGCACCATTCGTCATTGTTTGAGCCAAAGTGGACTTCATGGGAGACGACACCACTGCTGAAAAAAAATCATAAAAAAGCAAGACTGGAATTTGCAAAAATGCATGTTGACGAGCCACAAAGCTTCTGGGAGAATGTCCTTTGGACAGATGAGACCAAACTGGAGCTTTTTGGTAAGGCACATCAACTCTATGTTCATAGACTCAAAAACCAAGCATACGAAGAAAAGAACACTGTCCCTACGGTGAAACATGGAGGAGGCTCAGTAATGTTTTGGGGCTGCTTTGCTGCATCTGGCACAGGGTGTCTTGAATGTGTGCAAGGTAAAATGAAATCTGAAGACTATCAAGGCATTCTGGAGAGAAATGTGCTGCCTAGTGTCAGAAAGCTTGGTCTCAGACGCAGGTCATGGGTCTTCCAACAGGACAACGATCCAAAACACACAGCCAAAAACACCCAAGAATGGCTGAGAGAAAAGCGTTGGACTATTCTAAAGTGGCCTTCCATGAGCCCAGATCTGAATCCCATTGAACATCTGTGGAAGGAGCTGAAACATGCCATTTGGAGAAGACACCCATCAAACCTGAGACAACTGGAGCAGTTTGCTCATGAGGAGTGGGCCAAAATACCTGTTGACCGCTGCAGAACGCTCATTGACAAATACAGAAATCGTTTAATTGCAGTGATTGCCTCAAAAGGTTGTGCAACAAAATATTAAGTTATGGGTACCATCATTTTTGTCCAGCACTATTTCATTAGTTTGTTTTTTTGAATAATTATGTTAATCAACAATTCAAAAGTGATGGCTGATTTTGATTATTTGGTTTTTTAATAAATTTTTATTTATTGTTACTTTTGTAAGTTTCAAGTGATTTCAGAGAGAATTGTGGGTTTTTCCTTCTTTAACTGAGGGGTACCAACAATTTTGTCCACATGTGTATGATTAGGGGTGTGAAAAAATGCATTTGGCAATATATCGCGATTTTCGGCCACCCAATATAATATTGATTTTTCAGCTCTTAATTATTTTAGGGAAATTCTATTCTATTTATTTTATTTTATTAAATGTGCAAAAACACTAATAACAAACAATAAATAAGTTGTTTTGAAGCAAATAGTCTTGACTCAATTTGTCCTCTAAATGATCAATATCATCTGATGAACATATACAGCAACTTGATGTTTCATCTCTACTTTTAATTTTGATATTAACTGGGTTGAATATCGTGTATATATCGTGATATCACGATACCATAATAATATCGTATTGTGCCAATACTCACCCTTACTTATGATCCTGAATAATTAATTGTGATCACTCCCAAAACATCTGAAACAGCGACATTTTAACGGCCGCCGGCTCGTGCGTGCGTTGAGCTTTTTTGGTCCGTGATCGTCGAAGGGCCGAGCCGAGACCGCCACGAGCTGCCTGAAACACATACCTGCATTTCAGTTGACCAACTGCATCAAAACTTTCCTTCACAGTCTGCTGTATGCACTTTAAAATCAAAAAATGTCATAAAACTGTGTATGAAATATGATTAAAAACAATATAATATATAGAAACATTTATCATAAGATGATGACTCAAAGCTGTAGCTGCTCAGTTTGTCCCCTGGATTCTGTTTCAAGGATGCAGAAATGAGCTCACGAGCACGTCGTATCTCATCTCTCTGAAGCGCAGAAAGTCGTTTTATTCACTCAGCAGTTTCGCTGATAAACATTTGACTCCAGATGGCTGTTACCATTTTTCTCTCTGCCCCCCCCCCCCCCCCCCCCCCCGCCTTCCTCTCTCCAGGCAGCATCGTGTATCTGGGGATGATGTTCGGAGCCTTTTTCTGGGGCGGCCTGTCGGACAAGGCGGGCCGTAAACAGTGCCTGCTGATATCCCTGTCCATGAACGGCTTCTTCGCCTTCCTTCCTCTCCTCCTTCGTCCAAGGCTACAGCACGTTCCTCTTCTGCCGCATGGTGTCTGGCTTTGGGTGAGTCGTTGTTTTCCTTCTGCTCATCCCTTCTTTCCTCAGTTTAAACGAGACCACGACTAGCTCTGCAGGCCGATCTGTCCTCCTGGCCGGTCTGCTTTCTCTCCCCTCCTCTAAAGTCAAAGCACATGACAGGAGGTCATTGTAAACTGCCTGGCATCAGCCCATCTTCATCCCCTGAGTGGGGTGTGCAGGGGGGGGGGGGGGGCAAAGCAAAACGGAAACGTTTGCAGAAATGAGCCTGGCACAATAAAAGAGCATCTGCGTTGCTTTAATGCCAGTGTTGTCTGCCTGGCTGCCCACATCCTCCATAACTGACATGCCCCCCCCCTTGATTTGATCTGACAACCTGCTCATACAGCACGGGAACCTTGAGTCCCAGTATTAATGACTTAAGATGACGCGGGTCTGGCGTCAAAACTGTTAAGGGCGTCTGTGAGCCCAAGGGCTTTCTGGGTAAATTACTTAAAAACACATCACTTATACAGAAGAAAGTCAAGCTGCTCTGCTCAAGAACTGAGAAGCTCCCTGGGGAGGTGTAAGAACCTGACGCCCAAAACCCTTCAGCTTATTAGGGTTCAGGGAGGAAAACACGACAAGACATGACAACATAATATAACAGAACTATCTAAGCACACAGACGACCTGACCAGACACAGGTGTAGACAATCAAGGTGGAGCAGACCAACAAAGGAAATGACAGAAAATCTGAACCGCTAACAGTACAGTGATCCCCCCCCCCCCCCCCCCCCCCCCCCCCCCCCCCCCCCCCCCCCCCCCCCCCCCCCGAAAATCAAAATCTGTGAATGGGAGCCCCCCCGAGCCTAAATAATGTGTTTAAAATATGTTTAAAAACCGCAAAAAAGTCGCGAGACACTGCAGCGAAACAAGACAAAGGCTCAACTGTGGTCTTTCTGTTACCTTCACAGCCTCTGGTCTCTGAACCGTAGTAAAGAACCCGCTGGTATTGTGCTATTTTTGGCTCGTAATTAGCGGCTAACACGCTAACAACAACAAAAGAAAAATTCCGGTTTTCTCTGCATGGAACGGGAACTTTATTCTGGCACTGCAGGAACTTGTAACATCACACAGGTTGTATTGTTGGGCTCCTGTCGGTTAACAGAGAATGTAAATCTATACACGCTGGGCTGCTGTTGATGCTCACTACACTTTTCAACTAACCCCGTTTTCATTCTGCCGTCCCACGACACACACACTACATTACCTATAAGGCCACACCATTACCCATAAGGTTAACTTCTTAAAGGGGCCAGGCTGGCTCACAGCACTTCTTCACTGTGAGAGAACGCGCACAACATCCTGTGATGTTTCCGCGATATTTTCTTGATTTTTTAATTATATTATATATTTCTGAAAAATCTGCGTATAACTAAAACTGCAGAACTTAAAGCGTGAATTGGCGAGGTATCACTGTATATACATCCAGTCACGTGACCGTTGGTTATCACAGTGAGCTTTAGAAACCCGTTTTTCCCTCAAACTGTGCGGCGTCATCTTACGAAGAGGCAGGAGCTACGGCGCTGAGAAGCTGGCTGGATCACGCCCACCAGTTAGCTGTTTTTAGCTTGGCTGCTTAGCCTCCGCTAGCCCGGAATGATAATTCATATTACTTTGTTTTCATTTTCTTTCATCTTACCGGAACATTCTGATTCCAAGTTGTTGCTAACGGAATGACGTTTGGGGCTAAACAAGTGCTGCTGGGCCTCGGCGTGGCGGGTCCCACGGCGGAGCTCAGGAACGTCCGCTAACAGCGGCTGCAGAAGCCAGTTGTGGGTCTCCACGGTGGAGCTCTGGTCAAACGGTCCCTAGTGAGGGCTCGGCCCATCGCAGAGGCCAGCTCCATGCTAGCTACGAAGTGACTTGGCTCCTTCAAGGTTGTCAAAGTATCCTAGGGCCAGAAGTCAACCGTCCTGGCTGCCTTCAATCTTCCCAGCGGGCCCAGTGCCTCTAATGTTGATTTGGTGGCAACATGAAATGACTGCTGCAGTTAGCATGGCTAAGCTAAGCTAAACTTCCCTCCTCAGATCCTTCCAGACCAACCACAGCCAGTCGCGTTGGTCTGGTTGGTACAATCAACACATCACTCATGCACAAGAAAACAGTTTGCTGTGTTTGCAGCCAGCACCTTGTGGTCAGTAGAGGAACTGCAACCAAACCTGCTTCCCGGTTGAGCTTCAGGATTGCCGCTTGATCTAAACTCAGGAGACCCACCAAACGTGATTCCCAGCATCCACCATCCAACGTCCCATCCATGTGGGCTCGGCTTCTCTGGACTGGTGGTGAGGTCACGTTCATCAGCCCCAATACTGATTGGTAGGACTGATTAGACTGTCACGGTGGTTGCTCGCTGGTTTTATCATTCAGAAAGCATTTGAAGTCTTCGTTGTGAGAGTTGACTGAAATGAAGAAAAGTACACGAAAACTTCACAGCAACATAAACATAGTCAAATTATTCAACAAGACTGAGCTGAAATCCTGATTGGTCCCCATAAGGAAGTGTGTGGAAGATTTTGAAATGAAAACTGTCAGCGATGACCCCCATTGTCGTACACTTGTTTGACGTATTTTTTTGAGGGGAGAACTGAATTTGTTCATAGCACGGTATCCTTGTTCTGGGAACATTAGCTTCTATTTGGTGATTTAAGCTGATTTGTTAGCAGCTCAGCTGTGTAGGACGATATACATGACGATATACATGATGACAGCATTATGATGATTTAACGGAAATGCTGAGAACTTCCATCGTGGGAGAAATATGATCCATCATGGGATGCTGTCGCCAGTTTGACTAGATTCTGCTTGTTTCATTAAGCTTTTCCGTACCTCATTAACTCTGTTTCCAGAAGCTGTCCAGGCAGACACAGAGGAAGAGATTTAAAGAACCATCTGGTCGCGTTACACAGATTACGTTCCTATGATGGTTGGGATTAAGCTAATTTTTAAAAATGTCATTCTATTAAATATTAATTTGAAAACATGTCTGTTTTCCCCTGAACAAATCAAATACAGTGACAATATAATCCACCTGTGTGTGTAGATGTGTTCGTGGTGACCAGGTGATCTAGTCCTCTGACCATCTCACCTCACTGCTGCTACCTGCATCTGTTTATGTTGTCATTTCATTCAGTCATTTGTGTGCAGGTAATTTCTGAGGTAACAGCAGAAACTTTTAACGGGGAGTTCAACTTGTCAGTTGTTACAAATAACCTTGTTTCTGTTGAATCCTCCGTCTGGGAGAACTTTAAAATGAAAATGTCCATGTTAAAGTTCAGTAACTTTACCAATCTGTGTATCATCCATTCTTTCCATTTTCAATTGTCAATCAAAAATAAAAAAAAAAATTAAAGAGTGACATTTTATTACGTTAAAAAAAAATGAAAAAAAATGCCTGTTTTTACAAAATTAAAAAACGGGCCACAGAACTGAATGTGTTTTATAATGGAGGACTGGACTTTCTGTTGTCATTACACATCTGTGCCACTAGATGGAGCTGCACTGCAGTAACCAGCTAGAGAACAGCAGGACAGTGAACACATGGAGCAGATCTGATGGAACATGGAGGAATGACCACAAAGTTTTGTTGCAGTCCAGAATTTTATTTTCACACAAAATTAATATTTCTACCTGAGTTGCTACCTGAGCTGTAAAGTTCACAGATTTTTACCGTTCTCCATGTCTGTTTTAGCTTTTCCGCATGTTTACCTGGTAATTGTCTTCCAGTTCCGCAGCAGCCAGAAACAGACTTTTCAAAACCAAGCATGTGAGCAACATGCGTTAACGTGCAATAAAATAAGTGTTGGCGTTAATTAATGAGTTAATGTGTTAATAATGCGTTACTAACATGTTAATAACGCATTTATAACGTGTTAACTTGCCCAGCTCTAATTATAATTCTAGTTAATGATATTTGCTCGGGGGTCATGATCTGGGTCTCTGTAAAGCGCCTGGAGACAATTGACATTGTAACAGATGCTATACAAATAAAACTGAATTGAATTGAAAATATTATAGGAGATGCATCCAGTCTAAGAGTCCCATAAAAACCAGAAATAGCGCTTGTTAATTTAAAGTACTTTAACTTAAAGTAACAGTTGAAGTGGTCTGTTATTGGAAGATAAACGACCTTTCACCTTGACCTTTATGCGAGTAATTTAACAGTGCCGATGCCGTGGCTTCTTCTCAGAGGACTTCCTCTAAACACAACCACGGCACGATAAATGGATGTTTCTCAGCGCCGCTAATCTCAGACGACTGTGTTTGCAGGATCGGGGGAGCGGTGCCGATAGTGTTCTCGTACTTCGCGGAGGTGCTGGCCCGGGAGAAGCGAGGGGAGCACCTGAGCTGGCTCTGCATGTTCTGGATGATCGGAGGGATTTACGCCTCAGCCATGGCCTGGGCCATCATCCCACACTACGGTGAGTCACAGCTCGGGCCCGATGCGGCGGTACTGTCGGCGCCGCTTTGAGGTGAGAATTAAACACTCAATGGAGTTTTCAGTCATGGTTGCATCTGCTGTGTTGAGTCTGTGGTGGGACTCTCATAATTTGTTCCATCCGTTACCTTCGATTCATCTGGGGTCTAGTTGTAGAGGCAGCAGGCTCAGCAAGGAGTCCTGGACCTCCCTCTCCTCGGCCACCTCCTTCAGCTTTTCTGGGGGAATAACCCCTAACCCTTTCTGGGGGAATACTGTGGAGATCACCAGATAAGCAATATAACCCTAACCCCCCCCCCCCCAATCCTAACTCCCTGTGGAGGAGTTTTGGGCATGCCAAAACTCCTCCACAACTCTTACCCTAACCCAACCTTAACCCTTACACTAACCCTAACTCTAATTTATTTATTAATTTATTTGCCATTTACTCGAAACCCCACTCCACCACCCTGGTGTTATGGATCTTGGGGCCCTTGGTCATGGGAATTTTTTAGTTTATATCCCTGCTGCGCCTCTGCCCCTTGGCCTGACATGTATGGTATCCACTTTTAAATATTTTTTTATTCTATTTTATTTTATTTTATTTCATGACATTATCCCCGAGAGCCCTTGCTTCCGGAGTTCTCCTTCGGGAGAACTGCGTTTTTCTCTTGACCTAACCCTAACCCAACCCTAACCCTAACCCAACCCTAACTCTAACCCAACCCTAACCCTAACCCCACCCCCTCCCTTAACCCCAGCCCTATAAAATAATATAATATTAATATATATAAACCAAATGGAGATGAAAATGGAAAGAACATGGGGTGCCTAATCTAAATTAAAGAAGGGTTATAAGAAAAAGAAAAAGCACTGAAGAAGACAAAGTAAATGTCGAAACGTCTGCAGAAAACCCATGATAAAAGAAACAGTAAAAGGGAAAAGAAACAAGACAAAGTACTAAGGCTAAATCAATTGGAAGGAAAGTAAGGGACAGAGAAGGTTAAATATAACAGTTATGGTTTAAACAAAGTATTGTACATAGAGGCTCAACAGCGAACAGCAGGAGAAGAGTGTGCACTTTCCATTCCTCCATATGGAGGGATGGTTCATTCCCCTACCTCTAACCCTACCCTAACCCTAACTCTAACCCTAACCCAACCCCAACCCTTCCTCTAACCCTGGAGAAGGCTTCCTGGTAGATCCAGGACATGCTGGGACCAGAACTACATTGCTCGGTTGGCCTGTAAACACCGTGGCGTCCTACCAGAAGAGCTGGAGGAGGTGGCTGGGTTGAAAGAGGTCTGGGCCTCTCTTCTCAGTTCTGCTACTCAAATCTGAACAAGTGAAAGTTAATGGGTGGATGGATGGTTTGCATCAGTGTGAAAGTAGACCTTAGAATAAGCTTTTATATACTCATAGAAACTACGGTCGCCCTCTCACTTTTTAGCCATCAAAACAGTATCTCACGAGGGTACAGCCACCTTTGGAGATAATGAGGTCTTCTGCTGGTTGCAACCAACATGTGTCGCTAGACTGCGCTTATTTCTACATGCTTGACCTTGTTTGTAGGTTTGAGCAAAAAAAACAAGGCACAAAAAGATCCATCTTCGCTGTAAATGGCATCATTTTTCTGTTAGCCGTGCTTCTTGATGCAGCGCCTCGCAGGCTGTCGTGTCTCATCTGCAACGATCCATACCAGAGATAAAACTACCTCAGTGCATCAGCAGCGGCTCTCTGTTTTTTGGGTGACTTAACAGCAGATCTCTGGAGTGCCTGAGTAAAAAGCTTCTGTACCAGGTGTTGTCTCTGGATATCTCTGCAGAGACTGAAATAAAGCCCATTATGATGAATCAAGTGTGGATGAGATAAAAGCACGGACGACCTTTTTTAGGTCAACAAATGAGACGAAAAAACCCTGGCATCACTTGAGAGTCTAACGTACGCCCAGAGCAGCACAGCGGAGGTTTGGAGCATTTTTAGAAAGGAACTAGGACTTTCCTAGACAACGATTAAATTTTTAATCGCGATTAATCGCATGATGTCCCTGATTAATCACGATTAATCGCATTGTATACGCAAAATCAAACAGTGAATTTTAAAAGTAGTGTAAAGGTCACTTTTATTTAAATGTTCTGCTGCCATATGAACTAAAGTGTCATAACATTTGTTGTTCAACACTTTTAACATCAGCACTTGTCAGTAACACATATTTAGTGTAAATCTCATCTTAAAAAATGTAAAATAAAATAAAGCTTATTGCCACTGCCAGGACATTAATGTGATCCTGTTTTATTTATAAAAATAAAAAAAAAGTCTACCAACAAAATCCAACAAAATGATTGTGTCTCAGCACAATCAGAACATTAAAACAGGTAATTTCTGAGGTAACAGCAGAAACTTTTAACGGGGAGTTCAACTTGTCAGTTGTTACAAATAACCTTGTTTCTGTTGAATCCTCCGTCTGGGAGAACTTTAAAATGAAAATGTCCATGTTAAAGTTCAGTAACTTTACCAATCCGGGTATCATTCATTTTTTTCCATTTTCAATTGTCAATCAAAAATAAAAAAAATTAAAAAGTGACATTTTAATGTCTAATTTTTTTAATCTAACACAAAAAAAATCATTTTTTTATATTTCAACTTTAGACTTGGATCAAAAATACAAAATGAAAAAAACGGGCCACAGAACTGAATTAGTTTTATAATGGAGGACTGGACTTTCTGTTGTCATTACACATCTGTGCCACTAGATGGAGCTGCACTGCAGTAACCAGCTAGAGAACAGCAGGACAGTGAACACATGGAGCAGATCTGATGGAACATGGAGGTTCCACAGCAGCTAGTAACAGACTTTTCAAAACAAAAGCATGTGAGCAACATGCGTTAACGCGCGATAATAACGCGTTAACTTGACCAGCCCTAATTTTTAACCACCAACATTTGCGTCGGGTGAAGTGACTTGATGTGGAAACGTCTCGATGATGCTCTCTAGTGATGCGAAGCCTGTAGCTCAGAACCAAATCGTGACATCTGGCCTGCTATGCTGTCGCACGCAGACGTGGCAACACATGCAGTCCCCCAGATGACCACCAGGGGCTGGCTCCAAAAATAGTCCAACTCTACATATTTACAGCCACAGTGTATCTGTGAATTAAGAGCTATGAGAGTCTTATTTTACAGATGATATGTGTCAGGTTCAAACAACCTAAAACATTATTAACACATAATGAGAGTTATGTTCTTTTTACTCGCGAGGAGAACGGACAGAGACGTGTTTCAGTTACGCTTCTGAACACGCTCAGCCGCTTCTTCGCTTTTTATTCAGAAAGAAGAGAAATGCCAGTTACACAGGAAGCAGCTTTTAGCGCTGGGTGGATATTAGGCTCCACACGACTCACTGTCGTCTTCAACGTCTGACATCCCAATAAGGTTATCAAATGCATACCGCTCTCCCATCTTTGTTGGAGGTTTCCTGTCAGTTATGCCTTATCATTATCTTTGAGCACCACTTTATACTTTCTATGTACAATTATTCCAACAGTATGGCTTGTTTTGCTGTTAGCTGTGCGAACAGATCTCTAGGACTGGCGCTGGGTTCGCCTCCTAGCTTGTGCAAGCTAGCCAGTGTAGCCAGCCGCTCTGGTCACCTGCTTCTGGTGGTGGGCCTAGCTTTGAGCCCAAGAGGCTTCTGGTTGCAGCCGGACCACCGCTGCCGTCCGCCGCTACCGCCGAGGCATGTAGCCGGACCACGGCGAGCCTCGGCCACGCCGCTGGAGACGGATGACGGTGACTTCAGATCGACACCTGAAATAAGGACGAGGATGCAACAACTAAGAGTGATCGTGCTTTCCTGATTCTTGATGTAAAGTAGGGATGCACATTTTGGATTTTTTTTTATGACCGTTAACCGACGCCTCTTTAACAATTAATAACCGTTAACCGATAAGTGCGGGAGGGTTGGCGCCGCGATGTTGCGTGCGTCATCGTGGACGCATGCGGACACTTCCCCGTGTATACTCTCACGGCAATGTGTCGCCGTCAGTTTGTCGCAGAGATGCCGCCGTCACTTTTGATTTATACTAGCGCGGTCTCCGCTATGTTATTCCACGCCACAACGCACGAGCAACAATCATGAACTAGCTAAACTTACTAAAATTATCTCTTGCGTTTTTCCACTTCCTCACCGTCTCGGCCGTATCCAGACTCACATTCATCGCTATCTCCCTTCATGAATTACTAGAATATGTGCTGTCTTTGTAGTGTGGAGAACCAGAATCGTACAGATGTGGGTACTTCCTCATTATTTCGATGACGCCTTCTTTTCTACGCGGATGTAGAATTGACCGATCAGAGGCCTGTTGCAGCTGTCGACACGCCCCCATGAGTTGATTGAATTACGTAGCTTAAAAACAAAATTGACCGTTAGTATCAATCGGTTAGAGTTACTGTTATCGGTTAACGGTTAAATGGTTAACCATGTGCATCCCTAATGTAAAGCATAACGGGCCGTTGTTGGAGGAGATGAAACTCACCTTTTTGAGGAACTTGCAGGTTTTTGATTGTGATAAAAGTCTGGTTTGGAAATGCGACGACTAAAAACAGCTCAAAACCTACGCAAGGTTTTGAAGGTGAAATAATCGGCCTCCCACAGGCCTCAGTGTCTGTATGTGAGCAGCAGGTACCGAGGAAGCCCAGAGAACGTTCTGGAGAAGCTCAGATTCACTCTGCAGAGAGAATCTGAGTTTCTCCCTTCATACGAGGACCGAAATTTAGATTTGTGCCTTTGAACGATTTTACCTGACGAGGTACGTAAAGATGAACTTCCTGTCCAGTCGTGATGGGCGTGAAATCCGTTTTTGAACCGGGCCGTGAGCTTGTATGTCTCTGCTGTGGAGTTTGAAGGCCGAGCTGAGAGGAGGTTGACCCTGGACGCTCCAAAGACCGGCCAGCACCAGAACGTGACAGGTGATGGCGCCGACGGAGCGCCGCATCTGTGGGGATTGTTTCAAAAAAAACCAAGAGCCTCCAGGTGTGCAAACAAACAGATAGCAGCATGAAACGACGGAGCGTCCGTGTCACGCGCCTTTATGAGGATCACAAAATGATAACATATTTTTCAGCATCTGTAAAATCCCGCAGGAGCAACGGGACGTCATCGTCAAAGGTGATAATCGATGGTTCTGTTAATTTCATAGACTTTTATAAAATGGTTTATGGAGAAAAAAAAATGTCTGCTCATATTGTAAATCTCATAATGTGTGAGCGGGAGCGTAGGCGTGAGTACGAGGTGGAGGAGGCGAGCGTCGGAGGATCAGAACAAAACGAGCAAAAATGAAATCAATCTGTTACGGAGGGCTGAGGACGGGGGGGGGGGGGGGGGGGGGGGGGCGCTAGTGATTTATGGGGCCGGTGTCGGCGATAATCGAAAGGTGAGGGGATACAGCAGAGGATGGGACGGGGCGGAGGGAAAACAAAGGGAGGGAGAGTGTGAGAGGGGAGGAACAGAGGAGCCCCCCCCCCACCACCACCACCACCACCACCACCCCCCCACCCCCCCTCTCAGGGCGGCGTTGATCAGCTGTAATGAAGTCTGCTGCTTGGACGCTGGCCATCAGGACTCAGGTCTCTGTCCTCAGACGCCGTCTTGATTAAGTACCTGTTTCTTATCTGGGATGCAGTAGGTGAACCTGAACCTGAATAAGCACCAATGAGCAGCCTCTTCTTGACACTTTCTATTAAAAACGCTGATTTATTTGTTTTTTTCGTTGCTGGTGTTAACGTGGAACTGACACCTGCAGGTGCTCCTGGCAGCGCGACGGCGGGAAACCCGTTCACACGTGGGAGCGGCCGACTGAGGCCGCTTAACGAGGAGCAAGAAGTGGAGGAACTGAATAATATAAACGAGCGAGGTGGCTGCTGGGAATTAAATAACGCGTGTTTTATCAAGACTGAAGCTCAGCTGCGGGGGCGCCGACGCGCCGAACTGTGAGGGAGCGTCTCTGCACTCGGCAGTGAGTTCCCGTAACGGCGTTACGTCTTCTGCTCGACCCCAAAATTTCACTTTTGTATTGTTTTTGTGTTTTTTTTTGTTTTTTTCTTCCTGGGTTTGGGTATGTGAAAGCTAGTTGATAAAGATTGGGGGAAAATGTTGGTTTGCGCTAAAACAGACAGATAATCCAAGATGCATAAAAATCTCTCTTTTTTGGGCCTATGAGAGGCGGAGCCACGCCCACGCTCCAAAAGATATAATAAACATGCTAATTAGGCTCGCTATTAGCACAAAATAAATGTTTACTGTTTCACGAGTATTTCGCATATTTCATGTTGTGATATACAGTGATCCCTTATTTTTCGCGGTTAATGGGGACCGGCGCCTCCGCGCGAAAAATCAAAATCCGCTAGCTGGAGCCGGACCCCCCCGAGCCTAAATAATGTGTTAGCGAGACACTGCAGCGAAACAAGACAAAGGCTCAACTGTGGTCTTTCTGTTTCCTTCACAGCCTCTGGTCTCTGAACCGTAGTAGTAAAAACAAACGCTGGTTATTGTGCTATGTTTTTAGCTCGTAATTAGCAGCTAACACGCTAACAACAACAAAAGAAACAGTCAGGTTTTCTCTGCATGGAACGAGAACTTTATTCTGTCACTGCAGGAACTTGTAACATCACACAGGTTGTATTGTTGGGCTCCTGTCGGTTAACAGAGAATGTAAATCTATACACGCTGGGCTGCTGTTGATGCTCACTACACTTTTCATCTAACCTCGATTTCATTCTGCCGTCCCATGACACACACACTACCATTACCCATAAGGCCACATCATTACCCATAAGGCCACCTTCTTAAAGGGGCCAGGCTGGCTCACAGCATTTCTTTACTGTGAGAGAACGCGCACAACATCCTGTGAAGTTTTGGATCCAGAGATAAAGGGAAGGAGAGAGGAGGAGAGAGAGACATAGAGAGAGAGAGGGAAGGAGAGAGAGAGAGACAGAGAGAAGAAGAGAGAGAGGAGAGAGGCAGAGACAGATATAGAGGGAAGGAGAGAGAGAGAGAGAGAGAGACAGAGAGAAGAAGAGAGGAGGAGAGAGGAGGAGAGAGGCAGAGACAGATATAGAGGGAAGGAGAGAGAGAGAAATGGAGAAAGAGAAGGAGAGACAAAGAAGGACAAAGAGAGAGAGACAGAGAGATGGAGAGAGAGAGAGACAGAGAGACAGAGGGATGCAGAGAAAGATGGAGAGAGAGAGACAGAAGGAGAGAGAGAAAAAGGGAAGGAGAGAGGAGGGGAGAGAGAGATGAGAGAGACAGAGACAGATATAGAGGGAAGGAGAGAGAGAGAGAAATGGAGAAAGAGAAGGAGAGACAAAGAAGGACAGAGAGAGAGAGACAGAGGGATGAGAGAGAGAGACAGAGACGGAGAGACAGAGGGATGCAAAGAAAGATGGAGAGAAAGAGAGATGGAGAGAGAGACAGAAGGAGAGAGAGAAACAGGGAAGGAGAGAGGAGGAAAGAGAGAGATGGAGAGAGACAGAGAGAGAGATAGGGGGAAGGAGAGAGAGAGAGAAATGGAGAAAGAGAAAGAGAAGGAGAGAGAGAGAGAGAGAGAGAGATAAAGGGAACATCCTGTCATGTTTTGGCAATTTTTTCTTGATTTTATTTTTATATTATATATTTCTGAAAAATCTGCGTATAACTGAAACGGCGGTAGGTAAATCTGTACCGTATTCCTCCTAATAATCGCTCCAGTGCAATGATCCAGTACACCAGGTTTCCTCATATTGTTCTCACGTCGTTTACTCGTCTTTGCAGATTAAAATCTCAAGTGGTTGTACGTTATTATTCAGCTATAACTGTTTTTTTTCCCGATGACTCAACCACGCATTATTAGGTAAGTTTACGGTTTGTTTTTGACAGTTTCACGGTGCGATAACTTTACTTCCTGCTTGTTGAGCTCTGTTTCACTTCCCTTTTCCCCTCGCTTCCTCACTTCCTTTTGTCCGTGACGTTCATGGCGGCAACGATGCGTCGCCCGTTCAAAGCCGATGGAGAAACGTGTGAGGGGTTAGCATCCAGGGGGCGGAGTTATCAGGGAGGGGGTGTTTATTAGAGGAAATACGGTATTTTTCTGGTTTACAGGGTGTCCAGTCCCTCCTCGTATGCAGACATGGAGGTGACGTGACGCCTCTAATTCAAATACTGGACCTTCAAACGTCGTGACTGAATTTGTGCCCTTTAACACAAATTCACTGATTTCATTTTGTTTTATTTCATGAAACCGGATTGAAGTTGCAACATCAAGAAAATGTGGTTTTCACACGGGTCAAAATAATCTTAATGTTGTGTGTATTCATATATAACGATGCTCTGTGCTTCATAGAGCATCAGTGTAGATCTCAGAAGACGCCACTTTGCTTTTGTTGGTGTTTACCAAAAGAAAGAAAAGAAGGAAAAGCGAGAGCGGCAGCTGTTGAGTCTGAATGTTTCTAAAACGGCCTCGAACATCCGAACACGTAAATCACGTAAAACTTTATTTATCTGGGGGGCTGTGACGGCGAGAGCGACAGCTCATAATTAAAGTCCAGCGATTGGATGCCACTTTTTAAACACTTCTTCTTCTTTTTCTTCTTTTTTTCCTCCAAGATGCAGTGGCTTGTGGGTAATAAGTTCCGCCGCAGTGCTCACTTCATTGACTGGTGGACAAAGGCCAGAGAAACGTGAGAGAGAGAGAGAGAGAGAGGGGGAGGGAGGGAGGGGGGGAGGAGAGAAGAGGAGAGGATAGAGGGAAGGAGAGATAGAGAGAGAAAGAGGGAAGGAGAGATAGAGACAGAAAGACGGGGGAAGGAAAGAGAGAGAGAGGGAAGGGGAGAGAGACAGAGAGAAGGAGGAGAGGGAGAGAGAGAGAGGAGAGAAGGAAGAGACAGAGATAGAGGGAGAGAGAAAGAGATGGGCGAGAGAGAGAGGGGAGAGAGAGAGAGAGAGAGAGAGATAGAGGAAAGGGAGGAAGAGAGAGATGGGAGAGAAGAGAGAGAGAGGAGAGAGGGGAGGAGAGAGAGAGAGGAAAGGAGAGAGAGAGAGAAGAGAGAGGAGGAGGGAGGAGAGAGAGGAGAGAGAGAGAGAAAGAGGGGATGAGAGAGAGAGGGAAGAGAGGGATAGAAGGAGGAGAGAGGAGAGGACTAGAGAGAAGAGGAGGAGAGAGGAGAGAGGAGAGAGAGAGAGGATGAGAGGAGAGAGAGAGAGAGAGAGAGAGAGAAGGAGAGAGAAGGAGAGAGAGAAGAGAGAGGAAAGAGAGAGATGAGAGGAGAGAGAGAAGAGAGAGAGAGAGAGAGAGAACAGAGAGAGAGAAAGAGAGAGAAGAGAGACGAGAGAGAGAGAGAGGAGAGAGAGGAGAGAGACAGAGGAGAGAGAGAGAAGGAGAGAGAGAGGAGAGAGAGAGAGAGAGAAGAGAGAGAGGGATGAAGAGAGAGAGAGATGAGAGAGATAGAAGAGAGAGAGAGAGAAGAGGAGGAGACAGAGAGAGGAGAGAGAGAGAGGGAGAGAGAGAGAGAGGGAGAGAGAGAGAGAGAGAGAGAGAGAGAGAAGGGAGAGAGAAGAGAGAAGAGAAAGAGAAGGAGAGAGAAGAGAGAGAGAGAGACAGAGAGAGAGAGAGAGATAGAGGGAAGGAGACAGAGAGAGAGGGATGGAGAGAGACAGAGAGACAGAGGGATGCAGAGAGAGATGGAGAGAGAGACAGGGAAGGAGAGAGGAGGAGAGAGAGAGATAGAGGGAAGGAGACAGAGAGAGAGGGATGGAGAGAGAGACAGAGAAAGAGAGAGAAGAGGAAAGATAGCAGTTCTATCTTCTTGCAGTAAAGCAACAGATTTCCAGATGAAATGCAGCTTCATTGTTGGATGTTAAACATCATCGTTTCGTTTCTGTCAGTCAAAGTGAACCTGGAACCAAAAGCAAACCTCCGTGTAAAAATTACTGAACTGTCCTTTAATCCTGTTTAATTTATTTTGTTTTTTTTTTGTCTTTGGTGATAAAAAGATAATAAAAGTCATCTGGTCATAGTTGCTCTCAGTATTCGGCACTGTGACATTTTTCAACTAAAATTAAGTCAAAAGGAAAAATCTGAAAAAAAAAAAATTATCCCCGTATTTTAATAAATATAGATTCTCATTTAGCTGCAGTAACTTAAAGTATTTGTATCATTTATTCATATATGTGCATCTCTCTACTAGACTGAACCGTTGTTTACCTGCGTACTCAACGCTGTTTGGCTCTGAGCTGCAGGGTTTGTTTTTTTTTTTTTAATCTTCTTTTTATATATAGAATATGGAGTTTTATAAATCCATCATGGCCTCAGTAACCGGACAGGACGGCAGGTATAGTTGGTTCCAGTCATCTGCTCCTGGAAGGAGTCTGAATGTGTGAAACAGCTACAACTCTGGACACTGTTTTCTTCTGGGGGGGGGGGGGGGGGGGGGGGGGGGGGGGGGGGGCTGTCTCTTCCTCTCCTGTTTGAATCCACCATGTTGTTATTTCTGGGGTCACAAAGTCATAAAGACACACAGACCTACTGCAGGGCCTCTCTTCTTCATCTTCTTCATCTTTCCAAATAAACCTCCCCTCAGTCTTATTGTGGAAATTTAACATGTTAGATGTTTGTTTGTTTTTTTCACTTCTCTGAGCATTAAAATGTAAGTTCACTGTGTTGTCCATTTCATGCACTTTCATGGACCCGAACCCACATGGACCCATGAAAATTCGACCCGAGCTATTATAGTCTGAACCCATTTGGACCCGGAACCGACCCGACCCGAGTCTTTAGTTAACCAAGACAATCCAGCGAATAGTTGCTCATGTTAAAGTTGTCTAGCGTTGAATAAAACTTGATTTTCTTACCTAAAGTTGTCTTCTTCTACCGGTTCAGTTGCTACGTAGGCTACGTGATGTAAACAACAATAAATCCACGTCGTTATTTTCTTTGTGGATACAGATGCTATTGGTAGCAACGGCTAACGCTAATAGCCTACACCGGTCAGGACGTGTCGTGAATATGTTCTCTCATCCGACGTTGTCATGTTGGTGATCCGTTGTGCTAATAACACGCTAATAACACGCTAATAACACGCTACGGCAACACGATTGTTTCATGACAAACACGCCACGTTAATGAATAATTAATTAACTGCCCCGAGTCCTGACATTAGCTAAACCAAGCTACTGTTTGTTTACTTTTGCTTGACCTGTCACCTGACATTTCACAGCCTATTGGATTGAAGGGGGCGGGGACGGGGGGGCTGAGTGACAGCTGCCACCGCCAATATCTTTACCTCTCTCTGGTAAACGCAGTCCCAGCCTGTCAGAGAGCACCGACCGGACCTGAGGCTAACTGTACCGATTCAGATGCGAAACCCGGAGTCATGTCTTGTGAATGGACCTGAGACCCAATTCAGGTCGGGTCGGAACCTCTGGTTTTCCAGTAGTCGGGTTGTTCCGAAGTGGACGATTTTATTTGACAATGGTTTCATGAGCCTTTCTTAGACTGATGTGCAGCAATAATAGCTTCTCTAAACCGCTGCTGATGTCTTCACCTGTTGGCATTGTGTTAAAAAAGTCCTTCAGAAGCAGTAAAGGATCATTTAGTATTCCCCACACGATTCTTCCCCCATTAAGACTTCATTTTTGTTCAATTAATAAACAAAAAAACATGTTAATGTGTTGTTAAAAACAACATATATCGTACTGGATGAGCTTAGCTAACGCTAATGACCTGATGCAATCAATAATTAGCAATAAATGATCTTTAAAAACAGAGAGTGAGCAGACAAAGGAGATAATTCTACACTAATAATCTCAGATTACTAATGATGACGAGCTTTTATGTGCAGAAACTCATAAATATGCATGAAATCTGCTGATCTCAGAAGAAAACGTTAACTGGTAATAAATAATTCACAGAGATTTTTTTTTTTAATTGCATATTTAAAGATAAACTCCCAGTCCATTTTTTTTTTGTGTTTGTGTGTAAAATGCCCTGACAGATAGATAATCTTCTTTCTCTCTTCTGCTGGAGCAGAAAACCCTCCTTGATCACCTGGATTTACCAGGTAATCCTTCCTTACCTGGATTCCTGTTAGCAACGCTGGAGCCCAGACGGACGTTAGCAGGCGGTCCTGGTAGAAGAGACGAGTGCTTCTGTCCTTCCTTCGCTCGTCTCCTCGTTCTGGTGGCTGTTTTTCACCGCTAGGTCCTCGGCAGGTTTTAACTCTTCGGTTTGATGCTGACGACGTTCGTTAGGAGGTCGTTTCCTTCATTAAGACCTGCCAGGATGGATGAAGGCCGCCGGGACCGTCACGAGCTCACCTGTGATTTAAAATTCATGTCATGGGATAATCAATGACCGAGGACGGTGTGTGTGTGCGTGTGAGTGTGTGCGTGTGTGTGTGTGTGTGTGTGTGGTGTGTGTGTGTGTGTGTGTGTGGTGTGGTGTGTGTGTGTGTGCAGCTCTCACTTCTTGTTAAGTCGAGGCATAAATCTTCCTGAGTATCAGAATCAGGCGACCGTAACCTCCAGTCCTTTATGACTATAATTCTCCTAATGAGGTTTGCCGCCATGCAGACTGGAGCGGCCCCCAAAGGCCAATCACCCCCCAACGCACACACAAACACACACAAACACACACACACACACAAACACACACACACATGCACACACATGCACACAGTTCTGTGTCTGAGTAACTCACCTCTCAAGATGAGCCTACTGGTGTTAAAAACTAGACTTTCTCAAATAGCAGGGTTCTTCCTCCTTGAACTGGGTCTGGTAAACCCTCCCAGTAACGGCCACCCGCACCATTAACGCTCTGGACTGGGATGAGCTTTACGTGATGACTCACACAACAACGTCCCGAGATCCACCATTACGAACGACCAAGACCGCCGACTACATGTATATATATATATATATTTATATATATATATATATATATATATATAGAGAGAGAGAGAGAGAGAGAGAGAGAGAGAGAGAGAGAGAGAGAGAGAGATACTAGGGCTGGGCAAGTTAACGCATTATTATCGCATTAACTCATTAATTTATTAACGCCGACAATTATTTTATCGCGCGTTAACACATGTTGCTCACATGCTTTTATTTTAAAAAGTCTGTTTCTGGCTGCTTTGGAACCGGAAGACAATTGGCAGGTAAACATGCGAAAAAGCTAAAACAGACATGGAGAACGGTAAAAATCTGTGAACTTTACAGTTCAGGTAGCAACTCAGGTAGCAATATTAACAATTCTGTCTGAAAATAAAATTCTGGACTGCAACAAAACTTTCGCGTCATTCCTCCATGTTCCATCAGATCTGCTCCATGTGTTCACTGTCCTGCTGTTCTCTAGCTGGTTACTGCAGTGCGGCTCCATCTAGTGGCACAGATGTGTAATGACAACAGAAAGTCCAGTCCTTGATTATAAAACTAATTCAGTTCTGTGGCCCGTTTTTTAATTTTGTATTTTTGATACAAGCCTAAAATTGAAGATTAAAAAACGAAAAACATAATAAAATGTCACTTTTTATTTATTATTTTTTTTTTTTTGATTGACAATTGAAAATGGAAAGAATGATTGATACACGGATTGGTAAAGTTACTGAACTTTAACATGGACATTTTCATTTTAAAGTTCTCCCAGACGGAGGATTCAACAGAAACAAGGTTATTTGTAACAACTGACAAGTTGAACTCCCCGTTAAAAGTTTCTGCTGTTACCTCAGAAATTACCTGTTTTAATGTTCTGATTGTGCTGAGACACAATCATTTTGTTGCATTTGGTTTGTAGATTTTTTTTTATTTTATGACATTAATGCCCTGGCAGTAGCAATAAGCTTTATTTTATTTTACATTTTTTAAGATGAGATTTACACTAAATATGTGTTACTGACAAGTGCTGATGTTAAAAGTGTTTGAACAACAAATGTTATGACACTTTAGTTCATATGGCAGCAGAACATTTAAATAAAAGTGACCTTTACACTACTTTTGAATTCATTATTTGATTTTGCGTATACAATGCGATTAATCGTGATTAAAAACTTTAACCGTTGCCCAGACCTAGTGTTTTCATGTTTTTAATTATATCTTTATAATTTTTTTGATCTGCTTGTTGCACACCTGCGTACCTGTGTGCAGGTTGGAGTTTCAGTATGGGATCAGCCTATCAGTTCCACAGCTGGCGAGTGTTCGTGGTCGTCTGTGCGCTGCCGTGCGTCTCTGCGGTCGTGGCCCTCACCTTTATGCCTGAGAGCCCTCGATTCTACCTGGAGGTAAAACAGCCAGAGACGCTCTCAGAGGATGATGGAACCATTGGTTTTATTTATTTATTTATTTTGTTTTTATTGTTTGTTTCATTGTTTTTTATTGTCTATTGTTTAATTGTTTTCTTACCATGAACGGGCCTCAATGAAAAAGATGAAGCTGTGACTTTGTATCCAGGCCTGGACTCTGCTAACTCAATGTAGATATTTAAATTAATATTTTTTGTCAGAGAGGGTCAAAACTTAGGGGGAAAGTTTTATATAAAAACAAACAAACAACAAAAATGGACGGTGTGCTTTACCATACTTTTGAACGTCTCTAAAGTGTTGCAATTAGGGATGGGCATAATTAATCGATTAATCGATGATTGATCATTAAAAATTTGGTTGAAGAAATTAATTTTCGTTGATGAACAGAACGTTTTTTTTTTTTTTTTTTTAACAATCCGAATGTAGGTTATCAGTGCACGTCCTCAAACAATGTGATGCATTTCGCTGTGACACCGATCGAAATTTGGCAGCAGGGGGCAACATTTCACCATCACTCTACCCTGGCTTGCCTCAGTTGTTACACGCGAGCTTCTATAGGTCATCGCCTAATCATGAAGCGGTCGCGGTGAAGTGTGGCGTGGGACCATCTTCGTTTAGAAAATGAGCAAGTGTACTGCAATCACTGCAATGCTAATTACAAATACAATTAATCGACAACGACAATGATGCATCACTCGAACAACGCGCATCCAAGCCTTGTAAAGGACGGTGGAGGTGGTTCATCATCAGCCTAGCCTAGCCTAGCCTAGCCTAGCCTCAACTCGGTGTTAGCACGGACCAGAAGGAGCTGCAGTGCACATCGAGCACACAACAAGCACATCTTTTTAAGAAACAAAAAGCCTGTAATACTGGCGCCTTGATATAAATTGTCCTTGTTAAGTAGTCTCCTCGATATCTCTTCTTTTATTATCGTTGTTTTGTTTTTTTTTTAAAGAAAAGAAACAGGAAATGTCACGTTATTCTCGACCAGGAACATCCGGGCCACTGAACACATCTGGGCATGCGCGAGCCATAGCAACCAGGCCATAGCAACCAGGCCAAAGGGGAAAACAAACGTCACACCGATATCGAGAATAATTGTGATAGTTTTCAATATAAAAATGTTAATGATTAATCGATTATTAATCATTAATTCTCCCGACGATCGACGAATACATTTTCACGGAATGCCCATCCCTAGTTGCAATGACGACGTCTTACCTTAGACTTCATCGGGAGGTCAAAAAGGAGACAGACGAGGTGCTGCTGTGTTTATTCAAGAATAAACGCAGTGTGTTCAAGTCTCATAAACTCAACGCCATCAGCGTATTGATGAGATTCTGGTCGTCCATCGATTACAATGGAAGTTGTCTCCAGGAGCTACAGAGACACAGATCATGACCCCCGAGCCTTCCTGCTGAAGACCAGCTGGGTAAAAAAAGAAAAGAGGAGGGAGACAGGACAGAGAGAGGATGTAGGACAGAGAGAGGATGGAGGACAGAGAGGATGGAGGACAGAGAGAGGAGAGCACATCCATCCTGGCAATACTATATTAGACAAAATGTATAAATAAAAATTATCCATTAACTTTAGAACTAACAATTCCACACACTCAATTCTGACTGGTTCATTGTTAGTCCATGAACTACAGAGATGACTATATAAACAGATGTAGGCAGCAACACTGAGGTGGTCAGAGGATCAGACTGCAGGTCAGGATGTTAGTGGATGTCCCAGAGACGTCTATATAGACAGGTGGAGGTAAACATCTATATATGCACATATTTATATAACATGCCGAACAAAACTGTTCCCAGGTGGGAAAACATGACGAGGCCTGGATGGTGCTGAAGCAGATCCATGACACCAACATGCGAGCCCGAGGGGAACCTGAGAGGGTCTTCACCGTGAGTACCCGTCCGCTACTCCGTCTTTCCCGCTGCTGCGGTGTCGTCAGCGCGGTGACGGATCGGTGTCTCCCCCTGCAGGTGAACAGGATAAAAATCCCCAAGCAGCTGGACGAGCTGGTTGAGATGCAGGACGAGTCCGCCAACCCCGTCCTCAAGGTCCTCTTCAAGATCAAGGCTGAGCTCAGAGGGGTACGACGCTGGTTTGAACCCGGTTTTACTCATCGGTTTCATGGTTGCTGTGACTCCAGTCCAGTCATCGTCTTCTCCTCTTTTCCAACAGATCTGGTTGACTTTTATGAAATGTTTCAACTACCCGGTGAAAGACAACACTCTGAAACTGGCAGCAGTCTGGTTCACGTTGTCTTTTGGGTAAGAAGTTATCTGCACGTCTCTTCTCACCTCCTCCTTCTGCACTTGTTATGTCTGTGTCATTACAGTGATCCCTCGCCAATTCCCGCTTTAAGTTCCGCGGTTTTAGTTATTCGCGGATTTTTTTCAGAAATATATAATATAAAAAGAAATCAAGAAAAAATTCGGGAAACATCGCAGGATGTTGTGCGCGTTCTCTCGGAGTGGTCGGCTGCACAAAATGAAACTCACACACTCGCTTTTGCTAGAATAATGTGTCAATTTATTCCCCACAAATAGCAAGCATTACACATCACTGACTTTCATCGGGGTTTAAGCCTTAAGTTGTAATTTCTCACCCTACCTTGACACAGAGACTGGAGAGCCGTCAGTCTAGAAGAGTGGCTTTAACCCGGCTGGGCGTTCGTACGAAACCCGCAGCTGACTCTGCCAGAACTTTGGGACTCCCCGTCTTTATAGTCTTTTAACAAACATTCTGGCGTGCGAAGGAGGGAGGGCCGGTCCCTTTCTCGCAAGCTCACACACTTAGTCTTGGGGCCAATTCCAATTCCTCTCTTAACCCTCAGTCTCAATCCTCAATTTTTGGCCCTCAATCTTAACCCTCGAAAGTAAGTGTAAGGGTTATCTTGTGACTTAGAAATGGGACACCCCTCGAGTGCAGTTACGTCATCAGACTGAAATGTATCAGAGCCCGTGTTGTCTCTGTATTTCCTGAAACGACACAGGGATAACATTGAAAAGAGCGCTGTATATTCTCTAAATAATATTAGCAAATAACACAATAGAGGATACATTATTCAGTCCATCGTCGCTACACAACAAGGTATACAAGTAACGTGAAGCCGCCTGGGACCGCTGACGGGACCACCGACGAGTACAAGTAACGTGAAGCCGACCTGGACCGCCGACGGGACCGGGACCGCCACGGTCGGCGGACCGGTCCCGTCAGCGGTCCAGGTCGGCTTCACATTACTTTGTTGTGTAGCGACGGAGGACTGAATAATGTACCGGGACCACTGACGAGTACAACGTGAAGCCGACGGGACCGCCGGTCCGGCAGCAAACATCGTAAAGTAAAAAAATAAATGTTACGCAACAACGATGTTAATCCATGAAAAAAGTCTCAAACAAACACCATAAAATGGTTTCGTAACATTTATATCTTTTAGATATACGAAGATACTTACGTTTGTAGCTAGCTTCTGGATAGCCCTTACTTCCAAGGGTGGTGTCGGAAAATCTCAATTTTGAGGGCGATATAGCCCTTAAACTCGTCCCTCAACTTGACTTCCCTTAGAATTGGGACACCACTTGCCCTTAGCGGGAGCGCGCATTTTTGAGATTGAGGGTTAAGGGAGGAATTGGAATTCACCCTTGGCCTCCTGTCATGGGAACTAGTCCCCATGGGAACGAGTCCCATAACAGGGTGCATCTCTCCCTAGTTGCATAGTTGATGTAAAGAGTTGGATCAGGACATTTCAGGACACAGAGCTCAGTATTTTTCCCTTTAGAAATGTTGTGAGCCAGCCTGGCCCCTTTAAGAAGGTGGCCTTATGGGTAATAGTGTGGCCTTATGGGTAATGTAGTATGTGTGTCGTGGACAGCAGAATGAAAACGAGGTTAGATGAAAGAGCGGTTTGTTTACTACAGTTCAGAGACCAGAGGCTGTAAAGGTAACAGAAAGACCACAGTTGAGCCTTTGTCTTGTTTCGCTACTCTTTTGGGGTTTTTAAACATATTTTAAACACATTATTTTTGGCTCAGGGGGCTCTGGCATCAGTTCGCGGATTTTGATTATCCCGCGGGGGCGCCGGTCCCCATTAACTGCGAAAAATAAGGGATCACTGAATTGTGTGCTGTAACACTGATATCCTCATGAACATTTCCTGTCAGGCTTTAATGTCTCAGTCTGTTTCTTATCTGTTGCTTTATCTCTTAATTACGCTCTTATCTGGTCTCTTGATATCTTTAATGGATTTTTTGTTTTGTTTTTTAACACTGATAGTCTTCACATGCAGAAACAGGTCCGAGATTTTTATGTTTCTAATTTAAAGCCACTTCATGTAACACTGTCACGTCTGACCACATGGGGGCGGCATATCACAGGTATGTTTATGTGTCGGCTCCTGGCGTACGACACAAGCAGGAACCTTTCTGGTGGGACTAGTGCAACTACAAGACATTCTGGTTCACCTCCACTCTTTTGCTCACACAGCCGGTCTGTTTGTCCCCATGTGGCCGGAAGTGATGTTGCTACATAGGGTGACTTTAACTCCTTGCCTCAATCCTCCCACAGGTCCAGAAACATTCACATTAGATTAAATATTGAATATTGGTTGATATTGAAGCTGTTCCCACAATTATAAAGATTTGGGTGTGCCTCTGCATTAACAACAGGTTCTTATTGGTTATTCTAGCACAATATTGTCACAGATCCTTGAGGCTTGCTGTCCAAGCCACTAAAACTTAACCTAGTTGGTAACAAGAGCCCAGATGTGACCAGTAGCTAAACTTTGAGCCACCAGGCTATTCCTCTTAGGTCAGTTATTGGAGTCTTAAATATCCTGCCCTGGTTAAATAAAGGTTAATAAACTGTCCTTAAACAGGTGTGGAGGAAAAACAAGACAGGAAGCAAAGGAACACAAACATACAAGCACAAAACACTTCAAAATAAAACAGAAATTCATCGGGAAAGACGCAGGTAATTTATTTGGAGGAACTCCAAACAATAATAACTCCAAATATTAATGTTTTTTTTTTTTATTAATCATCATTAATAATTTAATACGATCAATAACTCACTGTTTTACACTGCAGACACTCCAAACTCATTACACACTTCAGTAGTCTCCTTGTGGTCATACTACAACAGCTGTTTTGAACAAAAAAGGTGTGGCATAATTTTGGTGATTTTTTTTTTTTGGAATATTAATCACCAATCATATCAATACTGATCAATAACTTCACTGTTTGACCCTATACACAGTCCAAACTCTCTACACACTTCAGCAGTCTCCTTCTGGTCATACTACAACAGCTGTTTTGAGCAAAAAAAAAGGTTTGGTATAATTTTGGTGATTTTTTAAAAATTATTATTAATCATTAATAACTGATATAATGATCAATAACTTCACTGTTTTATACTGAAGAAACTCCAAAGTGTACTACACACATCAAAAGTCTCCTTATGGCCATACTACAACAGCTGTTTTGAGCAAAAAAAGGTTTGGTATAATTTTGGTGATTTTTTTTTATTATTAATCATCATTAATAACTTTAATACGATCAATAACTTCACTGTTTTACACTGCAGACACTCCAAACTCATTACACACTTCAGCAGTCTCCTTCTGGTCATACTACAACAGCTGTTTTGAACAAAAACAGTCAGGGGGGTTAATCATCAGCGGGATCACAGTCACCAACGTCAGACGAAAGAATAGAAGAAATCCCGATTCCCGACGCCGACGGCATCAGTTCAGGCTCGTAGCGAGACTCCCGTCATCGCGGGCCTCCTCTTTTCTCCTCATAGATGAAACGGTAGCGCTGAACAACATCACGGTTAGCTGCTCCCACAGATATATCACATGAACTATCCTTAAATGCTAATTAGGACTTCCGAACCACTTCGTCCACTCGTGTGAAACTCCCCAACTTGAATGTCTGTCCTTGGGGGGGGGGGGGGGGGGGGGGGGGGGGGGGGTCATCCTATCTCTGCAACTGAAGCACCACGTTACTTCTCAGCGTCGTTAATCATCACGGTTGTGAAATGAAATGACCAGTGTCACCCAGACCTCCGTGAGCTGAACCTCTACGACCGACACGGTCGAGTAAATCACACTTTTACCGTTGCTGTGTCCAGCTACTACGGGCTGTCGGTGTGGTTCCCGGACGTCATCAAGCACCTTCAGGCCGACGAGTACGCCTCCAGGGTGAAGATCTTCAACAACGAGCACATCGAAGACTTCACCTTCAACTTCACCGTGGAGAACCACATCCACAGGAACGGCGTCTTTACGAACGACAGGTATGAACCGGCTTGAGTCGGCGCTTTTAGATCCGGGGGACAGTTTGCACCCGTCTGTCCGTGACCCTGCGTGGTTTCAAACATCACAGCCTCCCTTTGTGGTTGCGGTTACGGCTGTTTGTCCCGTAGAGGGATAGCAGCGCTATCTGTCATTCCCGCTAACAGCCTCTGCAGGTAATATTAATCCTGCCTCCTTTATCTCCTTCAGCACCAGGAAATTAAACGGCCTATCTCTCTTTCCATTCCTTCTTGGTCTCCCTCTCTCTTATAGAAACACTCCTGTTCCTCGTCCTTCTGGCTACGAGTCTCACTTATGCAAAGGCCAGAGAGAAGAAACACTGATATGCTTTTTATTTCTGTGTGTGTGTTATTTCTGCAGTCTCAAAAGAAATGCAAATGCAATTGTTTTTAAAATCAAATCAAGGCCAATGCAGTGACACTGTGCAGAGTGACATGTCATGGATCATACAGATAAATACCTTTGTCATGTTGGACATGGAGCCACCAGATCGATATTCAGGGTCCAAGATTACACCATCTGTGTATAATAAGAGCTACAGCCTCTTCTTCTTTTATTCTTACAGTCTGTGTGCGGCGTCTTAGATTAATGGCAGACACTGCATCGGCTCGTGGACACTTCTGAAAACGAATCCCAGTGAGGGCAGTTCCCATCCTACATGGCGGCTTTGGTCATTTCATGCAACACCTCATTCTCCACAAATCAGTCCAGAAACTGAACAGGCCAGATTATGTCATAAACTGTGAAAAGAGAGCTGGGCAAACCCTTCCATGACGCCTCCGGCAGGTTTCTGAAGACTGGTTTTGAAGCCCATTTTTTCATGAGTCATGAGGGACGCCATCTTCAGCATCAAAAACTGGGCAAATGGGCAAAACAAACAAGTCGGTTAGTTGGAACACGCCCATCATGCCTCAGTTACTATAAGATAGATGTTTTAGCTTAGCTTAGCTCATGCTAGTCCACGATGCTAACTAGTAATACCTTGAATTCATTCTTATTGAATCCATCCATTGATCCTTGTTTCAGATGTCGCCACCAAAACGACTGTCGGAGCTCTGGTCAAGCTGTTTTGATTTACAGTCTAAATGAGTTGTCTTTGCTTTTAACTAGCATCGAAAAATGTGTCTAATATTTTTTTTTCCTTTCCTTTTTTGGAAACTGATGCCAACCATACACTAGATGACTTTAGATCTATAGAGCTAAACAAACAAGACTAATGAATGGCATCCTGTCCACAGGTGTTACTGCAACACAGGCTGCAGCAAATGTGATCAGCTCACCTGAATTCATTTTACTGGTGTAGCTCCAGTTCACAACAAAGTACAAACTTACTGTATATTCCAGACTATAAGTTGTGCTTTTTAGTAGTTTGATGAAGACAGATGGAGGAAGGAGTCCACAGATGGAGTAACTAGTCCACAGATGGAGGAACGAGTCCACAGATGGAGGATCGAGTCCACAGATGGAGGAACGAGTCCAAAGACGGAGGAACGAGTCCACAGACGGAGGAACGAGTCCACAGATGGAGGAACGAGTCCACAGATGGAGGAACGAGTCCACAGACGGAGGATCGAGTCCAAAGACGGAGGAACGAGTCCACAGACGGAGGAACGAGTCCAAAGATGGAGGAACGAGTCCACAGACGGAGGATCGAGTCCAAAGACGGAGGAACGAGTCCACAGACGGAGGAACGAGTCCACAGATGGAGTAACGAGTCCACAGATGGAGGATCGAGTCCACAGACGGAGGAACGAGTCCACAGATGGGTCCTTGAACAGCTGCTCCTTGAAGAGGCTCATCAACAGTCCAATTATCACCTGCTCTTTTTACCTGATGAGACTTATACACGTTTTTTCCTCTTCACGATGTATGTTTTAACAGTTTTAACTAAACCTCCTGTGTGACTCATAGTCGGGAAAGTATGGTAAATATAATCCCATTAAATCAAAATTGTATTCCAATTCAGTCCAATTCATTGTAATTTATGCATAACCCAAAAATTCCAATTCATGATCCATTTTTTTTCAATTTCTTTTTCAATTGAGTTCAAAATTCAGATTTTGCCATTTCATGAAAAACAGCCTTTTTAAGAAACCCAGCAAGTTGCACTGAATCTTCTCTGTGGTGTCATCCCCCATCCTGAGAACAGTTCTGGTACCTCGGGGTGAAAATCAAACTGGCTACAAGGACTTAAGACCTCCAGCAGAATCAGAGTCAGGGACGACATCTGCCTCGACTGAGAAGATAGACAATAAAAATGACGTAAACGTATACACGTCATTAATGACGTTATACCTTAACTATGAACTTCATTAAGAAGAAGAAGGTTTTAAGTCTAACATTAAAGGTGCTCCGTTGCCACGTCTGAGCTACGTATAGACAGCAAACAGCACTGCAGGAAAGATCACACACACGCTGCCACCTAGTGTTTAGTGGTGTGATTACAGCGCGGTGCAAACGCAACACTCAGCCTTTCTTCACTGGTTTCTCCTGCTCACGTCTCTCACGCTGATTTCTCTCCTCTCCTTTATCCGTCCAGGTTTATCAGCATGAAGTTCAAGGCGGTCACGTTCATCGACTCGTCATTCATCAACTGCTACTTCGAGGACGTCACCTCGGTGGGATCCTCCTTCATAAACTGCACCATCGTGGACTCTTTCTTCTACAACACCGGTGGGTCCACGCCCAGAAATTAACTTGATTTGTGGTGTTTTCTCCTCCTCCAGAAGACGCTTTTATTCTGCAGGTGCCTCCTCATGCGTCTCGCTCAGTCTCTGAGTCTGACAGCTCATTTTGGGCCTGGTGTCAAAGCTTCTAGCTTATAGAAAAACGAACGGCTCTTGAGTGTTCGTGGCTTTGCTCTATGGTGCTAAATTACTGCTTAACCCCCCTGCACCCTGCGCAGATTGGCTCTCTGAACCTCCAGTGATTTAACAAGACTGAGCTGCAGAGCTGTCGCGGTGCTTTTGTTCCTTTAGCTGACTGGGATGGAGCCGTGGGTCTCAGAGCACCTGAAATTCGGTGCTCCGGATCCTGAGTTGCAGATTAGTTCAGTACGAAATCTCTTGTTATGTAATCAGCTTGAAACAAAGGGAAACAACCAAATCCTCCCATCACTGACTCAAGCAGGTACAGCTGCTAATCAAGATTTCAAACCCGTCGGATTAACTCCTTTTCTGCGTTAATTTGCCGTAAAATGTGATCCGATCTTCATCGGAAACTCAGGTCCCACAGAAGGTGGAACATCAAGGCTCTCAAAACAATCCAGAGGGTTTCAGGAGAGATTTGATCCACGTTTGAGGACAGATTAGGAGCCAAAAAGCACATTTATTTGACACCACTCATCCTTTTTCAATATGAGATTCAAGAAAAAACACGATGTAAGACTTTAAAGCAGAATGTCACGTGATCCCCAAATCAGATAAAGTCGTAATCTCAGGGAGCAGGAGAGCTCTTTACTTTTAATGCAATCTAGAGCAGTTTTTTAATTCTTAGTGCCCTTTCTGGCATCTGGGTGAAGTAGTTTTTATGACAGTCGCCATTCGATGCGTGAATGTGCTTATAAACCAGAAGAAGCAGGGGAGAAGAATTTTACTGTTGACGTTGGTGTTTTGCAGTAATAGTCAGTGATACATCCATAGATGTGAAGGTATACGACATCATGTGATGATGTTGACAAATGATTACAGGTGTTTCCGTGTATTTCGAAATCTGACATCCTAAAACAACAACGTGCAAATTTATTTTCCTTCAACCAGTTTGTCGCTGTCGCTGGTTGTATTTTATCGCGCATTAACGCATGTTGCTCACATGCTTTTGTTTTGAAAAGTCTGTTACTGGCTGCTACGGAACTGGAAGAGAATTGGAGGTAAACATGTGGAAAAGCTAAAACAGACATGGAGAACGGTAAAAATCTGTGAACTTTACAGTTCAGGTAGCAACTCAGGTAGCAATATTAACAATTCTGTCTGAAAAAAAAAAATCTGGACTGCAACAAAACTTTAAATTCCCTTTGTTGAAGACGATTACTTCATTCCTCCATGTTCCATCAGATCTGCTCCATGTGTTCACTGTCCTGCTGTTCTCTAGCTGGTTACTGCAGTGCGGCTCCATCTAGTGGCACAGATGTGTAATGACAAAAAAAAATCTGTTCCTCGATTATAAAACGACCCCCATTTTTAAGAATATTACTTTTAGATTAAAATATCGTCTTGGGTGATCTGTATTGCTGGAAATGAGCATCAGAAGATTCTGTGCTCGTCATGATCTGAGGAGAAGACGCAGAGCTGGAGAGGATTTGGTTTGATCAATTTATGAGCTGAGTTTTCTTTCAGATTTTCCCAATATTGCAAATATTATAGTATTTGATTCCAGTGCCGCCGTGCTACCTGAACTGCTGCACAAAGACATTTCAGGGTCAAAAAAAACCAGACTATTAAATATTAAAAACAAATTAAGTAATTTTGTATTTTTGATCCAAGTCTAAAATTGAAATATATTAAAAAAAAAAAAAAACAAGCATTCCTCCACCTGTGGACTCATTTCCTTCCATCTGTGGGCTCGTTCCTCCATCTGTGGACTCATTTCCTTCCATCTGTGGGCTCGTTCCTCCATCTGTGGACTCATTTCCTTCCATCTGTGGGCTCGTTCCTCCATCTGTGGGCTCGTTCCTCCATCTGTGGACTTGTTCCTCCACCTGTGGACTCATTTCCTTCCATCTGTGGGCTCGTTCCTCCATCTTTGGGCTTGTTCCTCCACCTGTGGACTCATTTCCTCCACCTGTGGGCTCGTTCCTCCATCAGTGGACTCATTTCCTCCATCTGTGGGCTCGTTCCTCCATCAGTGGACTCATTTCCTCCATCTGTGGACTTGTTCCTCCATCTGTGGACTCATTTCCTTCCATCTGTGGGCTCGTTCCTCCATCAGTGGACTCATTTCCTCCATCTGTGGGCTCGTTCCTCCATCTGTGGACTCATTTCCTTCCATCTGTGGGCTCGTTCCTCCATCAGTGGACTCATTTCCTCCATCTGTGGACTTGTTCCTCCATCTGTGGACTCATTTTCTTCCATCTGTGGGCTCGTTCCTCCATCAGTGGACTCATTTCCTCCATCTGTGGACTTGTTCCTCCATCTGTGGACTCATTTCCTCCATCTGTGGGCTCGTTCCTCCATCTGTGGACTCATTTCCTCCACCTGTGGACTCGTTCCTCCATCAGTGGACTCATTTCCTCCACCTGTGGACTCGTTCCTCCATCAGTGGACTCATTTCCTCCATCTGTGGGCTCGTTCCTCCATCAGTGGACTCATTTCCTCCATCTGTGGGCTCGTTCCTCCATCTGTGGACTCATTTCCTCCATCTGTGGGCTCGTTCCTCCATCTGTGGACTCATTTCCTCCATCTGTGGACTTGTTCCTCCATCTGTGGACTCATTTCCTTCCATCTGTGGGCTCGTTCCTCCATCAGTGGACTCATTTCCTCCATCTGTGGACTTGTTCCTCCATCTGTGGACTCATTTCCTTCCATCTGTGGGCTCGTTCCTCCATCAGTGGACTCATTTCCTCCACCTGTGGACTCGTTCCTCCATCAGTGGACTCATTTCCTCCATCTGTGGGCTCGTTCCTCCATCAGTGGACTCATTTCCTCCATCTGTGGGCTCGTTCCTCCATCTGTGGACTCATTTCCTCCACCTGTGGACTCATATCCTCCATCTTTGGGCTCGTTCCTCCATCTGTGGGCTCATTTCCTCCATCTTTGGGCTCGTTCCTCCATCTGTGGACTCATTTCCTCCACCTGTGGACTCATATCCTCCATCTTTGGGCTCGTTCCTCCATCTGTGGGCTAATTTCCTCCATCTTTGGGCTCGTTCCTCCACCTGTGGGCTCATTTCCTCCATCTTTGGGCTCGTTCCTCCACCTGTGGGCTCATTTCCTCCATCTTTGGGCTCGTTCCTCCATCTGTGGACTTGTTCCTCCACCTGTGGGCTCATTTCCTCCATCTTTGGGCTCGTTCCTCCATCTGTGGACTCGTTCCTCCATCTGTGGACTTGTTCCTCCATCTGTGGACTCGTTCCTCCATCTGTGGACTCATTTCCTCCATCTGTGGACTTGTTCCTCCATCTGTGGACTCGTTCCTCCATCTGTGGACTCCTTCCTCCATCTGTGGACTCATTTCCTCCATCTGTGGATTCATTTCCTCCACCTGTGAAAGAACAACAGTCAAAGATCCCTCCTGAGTTTTGTGCCGGTCTGATCCAGAGCTTGAATGTCCGTGATTGTGACTTAGACGAAGATCGGGTCGCATTTTGTGGTAAATTACCACAGAAAGTCAGTCATGTCCAGGGGGGCCACACATGCACTTTTTCTTGCCGCTGTACTTTACAAAGGTTCAATCCAGCTGTTGTGTCGCTGACAAAGAAACAGACTGGAGGGAAGGAAAAGAACAGGGGAGGCATGAAATGATCTGAGAGAAGTGGAGCTGAATCAGACCTTGTGGGAGCGCAGCACCCCCCCCCCCCCCCCCCACCCTTCCCCCCAGGCCTCAGGAAAGCGCTGAACATGAAAAGAGAGAGGGCTTGTCAGGTTTGCTGGCGATGCCCCATGGGAAACGAAGTCTCGCTGCTCCCAGCAACACGTCTACAGAACGAAGGATAAAAAGAAACGAGGAGAGACGGCGTGAGGAGCAGAGGGAGGAGTGTGCGGTGAAAGAGGAGGACGTTGCCACGGCGCTGCAGCTGCAGGAGTTTATTAACACGCCGTCTCTGTTAAGGGAGAGCCTGCAGACGTTTTAGCGATTCAGGATAAAAGAGGAGTGCATGCACCGTATCTGTACCGGAGTTCTCTGCAAGGCTCTTTAAATAATAGATAACCTGCTGCAGTTCCTTCACTGACCACTAGGTGCTGCGTTTATTTCTGCTGTGAAGTTGGACAGTTCAACTAGTTAAAAAAAAAAACTAGAATCTTTGTTTCTGACGTGTGAACAGTCATCATATTTTTTTTGTGATTTTATATGCATTTCTGCATATTTTCAATAATAATACCTAGGGGTGTAACGATGCATCGTGAGTCGAATAAAAACTATAAAAACGATACAAATGACAATTTGCATCGGTTGGCATAAAAAATGAATCACGAATGGATAACTATTTCTGTCCCATTTTTTAAGAGGACATAAAGAATGTGTATCACAGTGTTTATGTAAAGATAGGACCTTCTTTTTTCAGTTAAGATATACATTTGTCATTTTTTATGTTTACAGTTAACAAGGTAAATCATTTACTCCTGATAAGAAAAGATAAATGGTCATTTGCTGTGTTCTTGTAAACAAAGAATCTTTAGAATTTGTTTTTTTTATGTGGGATTTGTTTTTAAAAATCCTCTCATCTTTTAAGTGGATAACTATTTCAGGTGCATTTTTTAAGAGGACACACATAGTGTTTTTCAGTGTTTCTGTAAAAAAAAAAAGGACCTTTTTAGAGTTTTTGTTATTTCAGATGTTGAATGAAACCAGTTAAATAATTTTCTTATGATAAAAGCAGAAAAATGATGTGCAGTATTTCTTTAAAGAAAATAGACTTTAAGATGATCATTTTAATTGCACTATTTCCTGTGAATAAAAGACTATTTTATTTGGTCATACTTTCTGTAGCTCATTTAAAAAAAAAAAAAAAGGTTCGTGAATCGTACCGTGAGCAAAAGATCGTGAGTCGTACCGAATCGTGAGTTGAGTGAATCGTTACGACCCTAATAATAACCCATTAACACGCTGTGATGTCTCATGAATCCCTCTCTCGTCCCACCGTAGCCTCCCTCCTTGAACACGGCGGTAACTGATCTCCTGTCGTCCCACGTTTACAGACATCGATGACACCAAGTTGACGAACTCGCGGGTGATCAACAGCTCCTTCCACCACAACAAGACGGGCTGTCAGATGACGTTTGACGACGATTACAGCGCCTACTGGGTCTACTTCGTCAACTTCCTGGGAACGCTGGCGGTGTTGCCGGGAAACATCGTCTCCGCTCTGCTCATGGACAAGATCGGGCGGCTCAGCATGTTGGGTACGGCGTGACATCTTCTCTATGGAAGTATTTCTGTGCCATCTGAGTTTGAATATGAATTTTTAAGATTGAAATTTTTCAGCGTCAAAATCAGACTTTGATTTTTAAAAAACATCAGATTTCTAGCACTGAATTTTTTTTTTGCCGCTGAATTTTATTTTTTGTTAAAATAAATTCAGTGTTAAAAAAAATTGTTGTCTTAAAATATTCCGTTTTTCAAAATTCAACACGCAAAGAAATTCAACACTCCAAAAAATTCAGTGTAAAAAAAAAAATCAACATCTCAAAAAAATTCAGTGTAAAAAAATTCAATTTCTAAAAAAAAAAATCAGTTTAAAAAAATTCAACCTCAAAAAATTCAGTGTAAAAAGAACCAGACTCAACATCGGGGTCACCAGGGAGAAGCAATCGATCCCTGTCTCAATTCAGCCAACGTCCAGCCAATCATGTTACGCTCCATTGGTCATGTGACACCCACCCAGATAGTAAGACAGACCGGTCGGCCATCTATCTGGGAATTTTGAAAAACTGAATATTTTAAGACAACAATTTTTTTTAACACTGAATTTATTTTAACAAAAAATAAAATTCAGCGGCAAAAAAAAATTTAGTGCTAGAAATCTGATGTTTTTTAAAATTCAAAGTCTGATTTTGATGCTGAAAAATTTCAATCTTAAAAATTCGTATTCAAACTCAGATGGCACAGAAATACTTCCATACTTCTCTAGTGGATCTAGATCTAGATCTAGAGGAGCTGCTCTGGCCTCCTCTCTGAAAACGTCTGGGCGTTTTGGGATGTTTTTCTTCTCTTGCAACTGAAAGATGCTGTGTGCTGCGTCCTACAGGAGGCTCCATGGTGCTGTCCGGCATCAGCTGCTTCTTCCTTTGGTTCGGCACCAGCGAGTCCATGATGATCTTCATGCTCTGCCTCTACAACGGCCTGAGCATCTCGGCGTGGAACTCCCTGGACGTGGTCACCACCGAGCTGTACCCAACGGACAGGAGGTAAAGTTCTGCACAAATGCACAGGAGCTCATTATAGCGTCTAATTTTTTATCTTATAAGTAGGGCCGGGCAAGTTAACACGTTATAATCGCGTTAACGCATGTTGCTCACATGTTTTTGTTTTGAAAAGTCTGTTATTGGCTGCTGCGGAACCGGAAGACAATTAGCAGGTAAAACATGCGGAAAAGCTAAACCAGACATGAGAACGGTAAAAATCTGTGAACTTTACAGTTCAGTTAGCAACTCAGGTAGCAATATTAACAATTCTGTCTAAAAAAAAATTCTGACTGCAACAAAACCTTTGCGTCATTCCTCCATGTTCCATCAGATCTGCTCCATGTGTTCACTGTCCTGCTGTTCTCTAGCTGGTTACTGCAGTGCAGCTCCATCTAGTGGCACAGATGTGTAATGACAACAGAAAGTCCAGTCCTCCATTATAAAACTAATTAAGTTCTGTGGCCCGTTTTTTAATTTCGTATTTTTGATCCAAGTCTAATATTGAAATATATATATAGAAAAAACATTTTTTTTGTTTTTTTGTGTAATAAAATGTCACTTTTTTATTTTTTTTATTTTTATTTTTTGATTGACAATTGAAAATGTAAAGAATAATTGATACACGGATTGGTAAAGTTACTGAACTTTAACATGGACATTTTCATTTTAAAGTTCTCCAGACGGAGGATTCAACAGAAACAAGGTTATTTGTAACAACTGACAAGTTGAACTCCCCGTTAAAAGTTTCTGCTGTTACCTCAGAAATTACCTGTTTTAATGTTCTGATTGTGCTGAGACACAATCATTTTGTTGGATTTTGTTTGTAGACTTTCTTTTTTTTAAACAGGATGACATTAATGCCCTGGCAGTGGCAATAAGCTTTATTTTATTTTCTATTTTTTAAGATGAGATTTACACTAAATATGTGTTACTGACAAGTGCTGATGTTAAAAGTGTTTGAACAACAAATGTTATGACACTTTAGTTCATATGGCAGCAGAACATTTAAATAAAATGCATTTTACACTACTTTTGAATTCATTATTTGATTTTGCGTATACAATGCAATTAATCGTGATTAATCAGGGAAATAATGCGATTAATCGTGATTTAAAATTTTAATTGTTGCCCAGCCGTACTTATAAGAAAACAGTGTCTGTCACATATCAAACCAACAGAGCATAAAAGTATTAAATATGCATTTTTTGGATGATGTCATGAAGAGGTTCACCAGTTTCAGTAGCAGTACCGAGTCTGACCACATGGGGGCATTTGGCTCCGCTGTGTATGACAGAAGAGCCACTGTCTTGCAAGTCTTGTAATACCTCTTTGTCCCACTCCCCATTAACCGCGAAAAATAAGGGATCACTGTATTAACTCTCCAGTGACAGGCTGCCCTCATGTGGGAAGAATCATTATTGTTACATATAGTTGCTTTAATATCAGTTTCAGTTTCATTTCAAGTAATATTTGATTGGTCTTTTTTTTTAGTTCCTACGCTTCCCTGTCCCCCCGTCAGCAAAAACCACCTAAACCTGTGATTTCCTCTTATTACCCTTAGCTCCCTGCTAACCCGATGTTGTTTTTCCTTACAAGTGCATTCAGTGACTGAGTGATGGTTGAAAAACATTGCGACTCTCTTGTCCTTTGTCTCCAGGGGAACGGGATTCGGCTTCTGCAACGCCATGTGTAAGCTGGCAGCGGTGCTGGGCAACCTGATCTTCGGCTCTCTGGTTGGCATCACCAAGGCCATCCCCATCCTGCTGGCGTCGTCCGTGCTGGTCGGCGGCGGGCTGGTGGGGCTGCGACTGCCGGACACCCGCGCCAACGTCCTCATGTGAACCTCAGCGCAGAGCAACGCGCTGTTTACCAGGCTTTCTACTCAGCGCACCGAATAACGGCTCATTGACGGACTATGATTTACTCAAATATCACTGAACCAATAATTGCAGTACCTCACTGTCGCAAACGTTTATTTTCTCGTCACGGATAACCGCTAAATGTCATGACAGGTGATCGTTGTTCTGTCGCTTCTGGGTAAAATATCTGGTAAAGACGAATAAAACGAGATGCAGTTTTACGGAGCTGTAGATCTACAGAGACGCGCCAGTCGGTCGCCAGTTTCCTGGCGCTCATCCGGGATTTCAACGCGACGATCGCCGATAAAACTCTGTAAATCGACAGCTCGCTGACCGCCGCGGGCTGTTTACCACATGCAACCCTCAAATGCATTTGCCAAAGCTGCAAAAGGCTTGGACTTCGTACTTCCTTCTCCTTTTCAAACTTCCACGCAGTCAAGAGTTTTTAAGGCTGCCGCCTTAGCCAGTGGTCAACTTAGCTTAGCATTGCCTCTGGCTGCCTCATATTTCCCGCCTTTAGGTTCTTCATTTCAACGTCTAGGATGGCCACAACTCTCTTATGAGAGGGTTTAACTTTTTTTTTCACTGATTAGCGAAATTTCTGCAGTTAAAAAGACTCAGAGCCAGACAAGGATACAGTCTGAGTCCGTAAGTCAACTTTTAGCCCAGTTTTGGGTTCGGTAGGATCCATATTGACTGCATGTCCACTGATCACATCCCGTCTTTGCTATTTAGGAGGAAAAAAAAAATCAGAACTGGATCACTTGAACTAAACAAGGCTTTATGCTTGTTAAGCTCATGCTAAGCTAAGCTAACCAAACCAGTCGGTGTTCTGTGGGATTTTACTTATTCCATCATCTGTTTCCTAGCTGGGAATGGATTTAACGTCCATCTATAATCAGTTCTTCACTAAAGGTTGATGATCTTTAAGCCTTTTGCTGCAGTTTTGCAAAAATGACAAGGCCATAGAAGAAAAAAAAAAAAAAAAAAGAATAGCAAAACAGTAGTTTAGTCAAAAACCGGCGACTCCAGCAGCTACATTTCTAAAGAGAAAAGAAGTTTACATTTTCTGCTTTTTACAGTTAAGACTTTTTCGCATCAGAACCGTTTGGTCCGAATGCTTCCTCCGTCGTGTCTGTAATCTGTCTCGTGGCACCGAGCTCATCACGAAGGGCTTTGCTCTCCGTTTGCAACCTGATCTGTGAAGAAGAACTGATACCGCAGGAAACCTTCTGTTGGTATCCAAACACATGCTCTTCCTTCCTCCTCGACTCCCGTCATCGTCTTCGTAGTGTCTCTCCTTCTCGTCCTCCTTTTTAATCTCCTCCCGCCTCTGCTGCTTCCCCCAAAACTGAAAGGCCTTTCTCAGATGTCGTGCCTCTTCGTCCACGTCTTCTTCCAAACCTCGCTGGAAGCTTCTGCTGCTCTGTCCTGCCTTCGATCCGTCATCTCGTTGAGTATCTGTGTGCGTTCGTGCCTACAGCCGAGTGAAGAAGTCAGCTCCCCCTCTCTTAAACCTGTGGTTTCTGGGTCAAATCCTGCTTTAATCCGACGAATGAAAACATTTATTTATTTAAATCCACCCCGTGTAGTAGTAGTAGTAGTACCCCTTCTGACCACATGGGGGCGGCATATCACAAGACGGTTCAGCCTCTGGCATAGAAGACTCAAAGAAAGCAGCACTAATGGGACAAAGTGGTTTTAGATTAAGCATATTAATCCCCCCTGTGGCCAGAAGAGGTATTACAACATAGAGTGGCTTTTCCTCTATGACTCCATTGGGGTGAGTATTGGCAAGGACCTCGTAACACGATATGTATCATGATACTTGGGTCACGATACGATATTATCACGATATATTGCGATATTCTACCCAGTTAATATCAAAATCAAAAGTAGAGAGATGAAAAATCAAGTTGCTGTATATATGTTCATCAGATGATATTGATCATTCAGAGGACAAATTGAGTCAAAATGATTTGCTTCAAAACAATCTATTTATTGTTTATTTATTGTTATTAGTGTTTTTGCACATTTAAGTAACCATTACAACATACTGACGATATCGATATTAGGAGCTGAAAAATCGATATTATATTGGGCGGCCGAAAATCGTGATATATTGCCAAATCGATTTTTTTTTTTTTAACCCCTAGACTCTGTGAGTGTCCCACATTGCTGTGGAGCCATTTCAGCTAGTTCTTTGAAATATTTTCTCAGTCCGTCGAGGTTTTTGGACACGTGTTTATGCACAGAGGGGTTTAAGTCTGGAAACTGAGTCGTAGACCGAGATTCTTTTACGTTTCAGACTTTCTGGTGCAGGCCGCTTCCACACAGGGATCGTGGTATAAAAATACACCTGAAGTCGTTCGGCCTTCGTTCAGCCTCCGTTCAGCCTTCATTCGGCCTCCGTTCAGCCTTCATTCGGCCTCCGTTCAGCCTTCATTCGACCTTCGTTCGGCCATCGTTCGGCCATCGTTCCTCCTTTCGGCCATCGTTCGGCCTCCGTTCAGCCTTCATTCGGCCTCCGTTCGGCCATCGTTCGGCCTCCGTTCAGCCTTCATTTGGCCTCCGTTCAGCCTTCATTCGGCCTTCGTTCGTCCTCCATTCAGCCTTCGTTCGGCCTCCGTTCAGCCTTCATTCGGCCTCCGTTCAGCCTTCATTCGGCCTCCGTTCAGCCTTCATTCGGCCTCCGTTCAGCCTTCATTCGGCCTTCGTTCGGCCTCCGTTCAGCCTTCATTCGGCCTCCATTCAGCCTTCATTCGGCCTCCGTTCAGCCTTCATTCAGCCTCCGTTCAGCCTTCGTACGGCCTCCGTTCGGCCTCCGTTCAGCCTTCATTCGGCCTCCGTTCAGCCTTCATTCGGCCTCCGTTCAGCCTTCATTCAGCCTTCTTTCGGCCTTCATTCAGCCTCCACTCTCCAGATGTGCATTCACAGGGACGCCAGAAAGGCACAAGCAGTCCCTTTCCTCGACTCTGCAGGACATCTAGGGGCGCCTGTTGGTCTCCAAGTCCCGCAGATCCGTGAACAAAACATGGTGCTGAGTAAACACCAGATATTTAACGGTTGTTCCTGGCTCGGCTCTCCCTGCCACTGTTGGCGTCTGCAGCGTTTCCACGGTTATGGGACGGAGTCGACCGCCTGGCGTCAGCTGGTGGAGGCTCCTCCAGGTCCTCCAAGCTTGCTCGCCACTTTGGCGCCGTCCGTTCGGCGGCCAGGCCTTCAGCTCTGTGGCTAGGCGTTCTGACCCGGTGTGTCGGCCTCGGTTAACTGTCTGTGATGACATCACAAGGCCTCCATGTGTCATTCAAAATGAACTGGCTGGTCTTAAACCCTGTAGAGCAGTTAGGAGGTACTTGGTATTTCTCAATAATAATGCCATGGTGAAAAATAAAAACCAACTAGATGGGATTGAGAGGGGGCGCTAACCTTTCCACGGCTGTGATTTTCTTTTGGATTAAAAGTATGCGTCAAGCCTCTGATTCATGAGATACGATGAAATGAAAAGCCATGCATAAAGAGTCCGTTTCACCCGGGTTTCCAGACCCACATCCTTATTCCAGCGCTCAGTCGAACCCGGTTCTCGAACTAACGCCGCTTTTTTTTTCGTTTTTGTCACGAAGGAAAAATCCGGTGCGACTCGGGTGAAGGGACTCTTGAAAAAACCTCGTACGGATACTCGGGTTTTCCGCCGCGACGACATCGGTGATTCGAGGTTCAATCAGTTCCTGTGTGCATTTATACAGTTGACTTTAAAAAAAAAAAAAAAAAGAAGTTCTGTTCTTTATTTCCCGAACAGATTTGGTGACGTGGCTTTAATACGTGGTCTTACGTTTGTCGACTTGTCTTGATTCGTTCATGACTCACGGGCGCAGCTATTTACTTTTTAAGATGATTCTTTCTAAGACTAAAAGACTGAAGTCTGATGCTTTACTGTCCGTCGTCTGCATCGTCTGTACATCAGAAATGAAATCCTGCATGTTTGTGACTGAACCTCCTCCCTCCTGTCGTGTGTGCTTCTTTTCCATGTCGGTGTCTCTGTCGCCCCCTAGCGGGCGGACGGCTGTGATTCTGGGTCAAAGGTGAATGTATCGCCCTCGCGTGTCGTCAGGTGTGTCGTGGACAGGCGTTTCGGTGGTGGGATGTGACCGTATGTGCTGCATGCTGTTATCCAGCAGGGGTCCGGGTCGGTACCGGAGTTAAAACACCGCGCTCTCAGATTCAGAAACACCCCCCCACCCCCCCACCCCCCCACGCTGTCGGAACAATATGTGGACGTGTGCGTAAAGCGGTTACCTGTCCTTGATATGATTTATTTTGATAAGAAAAAGGCTCTACTAAATGCAGTGTAAAGGTGGATTCCTCACGTCGAATAAAGAGTTTCATCTGGACTGCAGCGCGTCTTTGTCTGGATTGTTTAAACGCCTTCGTTTGACCAGCAGATGGCGCCATTTGTTACATCAAGATGTGACTCGGTTGGACTTGGAGTGATGAGTCTTATCAGGGCCAACAACAGTTCACAAGGGTCCATATGGAAGCAGGAGTCGGACCCATATGAGGCCCAGTTACACCCTCAGAGGGGCCCCACGTACAAATATGGGCATGGGAGGTTTATACCTTTATTTACCCTCATTAATTCTCTAAAGACAGACGACAGGCCAGGATAAGGAAAACAAAGTCAGTGCCCAGTTTTTCAACATTTATTGAAGAACTGTACGTTTGCTCTGAACCATCACAGTTAATGTACATTCTGCCTTGAGATCAGGTTTTTAAAAATATATGTACATATTGGTTGGTGGGAAAAGATCCACAATTTGTGAAAGAGTGCTGTGGGACTTGTAAACTTAAGAGAAACACATAAATGGGAGGAAGAAAAATGGGGAAGTGAAGCAGGGGAACCAGGACAAACTAATCCAACACAGCTGCGGCAGATCTCTAATTAGTTTGTCTCTCTTTTTGTATGGAGCCCCATTTGAGTCATAATTCAATGAATAAATGAGTCTATTATTATGAAATACAGTCGTTTATTATTATGAAATACGTATCCATTATTATGAAATGTTTCCCATTATTATGAAAAAAATGTAATTATTACGAAATATATTTTATTGTTATTTAGTCTTAGTTTAATGCATAGTAATAGTTTATTTCAGAATGGCTTTTTTTATCTAAGAATGAGTTTTTACATAATGGCTTTGTTTTTCATAAGAATGAGCTTTTACATAATGATGACATTTTGCCAGTGGGCGGGACCAGTGGTTAACCTGCACGCTCATTGGCTGATCCTTCTCCATTCTACGCTCTGACATCGACTAGTTTTGGCCGTGAGGTCCCGTTAGCAGCGGGCCGTGGCGTCATCAAGGTGCGCTCCTAGTCCGATTGTAGCTATGGCAGCTTGGACTGAGCTACGGGAAACCTTGACCAGGTTAGCAGACAATATCATAAAAGGATAATTTATCAGGCGATACTATTTTTGACCCGATTTGACGATTCACTGTTCTGTTGCTTATGCCTGAATGAAAGAGCAGCCAATCACATAAATGGCTCCGCCCTCTCTGCTGTGATTGACACACAAATCATTATTATGTAAAAGCTCATTCTTATGAAAAACAAAACCATTATCATAATAATGGGAAATATTTCATAATAATAAACACCTGTATTTCATAATAATAGACTTATTTATTAATTGAATTATGACCCAAACGGGGCTCCATATTTTGGTGCAGTAACTGCCGGGACCCGAGCAGAACAAAGAAGTGCAACTGACAGTGAAACTCTTCCAAAAAAAAAAAAAAAAAAAAAGTAAAATGAGAACACAGTTTGATTGTGTGTGCCGGGAACAGAGCTGCTGGGATACCTTCCAGTCCAGTTTACGTTCGGATGAATTCCTCCGGCGTATCTGGAGGCTGATCGCAGACCGCATATGTTTGTGTTCAGACGCAAACATGGCTGTCTGCTGTTGTGATGAGTCACATTATCTGTCCGTGGGCCGAGGAGGAAATGCGTCCCACTGAGGACGCAGAGAGCAGCCGTTTATAATTAATCGCTTCTTAGCTTATTCAGATGCTGCAAAAGGTTTTAGAAGTAAAAGACTTTTTTTTTTTTTTTTTTTTTGTTTTTTTGCACCACTTTACAATTAGACTACTTTTACACAGGGCTTAAAAAGAAAACCTATGTTGTTAATTAGACTGTAAACTCCTCAATAAACACTAAATGCCAAGGTAGTCATAACCCACTAGTTTACAGAGAGCAATGCTGTCCATTTCCTTGTCAAACAGTCACCCATCCTCCATTTATCTCTACTAAAGTCAGTTTATACATTTATAAACATGGCTTGTCACTGACACCGGCCAACCGGCCAAATGCTGGTAAAATCTGGCTGTGGCTAGTAACAATTTCTGTCTCACAAGCAACTTTGGCTGGTAACTTATTCTTTGATATGACACATCACAACAGTTGTGCCAATTGTTTGTATTTAAAATGTAAATGCAAGAATATTGTGAAGAAGGAAAAAAACTGACAGCAAAACTGTGGCTAGCATAAAGACTAAATGGCTAATGACTGAGGAAAAACACTAGCCACAGTGGCTGGTGAGCCAAAAAGTTAGCATCAAGCCCTGGTTATAAAGCAAGGGAGTGTAGCAGGAAAGCTATTGCTCCACAGAGAAACCGTTTTAAAGACATGTAATGTTAAAATTCATTCTGAGGCCTAAACTTGCTAAAACTGCTGTGTCATGCTGTGTCATGACTTAAATCCATGACTTCTAGCCATCTAGATTTGAGGCCACCGGTTGTTATGCTACCGGCTCCGTCAAGTAGCTAAGTTTTGACGTGTGGACGTCTAGACAGATCCCAAGGTTTCTTTGTTTTCCACTTGTCGTTTAGATGAACTGTCCGCCTTTCTGTCTTTGTCATTCTGAACGATCCACCATTTTGAAATGACCTCTCTGAATCTGCAGACTTAGAGAATAGACTATTAACTAGGGATGTTCCTGGCGGCTAATTTCCCTGTCGACTAAACGAAATTTTTAATTAAGACTAGTCGACTAGTCTAAAAATTACCTGCGTTATCCTCTCAGACCGGACGGGAGAACACCGTCTCCGGGTAAACAATGTCAAATCGGCCTGAGTGTGTGGCTAGCACACCGCTAGCACCGCTAGCATCAGCAGCCGTTGTCTCGTGCAGATTAACATCCAAATGCTTGAGTTGAATGTGGTTGTGCATTGCTCCAGTCGAGTGATTGTATGCCAGTTGTTTCTGACACAGTCTACATACTACCTTGTTTTCATTTTCTAGATTAAAGTACCGCCAAACCGCGCTGGTTTTGCGAGAGACTATCTTCCCACCGTGCCGTTTTAAAACTCCAGTCTACTCGAGCATTGCCGCGGAGAGGGGGACTGCTGTCTGACGGCTCTGTAGCCCCGACTAGTGGCGGGTGGCTGTATGACAGTTAAGCGGCCTTGTACATGAATAAAACACAAATTGGTTTAAACGACTAATATTTCTGGTGCCGACTAGTAAGTGAGCGGACGTTTTAATCGTTTAGACGACTAATCGCGCGCATCCCTACTATAAACTATTAATAGACAATTAACAACCGAATTGACTGCTTCACCAGTGCACAATAATAATAATTCTTATGAGTGAGAAGATATCCAAATTCTCATTTAACAGTGGCGTCCCTGGGTGGGCTTGACGCGTTTGTATATATACGAACTACTGCTGAGTTCTAGCCAGCCGCGGAGCAGCCAACAGTACAGTACCGGCGGCTGGGCCGGATCTGTGGCCTGAACCCTTCCAGGCCCGGCCCTGAAAGCGGAGGGTGGCTCACCTGCAGCATGTGGCCCAATCGTCCACAGACTAATTAGAGATCTGCTGCAGCTGTGTTGGATTAGTTTGTCCTGGCCCCTGTGCCATTTGCCCGGACACACTCCGGGTCACTCCGGGTCACTCCAGGTACTACACGCCTCTGCACTTCCTGGATCGTAGTAAGGTCAGCGAGCGGGGTGGGATCAGTATCGGGCGACCAACGTTTCCAGGCGCAGAGAACATTTCCTCTTCTCAGAGTCACGTTTTTGGAAAACACGTGAGGCCTCCGTCAGACCGACATCCTCAGTCTTCGCCCCAGAAAGTCACGCAGGCGTGGAGGCAGCACAGGCTCACTGTGAAGCAGTAATTTAACATAATTTAACATTTCAGCGGATGTGAACTCGTTTTCGGAGCGAGACCCTCGTGGTCATTCGGGGAACTGCACGTTCTGCCACTTTCTGGATCGCTGTAACTCACTGGGATCACTATTTGGCAATCAAAGGGCCACCTTTGCTCTTCCGATCTTTACAGTCCAGTTACCAACCCACTTATAAAATGTTTATAAACCTCTCTTTAAGAGTGGGCTTACTGAAAAGTGGTGCTGTTTTTTTTTTTTACTAGCATAGTTATATGTACATTTTTAATGTTTTTGTTTTCTGATTTTATAGAAAGGAAAACAATGCTATGTTACAAACAAGTTAGAATAGTAAACGACAAATCCATTGCCAGTTAGAAACGATTACATTAAGGTTAGTTCCTCTCTTGGATTCCAGCCACAGAGGTCATTTCCTCCTTACAGAGTCATTTTACGCAAAGACGTGCAGGTGTCCATCAGACCGATATGCTCAGGGTCTTTCCTTTGAAAGTCATGAAGTAAAGCTTGGATCCTGCGGACTGGGACATGAGGACGAAGAGGAAGGGGTCCAGGCAGGCGTGGAGGCAGCACAGGCACACCGCCACGTTGAAATGCACGTACAGGCTGTCCGCGCCGTTCACGAACAGCTGCACGTAATGCAGGAAGTGCAGGAGTCCGGCGGGGAGGAAGCACGCCAGGAAGATGGCGAGCACCAGCGAGCTGGCCCTGATGTACATCCGCCAGTCGTGGTGCGACCGGTTGAGCTCCCTGATGATCCGGGCGAAGCACGCGACCGTGACCACCAGCGGCGCCAGGAGGCCGAGCACCGTGAGCGCCAGGTTGTAGAAGAGCAGGAGCGCGTGGGCGCCGTGATCCAGCGGCAGGACGTCGTGGCAGGTGGTGCGGTTCAGCTGGGGCAGCCAGTAGCTCTGCCGGACCAGGAGCTCGGGGACGACGGCGGCACCGAACGCCCCCCACACGCCCAAGCTGACCCAGGCGGTGCACGCCCTCTTGGGGAGGCTTTTGTACAGGAACGGGCGGGCGCGCCACGGCCAGGTAGCGCTTGACGCTGATGCAGGCCAGCGTCGTGGCGGAGCAGTACAGGTTGCCGTAGAAGCAGGCCGTGACGGCGCGGCACGCCGCCTCCCCGAGGACCCAGTGGTTCCCGTAGAGGTGGTAGTGAGCCTTGAAGAAGAGGGAGAGGAGGAGGAGGAGGTCGGAGACCGCCAGGCTGCAGTAGAGGATGGCCGAGGACACCTTCCTGACCTTCGTCAACAGCAAGCACAGGATGGCGACGTTGGCCGGGATCCCGACGGTGACGATCAGCATGTAAACGACGGGGATGGCGAGGGTGCTCAGAGAGCCGCTGAGGTACTCCACGGCGTCGTCGCTCAGCGGGTGCAGAGCCGGGGCGGAGTCTGTTAAATACGGAGCCTGGGTGCCATTGACGGCGGACTTTGAGCAAATGACCGGGTCCCCTTTAAACACCCGGGGAATAGCAACCCCGGAGCTGCCACACAGCGGAGTTATTTTCCCGTCACCTGCAGGAAAAACAAGAAAGATGCAAGCTGTCAAAATGAAATCCGCAGGTTTTGTTTCGCAAAATCAGCTAAGTTGATGCATGTCTCATGTGGATAATTCTTCCTAAGTGCCCGGCTGATTCATGCTTCTGCGTTAGAGGCCTTCGGAACAACCCGACAATCCGAAAACCCGATGTTCTGACCCGACTCGGGTTTTAGGTCCATTCAAAAGACGTGACTCCAGGTTCAGGTCTGAATCGGTAGTTAGTCTCGGGTCCGGTCGGTGCTCTCTGACAGGCTGGGTCCACGTTTTACTCCAGAGAGGTAAAGATATTGGCGGTGGCAGCTAATGTCAGGACTCAGGGCAGTTTAATTAATTATTCATTAACGTGGCGTGTTTATCATAAAACAACCGTGTTGCCGTAGCGTGTTATTAGCGGTTAGCCCGGCAGCTGTAAAGCACAACGGATCACCAACATGACAACGCTGGATGAGAGAACATATTTACGACACCTCCTGACCGGTGTAGGCTATTAGCGTTAGCAGCTGCTACCAATAGCATCTGTATCCACAAAGAAAATAACGACGTGGATTTATTGTTGTTTACATCACGTAGCCTATGTAGCAACTGAACCGGTAGAAGAAGACAACTTTAAGGAAGAAAAACAAGTTTTATTCAAGGCCAGACAACTTTTAACATGAACTATGGACTGTATTGTCTCGGTTCTATTCGGGTAACTCGGTTCAGTTCGTGGTTGGAAACGTAAGACTCGGGTCGGTTCCGGGTCCAAATATTGCGACTCCATTCGGGTTCGGACTCCCGGACTTATGATAATAGCTCGGGTCGGGTCGGTTTCAGGTCGAATTTTCACGGGTCCATTCGGGTTCGGGTCCATGAAAGTGGACCCGTGAAGACCTCTGTTCTGCGTCTGAACACTAAGACGTGATTAGTAGAGTCATCGCGTTCCTCATCTTCGTATTTCTGCTACAGTGTCCGAGTTGCATCGAGGACGTGAACAAAACCCTAACCCCATCCTACCACTAACCAGAGTGCGAATCATACAATGACAATTGGGGGGGGTCAACATTTTCTAGAGATGACAAAAATGACAATTTGTCCCTTCTTTAGGGGGGTCAAAGTTGTAATTGGGGCGCTCAACCCCCCCCCAAACCCCCCCGTAATTCGCACTATGCCCCTAACCCTAATCCCTAACCCTAATCCCTAACCCTAACCCTAGCAGCTGGTGGTGTAATTACAGTAAAGCGCCAGTATAAAAACGGCGTCCAGCCTTCATGGCCAGTTGCTACGCAGAAGCATAAATCGGGCTCACGTCGTAAGCTTCGCCAGACCCTCACGTGCACGTCTCTCCAAACGTAATTTTGCACACGTGAGGTAAATTTTACCTGCTCTGTTGCTGAGTTTGAGAAACGTAAGTGAGTTAAATAAAAGGAAGCTACAGCGTTGCATTAAAAAAGCCCGCGCTGCCGCCTAGTGGTTGGTGGCGTAATTACAGAACGGGCAAGTACAGTGGTACCTCTACTTACGAACGTTTCTACATACGAAATTTTCAGGTTACAAAACACCTCAACGAGAAAATACTGCCTCTAGTTACGAAAGAAATTTCAGGATACGAAAGGCAGAAATACAGTAGCGCTACTCACAGCTCCCAGGTTTACCGAACGTCAACATACTTGTCGGCTCTGTATCTCGGTTTGAAAGCGGTGCGTCCGAGCTGCTCTGCCATTGGCTATCGCTTAGCATCTTCCTGGCATCCCATTGGCTAGGAGGGCCCCTTGTCTGTATGAGCGTAACCCAGCAACCCAAGTAAACAAACAATTTTTACCTCCGACAAGGAGGTTATGTTTTTATCTGTCTGTTTTCAAGATAACTCAAAAAGTTATGGATGGATTTAGATGAAATTTTCAGGAGTTGTCAGAAATGTGAAAAGGAAGAACTGATTTCATTTTGGTTCTGATCCGGAAGAAATCCTGGATTCTGGATCACTTTCAAATCTTTGATAATTGTTGCGTTTAGTGGAGGTCTGCGCTCTCTGAGTGCTTTTCTAGTTCTAACATGTATTTCTTACAGGTTTTTATGTCATTTCATGTATTATTTATAATTTGTAACAAAAATATTTTCAAATTTTGGGGGACTTGGAACAGATTAGAGCATTTACATGGAAAACCCGTCTCTACTTACGAAATTTTCAGGTTACGAAACTACTTCCAGAACCAATTAATTTCGTAAGTAGCGGTACCGACTGTATAACCAACAAAGACGGCGTTAGGTCCTGCATGTAGCCTATAAGCATAAATCAGGCTTTCGCCTCCCTCAACAGATACTCGTCAGGACCAGGATCTGGGCTCTGAGAGGGCCACTCCAGGACCTGGAGTTCGGGGTGCTTCAAGACGTTTTGGGCGAATGAAGGCCCGTGTTTTTGGGTCGTCGTCTAGTTAGAAGACTTGACCTGAATTTCTTTACTCTAGTCCTCAGAATATCAACGTAACCCTTGTTTTTAACTTATTTTGTGCACCTAAACGAGGGTCCCATCATTATACTCCGCCTTTAGCAGAATTTGCTTCCTTCTGCTCCGCGGTGATGAAATGTAGACTGATGAAATCATCTCCAGACTGATTTCTCCTCTTGTTGGTGAGGTGATATGACGTTTTAAGACTAATCTAAGAGGAGACCCCCTCAGTCCTGTGCTGAACTGATGCAAGTTGGATGGAATCGTTTAAAACGGAGATATGATACAGTCATGGAAAAAATTACTAGACCACCATTTTTTCTTCAGTTTCTTGTTCATTTTAATACCTGGTACCACTAAACGTCATCATGTGACTAAAACAGACAGAAAAGAAAAACACTGAATGCATAAAAGCAGTGTTTTTGGCAGTACACAACGCCATAGCTATTGATGTAAAAACTTAAGTGATTTAGGTTATAATCAAGAAAACCATGGAAAATGGTAAGATATCAGCTCTTAAATAAAACTCTTATGAGCAATCTTTGTGGTTATCGTTATGTTTGTCCAAACAAATGTACCTTTAGTTGTACCAGGCATTAAAATGAACAAGAAACTGAAGAAAACAAGGGTGGTCTAATCATTTTTTCCATGAATGTATATAAAACAAGGCTTTTAACGTAACCCCATCACCCCAAGAGTTGACGTTAATCACCATTGTGATGCAAACAGATGTTGGAACTCAAAACTCCTCCAGTTCAAGTCATTTTGCTCCCCAGCAAGAACAGACCCAGGGCTGTTTTCACTCCTTTAAGTATTTATTTCCTATTTAAATAGGGTCCTAAGGGTCTTAAAATCTCACGCTTCCACAGATGATCATATTGAAGACTAAAAAAGTCTTGAGGCCCTGAAATGAGGCAACAACTCAACCAAATGTTTCACCATCCAGATTTCCAAAGTGACACCAGAGAAAAAGAGCATCTCACCTCTGAAGAAGAGGGCGGAAAGCTGGAGAAGAAGAACCACGAGCGTCCTCATCTTTTCTCTCGTTTGTCGGACAGGAGTCTGCTCACAGATGAAGGTCTCCCGTTTTCATCGCCGGGTCGTGAGGCGTTCAGGGCCGGACCTCCTTTACCGCGGCGACCGGGGCGTCGGAGCGCAGCTCGGCAGGAATGCGCCCAGTCTCTTTGTGTTTTAACATGCAGTGAGAGCGCTCAGGGCTACGCCCCCCCCCCCCCCCCCCTCACCCCCCCTCCCCTTTGTCGCCCTGCTGATGTTTTATGATTCACCGGGCAGCTCTCCATGTTCAGAGGCGCTCTAATCTGTAACACGTGTGGTTTTACTCGTAATAACTCTTCCCTTTTTGTTTTTGTTTCTTCTTTTGTTTTTCTCACAGTGGGTTTCAGACCCCCCCCCCCACCCCCCACCCTTCACACTGACATGTGTTACTTCCTTCAGAAACGTACATTTGAGCGTTTTCACGGTTATCTGCCCGCGTTTGGAAACCGCCGCGGCTGCAGGGTGGAACGTGACGTCATGCAGAGCGGCGAGGAAGTCGCTGTAC
>JAGFBZ010002176.1:2310000-2598273 GCA_018398805.1 Hirundichthys speculiger | reverse complement strand
AATAAATTGCTCGTTCCATGCAGAGAAATTATACTTTTTCTTTTTGTTGTTGTTGTTAGCGTGTTAGCCGCTAATTGTAGCACAATACCAGCGGTATTTTTACTAAAGTTCGGAGTAGGGCTGTAGCGATACACTAATCTCACGATACGATACGATACGATATATTTGGCTCATGATATGATATAAATCGATATTCATCTTACAATACATTTACACCATTTCCCGAAAGATTTTAACGGGACAAAGTGATTTTGGTGACATCTTGTGAGTGTTCCAATTACTTTGTTTGATTTAATTGAACTGAAAGCATCAATTACACATTATATGGCTGACAGGCAGCTTACAAATGCTGGACAAAATGAATAAAATACAACAGGATAGCGGGGCTCCATCGCGTTCACCATGCGCCTTAAGCTGGCGTTTTCCACCACTGAATGAATACGGTCTCAAATCCTGACAAATAAAGTCGGTAATGGACTCCATAATTTTCTGCGACTTAGGTGAAATAGATGAAAACTGTCCAGCGTGGTTTGTTTTGGATTGTGCCGCAACTTCTTGGGTTTAGCAGTTAGTTAGCTCTCAGTTAGCATTACCTTGTCCGGGTGGTGACGTTTCAGGTGGGCTCAGATTGGTGGTATTTCCAGGGTACTTTACATTTGTGTGAAAGCTTGCAAACCGCCATACTTTTGTCTAAATCTTTGCTTTCCTTTTTCTTTTTAAAACTGAACTGCTCCCACACATCTGCTTTTAAGCATGCAGGCGCTGGGTTTATACTTGCCGCCATTCTCCTGACTGACCTCAGCTCTGAGAAAAAGCTGGCTTCTGGATAACGTGTTAGAAATGCTCTACAGCGACACTAGCGGCTGGAGGACTTAATGGCTCTTCCTGCACTTTGCAGGAAGAGCACTCGTGCGGGACACGGGGGTTTTTGAAGGGAGCTTAGAATATCGATACCCATGGCTGAAATATCGATACTCGCTGGGGAAAATAAAAAATCGATATATATCGCAGAATCAATAAAATCGCCCAGCCCTAGTTCAGAGACCAATGGCTGTGAAGGTAACAGAAAGACCACAGTTGAGCCTTTGTCTTGTTTCGCTGCAGTGCCTCGCTACTTTTTTGTGGTTTTTAAACGTATTTTAAACACATTGAGGCTCGGGGGGCTCCAGCTCCAGTTCATGGATTTTGATTTTCGCTGGGGTTGCGCCGGTCCCCATTAATCGCCAAAAAAAAGGGATCACTGTATTTGGTTGATGATTTAATCCTGGCCTCTTATTCGTCAATGTAAACCTGTTCTCTGATTCGTTGATTTAATCCTGGCCTCTTATTGGTCAATGTAAACTGTTCTCTGATTTGTTGATTTAATCCTGGCCTTTTATTGGTCAATTTAAACTGTTCTCTGATTCATTGATTTAATCCCCACCTTTCATTTATGTAAACTGTGGTGGAAAGTAAACATTATTTATCATGTCCTTGTTACTATCCAGCTAAGTGAAGGTATGATTACACGTACCTGTCTTAAGCACTTGCAAAATGTGTCTCCAGTTGTCTCATATGTTTTGCCTTTTATCTTCTGTTGTGTTCTGTCAGAACATTGTGCACTGATTGTGCGTGGTCATTTCTTCATTGTCTGCTGAGATTTCTTTGCATTCAATCGGATATAAAATTCAATCAACTCCAGTCATTGCCAAGTCTTATTATTTAAGTTTACCTTCAGTCTTCTTTGTGTATGGTTCCTATTCTGATAGATTCACCTGCTTTTTTTAATGCTGTTTTATTGCATTCACATTTTTACTGTTCATATTATTGTGTTTTGTAAAGCACTTTTGAGTTGCTTTTCTGCATGAAATGTGCTCCACAACTGGCGTAAAAGGAGAGGATGTGAGCAGATGATCTGATGACATGCTGGAAATGTTATTATGTCCTGTACAGTTCCAGCAGACCAGATCCTTTGGGGTCCTTACACTTGTGAAAATACTGTGAAATCTGCCTGCAGCCCTGCAGCGCTGGATTCACACAGCACCGTTGCGTGAGTTGTCCCTGTCCGTTTCCATAGACTTTGAACTGAGCAACGTCAATTGCACGTGGCGTTTTTGGTTGTTTTTGGTATGACTAAGAAATGTTAACAACACCACGCTCCACATGCTGCCGCAACGCACCCATGTGAATCCAGCGGAACTGGTTTTCTGGAGATCATTGCTTGAGTCTAAGCCTAAGCTCTTGAGATCCTCATCTTCATCAGGGGGTCCTGCTAAAAGATGGTGTTCAACTTAAAATAAAAAGACAGTGCGAAAGTATTTTCTGTGAGAACAGTGACAGAAAGAGGGGAAGTGAGAGAAATAATAATAAGAAAATTGAAAGTTTTTCTTAATATATAAGGATTTTACAACCTAATAAACTTTTTCTCTCTAATGAAGAGCTTCTGAAACAAAAAATATTCTTGCCTGAGGAGTATCTTTATAGACAGATTCAATTACTTAATTAAATTAAAGCTAAACAACCTCTAAAAAGTATTTATGTTTAAGGGATGAACGTATTTTTAAGACAAAATGAGGAACGCTTCACGAATTTGCGTGTCATCCTTGCGCAGGGGCCATGCTAATCTTCTCTGTATCGTTCCAATTTTAGTATATGTGCTACCGAAGTAACACAACAGCCACAGATCTTGGAGTGGGATTTGTAGTCCTCTCAGTTTCCATCCTGAAGTCACATGGTCGGTTCACTGGAGGGGGCTGAGGGCTGAAAACAGGCTTGAATGGAGAGAAAAACACTTCAAATTCAATCCTGGCAGCTGCTGTGTGCAGCTACACACCTGTAACAGCTCGTCCACCGTCAGTGTGACCCAGTCTGGTTCTGATTCAACTGATCCAACCTCAGTCTCACCCTGTAAAATATCCAGACGCATGATGGGAAACTTTCTTACGTAAAGCTTCGTGGTTGGATGGCTGCAGACATGAGAACAAAAGGCGAACAGGCCGACCCTCCTCCAACAGTGCTGCTGTATGACCTCTGACCCCTGACCAACCCCCACCAGCTACCACCAGCCCCTCCTGTGCGCCTAGAGGGTCAGCGTGTGCAGACAGAGTGAAAAAGACAGTAAAAGTGGTCTGGACGAGTCTGGATGACGTCACCCAGCTGCTTCCGGGAGGAAGAGAGGAAGACGACAGACAGCTGAGAAACTGAGCGTCTTCAAACGCAGTAACACTGAAACTAAGAGGCTCATCTGTTCCCCAGCAGGAGCTGGGTTTTCTTCACCGTGCTGTGTGGACACAAACCTGCCGGTTCTGCTCTTTGTGGAGCTGCAGAACAGCTAGTTTTAAAACTGGAAAACTCTTCACCATGTGTGACACCTGCACAACATCTGCACAACATTCTCGCTCCTCTGGGAAAAAAAAAAAACCCTTCGTTGCCTTCATTTTGTCTAAAACTGAAGGTTGGGGGGAAAAATAAAAAATAAATGAATAAAAACAGCTGCAACGAACTGACCTGCCACAGGGTGTCACTGTCTCACCGCTCTCCTGCAGCAGATCCTGAAAGCAAGACAATCCAACTATCAGGTGCAAAGTCTGCAGCATTTAAATGTTTTTAAAGTATCATTTAAGAGTAACAACAGAAGTATAAATTCAAATGTATAAGGTATTTTGTTCTTATTATCTTGTTCTTTCAGAATAACAGCCTGACTCTTTCAGGAGGACCACTGCTTTTGTCTAATCCAGGGTGTCAGACTCATTTTCACTGAGGGCCACATCAGCATCATGGTGGCCCTCGAAGGGCCAGATTGACAGCATGAGTGTAACAAAATGCAATGTAAATCAAATGTAATGTAAATTTCCTGTTGTTGATGAAACTGCCTTCCTTGGGCATCAATTTTTCTTTTCTTTGACATGTCGGGGTTAGTTTGTAAAGGTTTTTCTCATGTCCATCAATTCTGAAAATCGTCTTGAGTTCTTGCTCATGGCGATATACTATTATCGTTGTGGGGTAATGACAAAATGCATTATGGGAGATGTAGTTTATTGTAGATGTAGTCAATATGTGCTTTAAAGCGGTGTAAGCTTATTTTAAGTCTTAAAATATCTGTTTAAAATTTAAGCCAAGAGTGCACAAGCCACATAAAATGACATGGCCACTCAGGTTTATAAAATGTCGACTGAAAAGAGCCTGACTACGTAAAGAACTGAAAGTTTTTAGAAATGCCTTCAGGATTAATTTCAAGTCATTTTAATGTCATATGAAGTTAAACTCTAAGCAGCACGTGTATAAAGACATCAACTATGTAACATCTTTAAATTCTGATGCAGTTTAAGTTCAGCGGTTTTAGTTATTCGCGGATTTTTTCAGAAATATATATTATAATTTTAAAAAATTTAAAAGATTGCGGAAACATCACAGGATTTTGTGGTCGTTCTCTCACAGTGAAGAAATGCTGTGAGACAGCCTGGCCCCTTTAAGAAGGTGGCCTTATGGGTAATGATGTGGCCTTATGGGTAATGTGTGTGTTGTGAAGAAAACGGGGTTAGATGAAAAGTGTAGTGAGCATCAACAGTAGGGCTGGACGACGCGTCGACGTCATCGATTACGTCGACGCAAAAAATACGTCGACGCAAAAACTGCACGTCGATGCGTCGTCACTCAGAATCAAAAAATGGCGGCGGCCGCGGCAATCGAGTAGCAGCGAGTCGGGGGGAGAGAAGCTATCTCGTAACAGGACGTCAAAAGTATGGGAGTACTTTACACCTAAAGGGAACGATTCGGTGGTCTGTGCAAAATAGAGACGGCATATCATAAAAGCACTACCGCGATGCACCAGCACCTTAAGAAGAGGCACCCGGGAGCTGCTTGTGTGGAGAAGAAGACACGTAAGTTTTCAACTTTTTGTTCTTTCCTTGTTTGCAATGATTAAACCCGTCATTCATCCAAACTACGTAACTTGTGCTCCAGCCTCGCACACACAGAACATGTGCCAACTTAAACACACACACACACACACACACGCCCCTCACACACTCGCCTCTTGCCGACATACTTTTTTTTAACTGACACACACACACACTCCTCAAATACACGCTAAAGTTTTTTTTTTTTTTTAATTTCTTTGTCTGTCTTTTTTTTTAAATACAACATTCATTGTTGTTTTCTAACTTTTAACTTTTAGGTTAATGTATTATTATTATTATAATACTTTATTGGTATGGGCAGATCATTTAGAAGTATATAGTTTTATTAAAGGTGGAGTAGGTGTTGTTTGAAAAACGGTTCCAGCAATCCAACTCAAGTGAGAGTTTGAAAATATACACTCCCTCCCTCCTCCCAAAGGCTCCGCCTCCTCCTCTTCAGCTCACCCCTCGAAACCACGCCTTCACATGATTCACGACTGCATGAACCATAGGGAGGGAGGGAGCGAGGGGTGATATTTGATGGACGTATTAGGCAGCCAATCAAAATAGTGATGATCACTTTTTTGATTGGTCAGAGTTTTTCTCTGATTATACCTTCTAGACTGGACCAAAATGTTTAGTTTTTTTTGCAAACATTTTATTTCAGTGGGTGCAATGGAAATGTGAAAAGGTTTTCAGGCAATATTGTAAAAAGTGTTGCAAAAAAACAACACCCACCCCACCTTTAACCTGTGCACTGTGTTTGTGATTTATGTTTTCAGGGATAAGCAGAAAAGTTTGGAGGACTACTATCAGATGAAAAAAAAAAACACCCCCCCTGCACCCCCCAGGAGGCTGCTGCACTTACTGAGAGCATCCTAACTACTAAAAGTTAAACTACTGTTCACTTAACTGTAATAGGCCTAATACTTGAATTTATTTGTTATTTATTTCACAGATTTAAATGATTAGTCTAAGTTGCTGCTGTCACACATTGTGTTGTTTTGTAAATTGCAACTGTCACCGCTGCTGTTATTTTTTTATTTATTTTATGTTGATAAGATTTTGGTTCAGATTGTGTTTTTTGCAGTTTTATTTATTGAAGGAAAGTTTTATTTGATTATTTTTTTATTATAGGATTCCATTGCACTACAACTGTGTGCACTTTATTGTTGTATTGTTCAATACAATTCATTTTTGAACTTGAAAGAAGAAATTTGTGTTTTATTCATGGAGATAAATTTGCATTAATTGCTATATAGGTCAAATTATGGGGAGATAATTGATAATCGAATCGAAATCGAATCGAATTTAAAATGAATCGTTAGATTAATCGATGCATCGAAAAACTATTTTCTAGATTAATCGATTACAAAAATAATCGTTTAACCCAGCCCTAATCAACAGCAGCCCAGCGTGTATAGATTTACATTCTCTGTTAACCGACAGGAGCCCAACAATACAACCTGTGTGATGTTACAAGTTCCTGCAGTGCCAGAATAAAGTGCTCGTTCCATGTAGAGAAAACCAGACTGTTTCTTTTGTTGTTGTTAGCGCGCGTTAGCCGCTAATTACAAGCCAAAAATAGCACAATACCAGCAGTTTCTTTACCACGGTTCAGAGACCAGAGGCTGTGAAGGTAACAGAAAGACCACAGTTGAGCCTTTGTCTTGTTTCGCTGCAGTGCCTCGCTACTTTTTTGGGGTTTTTAAACATATTTTAAACACATTACTGAGGCTCGGGGGGGGGCTCCAGCTCCAGTTCGTGGATTTTTGATTTACACAGGGGCGGGGGCGCCAGTCCCCATTAACCGCGAAAAATAAGAAATCACTTTATGTTCTTGAAATCAGAGTTTTTGCAGCTTCTTTGTCTCACCTGTTCATAGGTGTAACAACACAGCCCTCTCAGGTGACCACTTTATTCTGCTCATTTAACTGTCTGGTATGCAATTCCTGCTAAATAAGTAAATACATGTGTGGAACAAGTAATGTTGGAAATAGTGCTGGGCGATATGGAAAAAATCATATATCACGATATGGACTATTTTATATCACGATAACGATATATATCACGATATACCATAATAAAGTATGTTTTCAGTTATTCTCTGAAAAGTTTGACAAAAATTTCATTGCTTACTTTTTTTACTTTATTTTGAAAGGACATTTAGCTGAACTGTCACAAACATACATTTTAGTGCAGCAAAAACAGGTAGGTACAGAGGTACAGTAGCTTTCACATTTTTTTTTAAAGTGCACAACAGTTTCTGAGAGGAAAAACACATTTTTGCACTGAAGTCCAGCTATAAAAAATAAACAAATTATTTTTCAACTTTCTGAAATCTGTAACCTTGTAGTGCAAAGTTTGCAAACCAATATAAAGTGTCTAAAGTAAACATCAGGGTTAAAGAGAGCTCTGTTTAAGGCATTAACCATGAATAAAAGTGCAAACATAAAAGGCTACTTTGTAGAAGTAGATATGATTCTATCAAATTTATCATTGCAGGTTATTTAATTACATATTTGTTGTAATAATTGATAAAATTAGGTTAGAAACGATAGAAACGATAGAAGAGAAATGGCACGATATACACTTTTATATTGTCCCCACGATATATATCGTCATATTGCCTAGCACTAGTTGGAAATAACAAATACTAGAAAAACAGGCTATAAAAATGTGATTACCAAATAAATAACTAAAAGTTGGAGTTGACTCGTTCACCTCCATTTATTAAATCTGAATGAAATAATTATATCCTCCACAAAAAGGTAATATGAGAACATATGGTTGAGGTGGAAACAGAAATGCCCCTGAGATGCCCACACTTTATTTCCTTAATGATCAATTACAGCTCTAAATCTGTTACCATTAAAACTGGGTAGAAAATCTGCGTTATTTATTTGCTTTCTCTAAAGCTATCGACTGTTAGAAACAGTTTGATGAAAGCACACCTGAACAACGAACATTTCTGACTTACGTTCAGATAGGGCTGGGCGATATGGCCTAAAAAAAAAAAATCTCCGATTTTTTCAGAAAAAATCCCGATTCACGATTTAAATCGATTTTTTTCACCCCCTACCTAAAATCAATTTGTAGATGACAAAGAAATTGTTCAAAACAAGTTTCAGTTTTATTTTGTTTAGATTTTCCCTTCTGGAGTTTCAGTTACATAAACAAGCCACAAAAAAAGAGATGGCAAGCCCTGCCTGCCATTGTGAACAGTGACAATGTAACTTTTCAGTAATCTAGTTTCGAAATGACACAAAAAATAAGTAAAACATAGTATTATAAGACCCCTTTTTTGAGGTTGACAAAATAAAGTGAAAACAAAACTCAGTTACCTGAACATGTTTTGCATAATAAGGAGGTGCTTGTGTGGTAAACAAAAAGTATTTGGGCACTATTTTGATTCCCTGAATCATGTTAACTTAACTTAAACATCTGCATCAAATAAAATTAAAAATTTAATTTTAGGCTTCCATTGTAATTTACGAGGCAAGGCAACGTCAGAAAAATATTTGCAGCCTGGTAGCACGTACCTGGGATCCAAAACTTTGAGCAGGTGAATAAACCCCGGCTTTTTCCACGGTGTATATGGGCACCATATCTCTTGCAATATACATCACGACTGCATCCGTGACAGCTTTCCACCGGGCTCCTTTCTTATCATACGAGATACAGTTTGTCAACGTTTCCAAGACGGTAGGTTGTTTTCTGGTGGCGGTGCTTGGGCTGCCGCGGTCGTTTTTTTTCGTAGGGAGCAACACCTCTCCAACTCGGCAGCATGCTTCTGTTTAAGGTGCTGCAGTAAATTGTAGTACTGCTATCTTTGGTAGCAACAGCCTTTAAACAGACTTTGCAGCGAGGTGCTGTTTGTTCTGTGTCTGACGCCACGAACCCGAACCAATTCCAAATAACCGAGGATACGTTTCTTTTCTTCGGTGTAAGATCAGCACTGCTTGCTTGTTTGTGTACCTAGCGCGGGTGGGGAGGGGGGCGCGCGAGGGGGGCGCGCACTCCGCGCTCTCTGACCTACGGGAGCCCAGCAGGCAGGCGCTGGTGGCGGATGTTAATGAGAAAATAGATTTTCATTAAAACAAATCGACATTAAGTACAAATTCGAATTAATCGATTTATCGCCCAGCCCTACGTTCAGACATGTAAAGACGTTTTCATTCTCCTCAGTTCTACTAAATTCAACTGACAGACTAGAAAGCTAAAGCTAGCGTCTTTTCTGGTTCATAAAACCCTCTGTTCTGGACACACTCGACGGAAAAATGACCACTTTCACTTTATCATCATCATCACAAAGTTGGATTAAGGTGAAAGCATAAATACCCAATACCCCATAAACTCAGAGAAATAAGTGATTTCTTTGCTACCTTTGAAGGCGCTCCCTCTGCTAACGCTGCACGAGGCTCGACCGTTAACTGCTGCTCGTGCTCCTCCTTGGAGGTCTGAGGTCTGAGCACGGACATGAGGCTGACCCAGGGGTCGGCCAGAACCGGAACCGAGCCAGACGTGAAGACGAGCACAGGTGGGTCCTGAGGCCCGCAGGGTTTGGAGAAGTCCGGAAGTTTAGAATATTATCTGCAGACCTGAAGACTGGAAGCTCAGGACTGCAGTTTCACCTGGACACGAGCGGATTGATACCAAACTCTCATATTTCAGCCTGATGGTTCAGGTTTAAGGATCGATTATCATGTTTTTTTTTTTTTTTTTTTTTTTTTTTTTAATCAATATCAGGTGATGCTTTAACATATAAATCCAATAGTTTAATTCCATTATAGGGTTTTTTCAATTACATGTTTAACTTGACTGCGAAGGACTGGCGACCTGTTCCCTGCTTTCACCTGTAGAGAGCTGGGATAGACTCCAGCAGATCCCCGTGACCCTGCTTTCACCTGTAGAGAGCTGGGATAGACTCCAGCAGATCCTCGTGACCCTGCAGAGGATCAAGCAGGCATAGAGGATGGATGGATTTTTAACTTGAATAGGAACTAGTTTTCCTTCCGCCTACTAGGTCCGATTCGAACAGCGGTTGTAATAAGGCACGCAGGTGTTGATTGATGCTTTTATTGATAAATAATAAATGTTCAAAATGTGGTGTATGTGAAAAAATAGTCAGACATTGTGGCAACACCACAAATGTCATGAAATAATAATTATTTTTTTTCTTAATTGTCACCTAAAAGCAGAGGCGATTCTTGTCACAAGGCAGACCAGGCAGCTGCTTGGGGCACCCAGGCCACTAGATGGCGAACAAGAGTTGACACTTCACTATAGATGCAGTCGCGATTAAAACAAATTAATGACTGGAAGAAAATGGAGATAAGCTACGTGTCCGGGAGTGAGAAAAGAAAGAAGAAAAAAGAGGAAGAGGAGAGAAAAAACAAGACAGTGGTAAGTGGAATAAATTACGATACAAATGATGCTTAAATGCTGCTAGTCTCATGACACTAATGGATTGAATGGAAAGGGCTAAAATGTTAAGTTTGATGAAACCTGTTGTTATGTATAGATTAGACTACCACTCAAGCTATGGATGCTAGCCACAGCTATGATACTAGGCTGTTTTTTTTTTTTTTTTTATTTTGAGCTGCAAACTGTTTGTATTTTGTTAAGCTTTGCATGTGTATAAGCCTTTTTTCAGTAACCAGTGCAGATTTAGCACAGTCAAATCCTTTATTGAAACTATGAACAATGAATTGAAACAATGAACTGTAAAAGTTAAAGTAAAAACAATCATAGATTAAATTTTACAATAATGTAAAAGCATTACATTAATGTAATGGATATGTGACTATTTATCATCTGTGTCCATTAATATCTATGTCCCAGATGTCTTCATCAAAATAAAATAAATACAAATACAAATCTATTATATCACTTTAATATAATTAACCTCAGGATCATTGCTGAAGTTTCTCAAACCAGTGTGCAAAGAGAGCAATGATGTGGCACCTTTGCCAGCTGATGACTGTGAGTATAACTTTAGTATTCTACCTACAAAAATTTAATGTGAAGGGCTAATGTAGTTTCACTTTTTTTTGTTATTGTTGTTTTTTTTTTTGTTGTTTTTTTCTTTATTATTATTTATTTCAGCATCTACCTCCAGTGGACAGGCAGCACTTACCTCCAGCAGAATAACAGACAGCCCTGCTCCTGACAGTCCTGACCAGGATGTACCAATGACACAGGCAGATCAGACACCCTTTTCAAGTGCCTCTACTGATATCAGTAAGTTCTCTAAAGATTCTCTAAAAATGTTTAAATGCACCATGGCCTCTAATGTTCCTTTATGATAACATACAACACTTTGTGTCATTTCAGTTCAGTCAACATCCACCTTGAGTGAGACTGAAACATCTTTTCATCATGAAGATGACACGTCACCCTCTACAAAAGGTTTAATCATATCAGATGACCCCGCACAGTGGCCAAATTATCTTGGCAATAGAGAAAAGTGGGATTTAGTCAAAAGAGGACCCATACAAGTTAAAGACATTGTTTTCCCACAAAATACAGAGAAGGGCCCACGAAGATTCACTAAAGAAAATTACAGCATGGTCATGAAAAATGGTGAAAAGATACATAGGACATGGCTGGTGTATTCTGTTAGTACAGACTCTGTCTTTGGGTTTTGCCTGCAAACTGTTTGGAAAACAGGATAATGCACTTACCAAACAAGGGTTTAGGAATTGGAAAAAACCTTACTGCTCATTTAAAGGAGCATGAGTATTCAAAAGCACACATTAGCAGTATTTTAATTTGATTTATTAAAATAATGACAAACACTGGTTAAAGAGGGGCCCCCAGTGAATTTCTGCTTGGGGCCCCAACAGACCCTAGAATCGCCTCTGCCTAAAAGAGTGTGATGAGTTGGAAGATAAATGAAGTGAAGTGCAGGCACGTGCAGAGGTAGAGCATCATTACACTGGACTTCTGTTGTATCCACGACCCGTAAGAGCTGGAGGACTGGGTTTCTGTTCAAATGTGACTGACAGTTTTATTTGTTAATCAGAATTCTTTACTACTGAAAGATTGTATTTACCAAAAATGTCGCCTCTTATGGCGTCGCCTTGTGGAATAATAGAACCATTACAGTTAATAAATCAACTGGATTTGAGAAAAATGTTCCTATCATTCTTATCACAGTATTGTATTTTTTATTTTTTAACATGATAATGCCTTTCAGGAAAAGAATGATCTACAAATCTCTCTACAAATCTGACGTGAATAAAATACAAACATCAATACCAGTTCCACCCCTAACTTATTACAATTAACACTTTCCTATTTAAATACTCATTAGATTACCTGGATTATAGATTGGTTGTATATCTATAACAAACAAATAATGTGATAACAAAATTTTAGGAACTATTTTCCATCACTAAAGAAATGTGTTTTATAATGAATGGCTAAACGTCGGGAACCTGACAAACATTTTAAATGTCTAAAATGGCCAATTTGTCCTGGGGCTAAGGAAGTCCAGTTTAAGATGGTTAATAACTACTATCTAGAGGATGAATGTTTAAAAAGATTCTGATTCTGATTCTGATGTTGAATATTGATATAAATGTAAGGGGTCAACAAATAAGGTGACACTTGTCATATTAAGTCAAGACGGTAGTAGAATAACACTTAACTGGTTTCTTTCATTACTTGTTAATGTTTTTTAAATCATCTCATGAATATTTTGCAGTAATTAAAAACGTATTTTTATAAGATCGAGGATTTAAAACATATTTGTTTAATTTTAATGACCTCTCACCTGCAGCACCACGACGGCCCACCAGGGGGCCGCGGCCCACACTTTGGGACTCACTGGTTTAAATGATATCAGAAAGGTGGCTATCAACTCATTCATCAGTCTCCTTAAGAAGATGCTCGCAGTGAATCCAAGAGATCGGATCACTGCAGCTGATGCCCTCAACCATGATTTCATTACTATGGAGCATCTACATGTTGCTAGTGATCATCCTTATGCCATTACAGCACAGAAAAGAATTGCATTGTGCCCCATCAATGAGACAGACTACATTTCTAGTGAGTCTGAAGAAGACAGCAGAATCTCTGGAAGAAACAAGAAACAGCAGCCAGCTTGAGCACCACTGACATTACTGACAGAGTTGCTGCTGAAAGTAAAGAAGAAAACATAAGCCTCTGAGAGCCAGACTCCTGCTCCGCAGCACTCCTCACACTCTGAGGTAACCGCCACCCCCACCCCCTCAACTTCCTTTAACAGACACAAATATTGGAATGAAAGCAAAAGATTTCTATGGCAAACAGCTACTCATTTTAAAACTGGATGTTCAGTTTTTTTATTTGCTCACTGCAGCTGTTTTTCTGTTTCATTTTCTGCTCAGGAGCAGGTCCAGGGTCCTGATGGTCAGCCAGGATACCAGCACGTCCTGGAACTGGTCAAGGCCCTGGTGGAAGCGAGGAGTCTTCAGGGGCTCAGTGAAAGCAGGATGGACCGACTCATGGGTTAGGGTTAGGGTTGTTACAACGCCTGCCGGAGCGTGACAGACAGCGAGTGGTCCACCCTCCAGACACCAGGAGAGGCAGCTCAAGGAGGTTCAAGGCAGCTAAGGGGAAGAACACTTCCTGTCCTGGAAAAGAGAGTCTCCAGCGGTAAGTTCAGCTCCTCCTGTTGATACCTGTTATATCTGAACACTCTGTCTCACCTCTGCTGTGTTCCAGCTGCCTTCTTGGACTGAACTCAGGCCCTGTAAACTGGCCAGATGCCAGCCGCCTGGTGGAGGCTGTTTGCAGCCAGCTCTGCCGTCTCCATCCTGCAGCTACACGCGTGGGAGGGGTCGTGAGGACCCGCTGGTCCCTCGTCCTCGCTGTCTACGTGGCCATCAGAGAGAAAGGTGCTGGCGAGCCCATGGCTGATGGCTCAGACCGGACATTCAGCTCTTTGAGTTGAATCAGAAGGACTCTGTCTCAGTGGTGAGAGCTCTGTCACTGACCTGGCGTCTTCCATTTTCTTCTAGTGAAAGATCATGGATCTGATGTCAGCATGTTTTGGTTTGTCCAGGTTCAGCCGCCAGCAGAAGAAGTGGGAGAGGGCCGTCCTGGAGCAGGGAGCTGGCATCGTCCCTGCTCCGGCTGTGGCTGAGCATCCCCTGGCTCCAGCAAAAGGGCTGTTCCTGGTTCAGGTGGGACAGGGGCAGCCCTTTGATTATAATCTACCAGACGAGCAGCCAGGGCCGTCCTCCAGGGGTCTCCCTCCTCCTCCTCCTCCTCCTCCTACTCCTACTACTGCTCCAAGGCTTCCCCTCCTGGCCCCAAAATCCCCACTTCCGCTGCCTCCTCCTTCTCAGTGCGTGTCCAGGTCAACAGCCTCCAGGAGGAGGGAGGCAGCTGAGGCTGCTGCAGAGGGACCACTAGCAGAAACCTGGAGGCAGATAATGCAGGACACCTGCAGCAGGTGTGGTCAGCCAAAAACAACAGAGACGGTCCACACTGGCATCGCAGGTGTATCTTACTGTGCAGCTGTCGGTGGAAAATCTGCAGAGGAGTGGAAGGAGGAAATGAAGAAGATGAAGCATGAAGAAAAGGACTGACTGCTTTATAGATGTATATACATTTTACTATTATGTATAATAATATGTAAATACACTGTTATATTTTGACTTTCTATCGTATGTTACATTAATGTTTTACAATTTTATGTTCAATATTATGTAAATAGTTATATTTTATGACTTTCTATCATATATGTAACATAGATCTTTTATTATTTTATTATATGTTCAGCATTATGTAAATAGTTATATTTCAAGATAAGATAAGATAGCACTTTATTGATCCCACAATGGGGAAATTTGTGCATTCCCACTGCTCAATTTACAGAAAGACAGAAATAAACAATATATAAACAATTTATACAGTATATAAAGAAGAGGAACAAGATATATACAGAACAAATATATACAGTAGAAAAAAATTTGTAAACAACACTATGTACAGCAGCAATTTACAGCAGCAAGCATACACGGTATGCAGTTATGGGTGGAGGGTCGTAGGAGGTATTTAGATAAATGGATAAGTAATAATATGCGTGTGACAGCTGTAGATGTGTGTGTATGTGGAGTAAGTATGTGTGTGTGTGTGTGTGTGTGTGTGGGGTGGGGGGGGGGGCTGTTGGGGGGGACCGCTGGGAGTGGACTCTCAGCGTCATGATGCGTTGTAGAGTCTAACTGCAGTTGGTATAAAAGACCTGCGAAAGCGCTCCTTCCTGCAGCGAGGGTGTTTCAGTCTCTGACTGAAGGAGCTGCTCAGCGCACCCACGCTCTCATGCAGAGGGTGATGGGGGTTGTTCATGATGGATGTCAGCTTCGCTGACATCCTCCTCTCACCCACCACAATCACAGACTCTAGACTTTATGTCTCATTTCTTATTGTAGTAAAGACACGAGTGACATTGAATTAGAGCATCTTTATTCCTCATTTAGGGAGGGAGTGCATTGATATTTGATGGACGTATTAGGCAGGCAATGAAAGTAATGATGATCACTATTTTGATTCGGTCAGAGTTATTCTCTGATTATACCCTCTAGACTGGACCAAAACGTTTCGTTTTTTTGCAAACAACTTATTTCAGTGGGTGCAATGGGAATGTGAAAAGGTTTTCAGGCAATATTGCAAAAAGTGCTGCAAAAAAAGAACACCTACCCCACCTTTAAGTTTAAAGTAAGTCATCCTTTTATACTAACAGCTGAAAGTGAAACTCCGTGCTGAGACTTAATAAATGATCCACCTAGCAATATTTCTGCTGCGTATATGAACATGTAAATAGCCTACCAATATTACTGTACCCTTAAGTGCACACTAGTAATATAATAATTGAGCAATAAAGCAATTTATTATTTTTGTCTGGTAAAAAGCCTTAGCATTGCAGTGCAGTGCTTAAAAGCTATTGTCAAAGCTCAATAAATTTATGATGTTACCAAAGCCAATGAATAATCATGTTAAATAACTGTGATCTCAATATCAATCAAAAATGATTGTGATTATGATTTTTGCCATACATTTTTGCCATAGAGAAGAGAGAGAGAGAGAGAGAGAGAGGTAGGTGTGGGTGGTGAGAACATAGAAAAACAATTAGCTATTCCTCTTAATCTGGCTGAAAAATGGCTTAAAACATTTTTGCCTCTGCAACTTGCTGACCATGATGAATACTGTGTGTTATAGCAAATAATTAGGCTAGTCTAAGCATCCATTGTAGGAAAGCATATCTTATGTTTACTTCACGTTTGACTTTTAATGAACATATTTGCAACCTTTTCACATTACCCACCCACCCTTTTACATTAGTCACCCAGTGGCTTATGCCATTTATAATGCAGCGAGACAGTGCCGCTCGGAGGGGGGCGCCTTAGGAAAGGAGGCTATGTCATAACTATTATCATTATTATTATTATTATTACTACATCTTAGTAGGCTTTGCTATGCAGTTAAATCCTGGTTTATTCTTTTCTTATTAAAACATAATAATGACCAACTAGTTTTAAGAAAGCGAAGGTTGCACTTTTTTCTTCCTCCCTTTCTGGTGCCCTTAGCATTTGCCTGTACTGCCTATGCTAGTGGTTCTCAAACTTTTAATAGTGCGTACCACCTGAGAAAATGTTCAGCTCTCTGAGTACCACCATGATGACCAATTTTAATATATAGCCATATATGCCTTCTCAATTAGCTTTAAACACACAGGAGAGATGTTTATTCCTTATTGTGGTTATTTATTGTTGCCTGAATTGTTACTTTACTGAATTAGACATTTACAACTGTTGCACTGCAACTGAATATGCAACAAATATTTGTTTTAAAGACACAATCTTAATTATCTCAAGCTACACATTCGTTTGAAACATATTTGGGTCATTCTTCAACTACGGTAGAATTTGTGTCCTTTGTCAGGAATAATAGATACAAAACACATTTCTTGATTTTTTGTTTTTGGCAGTTACTTGACACCAAGAGGAACAAACAAAAATTAATTTAAAGGTCAAGTGTTATTTTTACTACATAAACCATGGTTTTATATGTATGGATTGTGCTATTGTGCGATTGTCCCTCGGTCAGATTTTAGACCTTCAATGCCTCTTACTATTGAATTACATTTTGATTTAAAAACTAACATGCCATGTGTTGTAAGATACAGTAGTATTAAATGTCTTTTTTTTATATATATATATAAAAAGAACACCTGTCCCTTGGGGTCACTGTCATTTCCATCACACATCACAAAATGTAACTTTAGGGAGGTTTTTTTTAAGGTTTGAACACCTGCAACCATGGTAACAGTCAGTCACAGGAGAGGACATGGCAGGAGAGCAGAGCTAGCTCCCTGGAAGAATATGAAAGATGAAAAAAATCAAGAGAAATAGTTCCCAAACAAAGAATATGTTTATTGGTCGTCATTTCCAAACAGCTCATATTTTCTTTAAATGTATAAATAATTATTAAAATAACATTTCATGTCATGTATTTTGTGTATATTTAATGCTAGCTTTAAAACAGAGATTAGCATGCTAATACAACATGAGATTTTTGAAAAAATGTGACACATTGTCATTTCCCCAACAGTTATTTCCATCACGTTTTTTATTGTAATGGAAATTACAATCCCGAAAATAAATATATTTATATATTTGGGATTATTTATGTGTAAAATTCCATGAAATATTTTGAAAACATGAGTTCTGTTAATAATTTTGTTTTTAAAACACATTGTTTGTGGTGTGATGGAAATGATGCTTTCCTCTGAATGTTTGACTAAAATAGGAAAAAAAATATATATATATTATCTATATAATTACATCAACAGCTACCAGAATGTATTTCTACACATAATGAATAAGCAAAATATATCAAAATATTACCTAAAATATGTGTTTGATTTTCTAAAATTTTTGAGACCAAATTTGACTATAGTTGAAGAATGACCCATTTATAATGCATTGTATGTTCCTGAAGTGAAAATGTGGAAAAAATGTGTAAAGTCATGACATTCCCTGCATACAGCCAAAGAGCGCTCGCGTACCTCTGGTGGTACACGTACCACAGTTTGCGCACCACTGGCCTATGCCAGTGGTGCCTATGCCTGGTAAGTTTGATAGAGAACAGGAAACCTTCATCGAAAACCTTCATCAAACAGTTGCTGACAAGCATTGAATTATACTTCAGCAGTTCATATTCTGAAACCATAAAAAATGTGTACTTGAGACATTGTTGACATAGAAATTTTCACTTCTTTATGTTAAATGCAATAACTAGCTTCAATGAAGGTTTCCTGTTCTCTATCAAACTTACCAGTTTTCTCCATCAGTAGTTTCTTCACTTTAACATCAAAGCCTTTATGAGTAAGCTCACCTAGAATTTACATTTGAAAAAGTCAAATTACAGGTTTCTAAATATTTACATATTGTACGTATATAATGTACGTATGGTGAACTTAAAAACTTTTAGAAGCCAATTGTAAAAGACATATGTAGCAGTTACAGATAACTGAAAAAATTAGCATAGTTATTTGTGGTTACCGTTTTTGAGATCTTTTTTCAGCGCCTCATAAGCTCTTACATTATCCGTTGCCTGAAAAGATGTAGAGAAGTTGTTTTTCTAAACTGCTGCTATTCAAACTAGCTAAATTTAGCAGTACACACATATTTTAAAAACAAAGCTCTAATAAATAATCACAACAAATAAATGACAAATAGCCATTAACTCACCATCTTTCCCAACATACGTCAACCATTTGCTTTTGGTGCGTCTCAATTACGTTTTAGCCTGGCGCTGTTGGTTTTGTCACGTGAAGATGACGTACATGGTGTTCGATTTCTTCTGATACCTGACAGAGGTTTTTTCTGAGACCTGTGAATGTTTTTTCTGAGACCTGACAAAGTTTTTTCTGAGACCTGATGAAGTTTTTTCTGATGCCTGACAGTTTTTTCTGATACCTGACAGAGGTTTTCCTGATACCTGACAGATTTTTTTCTGATACCTGACAGAGTTTTTTCTGATACCTGACAGAGTTTTTTCTGATACCTGACAGAGTTTTTTCTGATACCTGACAGAGTTTTTTCTGATACCTGACAAAGGTTTTCCTGATACCTGACAGAGTTTTTTTCTGATACCTGACAGATTTTTTTCTGATACCTGACAGATTTTTTTCTGATACCTGACAGTTTTTTCTGATACCTGACAGAGTTTTTTCTGATACCTGACAAAGGTTTTCCTGATACCTGACAGAGATTTTCCTGAGATACGATGACTTTTCATCTGATGGTTGAGACCTGACTGAGGTTTTCCTGAAACATGATGACTTTTCATCTGATGACCGAGACCTGACTCTGACGGCTGATGATGTCCTAAAATGTACACCGTACTGGAACAACCAGAGGAAGTCATAGTGCAGAGAGGCACAAGTCTCCAAAGCCCTGGAAGAGTGTGAATGCGGCCCCCTAGCAGAATATGACATATATTCTGCGGTAGTTGGGGAGCAAGTCGGACTATTTCAAATTAATATTCTTTAAAAATGGTTGACTAACAAGAAAAACATGACAGTGACAACACGGTTTCTCTCAACAACGTTCATGCAATCTGTGAGATTTGAACCTGCAACCTTCTGACTGTGAGACGGGTCAAGCAGCCACCGCCACCACGGTAGAGGCTGTCAGTACACTCCTGACCGGCAGAGGGCGAAGTGACGTGGATGCTGACGCAGGGAAAGCGGAAGTAAGATCAGTGTCAACAACCTGAGTTTACAACTCAGGCAACAACTCCACTGCAGCCGCAAACAGTAATATTTGTTGTTTCTCTTTTTTTATTCTTATGTCCATTTCGTTTGCCTCAATAGTACCCGGTGCAATATGGAGGAAGAATTTCCCTGTGCGTCTCGGAAGTGGTTTGTTTTCGTGCTTAAACTGAACTCAGTGGCTAGTTCACCCAACTGGATGAGCTAAGTCGGCTCGGTTTCTGTCAGCTGACTGGCGTGAACTCCTTTCGACTGTGTCGGTCAGCAAGCAGTAGTCTAATTATGCTCAAATATGATTCCGTGCTGATTTTGAACACGGCTGTAGGTGCGGCCTGTCTGCGTACTGGCTGGCGTTGACGCGTCTGGGTGCTTTGTCTGCGGCGCTGGTAGATTTTTGGTTTGCAATGCCCCTGCAGCTGCTGGCGCCTGTCAACTAGCTGGCTCCCCTCCGCCTGTCTCCTCTCCTCCCGGCTCCCCTCCGCCTGTCGCCCCTCCGCGCCGCCCGATGGCTCACTGCGGCTCCGCCGAGCCGACCGCGAAGGCGCAGGCGCCGCGGCCAGACAGCATCCTGCCGTCACAGGTCGGCGTAGACCAGAGCATGAAGCCGGTGCTGTTCGAGATCTTCGGCGAGATATGGACCGTCCAGTCTCGGCTCGGCCAGGGGGTGTCGGCCTCGGTGTACCGGGTCAGCTCCGGCAGAGCCACCACCGCCGCTGTCAAGGAGTTTCAGAGCGACTCTCAGGGAGGAGACTACGGGTTTCAGAAGGAGAGGTCCGTGCTGGAGGACATCCAGGGACATAAAAACATTGGTAAAATAGCCACACTTCTCTCCATCCTCTGTGATACCAAACAAACAAACAGATAAACAAATAAACCAAAGCTGTCAACACTGCTCACAGCCAGAGGCGTTGACGCAGGAGGATGCTGCAACACCATCATGTTATTTAATGAAGCCCTGAGGTGTAGCTGCATCAGTCTTTTGCAGCAGCGCAGTGACGGATGTGCTCTTTTGTTTCTCAGTGACACTGTATGGGGTGTTCACCAACCACAGCTGCATGGGTGTCGCCACCCGGTGTCTTCTGCTGGAGCTCTTGGACGTCAGCGTGTCGGACCTTTTGGTGAGACGCAACATCGGTACGCAAGGTGGGAGGTACGTGAAGGGATGTCGGCACTGCTCACTCAGTAAAAGTCAACCTGTCATACTGTCGCATAGCCCGATTCAAGAGCCTCGTGTGTTACGTATCAGCAAAAGTGATTCCTGCCTCTCTGTACCTGCCACGAGTTACTACCAGTAACCTCAAATGAAAAATAACTCAGGAGACCTTTAGCATCAGTAACTTGAAGTAGTTGCTTTCTGCGTGGCTTTATTAGTCTCTTATGTCACTTTGGAGGAATTTTTGCACACTCTTCTTTGCAATGTTGCTTCAGGTCTTTGAGGTTTGCAGGTATTTGTTCGTGTACTGCTCTTAAGGTCCTGTCATAGCGTTTCAGTCGGGTTGAAGTCTCATCAAATTAAAGGACAATTGGGTGTTGAACGCAAAATATCTTATGTCAAAGCTTCATAAAAAGCATTTCTCATAATTTCAGAAATCCCTCTCTTTTTTCCTCTCTAATCTGACAACACAGCACACTTTCTCAGTCCTCAAGTGGCCCAGCCGACTTCAGGTCATATGGCTGTGGTGGAAAGTGTGACCTTCAGATAGTTGTTTAGACCGGTGTCCTTCAGTCCAGGTTTTCAGGACCCTCCATGTGTAACTGATTCAAATGGATGGATCAGCATCAGTTTTTTCATCAAGGTCTGCATGAGTCTGCCAATGACTGGTTAATTTGAGCAGGAAACCATCTGAAATATCTAGGGCAGTAAGCCCCAAGACGTGGATTAAAGAACACTGGTTTAAGCTACTTTAAGCTGTTTTTATGGGCCCATTGTTCTGTCTAAGAGTCCTTTCACACCTGTCCCGTTTGGAGAGCAGTTGTTCCAAAACAGGGAGCGTTTCCCCCTAAAGATCGGTTCGTTTGGTGTATGTGAACACAGCAATCGCGCTCGGATGCGGGACAAAACAAGCGAGCCGAGATCGCCTAGGAGAGGTGATCTGGGCTCGCTTCCATTCGAGACCTGGAGCGGTTCGTTTGCAGTGAGAACATAATCGACACAGCAACCGACACAACTCACTCATAACTGTGGTTCAACCTCCGGGGGGTGGGGTAAGAGAGAGAGGAAGAGAGGAAACTCCTTCCACGTGCATTTATGACCAATTAGAGCAGTGGTTCTCAACTGGTGGGTCGCGACCCAAAAGTGGGTCGCAGACCCGTTTTCAGTGGGTCAAGGGCCTTTGCCTGGGGAAGGAAATGCTAAAAAAAAAAAAAAAACTTGTCATTTATACTCCTTAACAGTAGATGGTGATAGTGCCCTGTAATGCGTGTTGACACCCACCAGTTCACACCATAGAAAAAGACCTGCAGCGTTTGTTTACATATGTTGAGCAGGTGAAACACAGATACAATAAAGAATATATGAGATATGGATTTTCTTATCTTGAAGACAAAGGTCAGTGAGTGGTTATTCTAAAACTATATATTTTGAGTTCTTTTTGAAACTACTGCTCAGTGGCTGCACTGTTTTATTTCATGTTTGTGCATAAAAGCACTGTTGAGTCTTAAAAATAGCTGTGACTGAAATGTTCTGATTGTTATGTCAGCTTTATGATTAATGCTTAAATAAGTTACTAGATAGTTTTAATAGGAAATTGTTATATATTCAGGAAGTGGGTACTCAGCAAATGCTACATATTTGAGTTCTTTTTAAAACTACTGCTCAGTGGTTGCACTGTTTTATTTCATGTTTGTGCATGTTGAGTCTGTTAAAAAAGGCTGAAGTTACTGAAGTGAAGTGTTTTGGATTTAATTAAAATGCAGCTAATTGAGCATCAAAAGGAATATTTCCCACTTGAAGTCATTTTGGTTATTGCCATTTTGGTTCACCAATAAACTTATTTTTTTTTTGTGTTAGCATTCTGTGATATTCTATTCTACTATCTCCTGATTCAAACTGCACGATCTTTTCATTCAATAAATTTGAGAAGTTGGAAATTTTCCTTGATTCGGGTCGTGGCTTGTCATTAAGGGTGATGGTGGGTCCTGAAGCCGGACCAGTTGAGAACCACTGAATTAGAGAACAGTTGGTTCACGCATGGCGTTTGTTAACAGCTTTGAACCGCTACAGACGGTTGCCTTGTGAACACAAACGCCCCAAACAAAAAAAGAAAACAACTGTATCTATTCAGCCCCTGAATCAGAACAAAACAAACGGGCCACAGGTCTGAAAGCACCCTAAGATTGCATTCTTCTTCATCAAGATGCGAAGGAGAAAAATAAAGGAGCAGAGGCTGCAGCCTATACCTGAGGGATGGAGAGATGTGTCCTGTCTCACTGGAGTGAAATACTCTCTTCAGAGGAGCAAATTTAATTTGTGATTTGAATGATAATAATGATTTTGTGGCGTTTGGTGTAACTTTAGGGGTCTGATGTTTGTACGCAGACCCCAGCAGGGCCACTCCATGTGGCTGGTCCAGCACTGTGCTAGAGACATCCTGGAGGCTCTCGCCTTCCTTCACAAGGAAGGTTACGTACACGCCGACCTCAAACCACGAAACATCCTCTGGAGCGCTGATGACGAGTGTTTCAAGCTCATCGACTTTGGGCTCAGCTTCAAACAGGGAAACCAGGTCAGTGTGTGCTTAAAACTGGGATAAAGAAACAAGAAGGTGGACTTAATGTGATTTACACGAGCCTGCTTCATTTTCAGGACGTCAAGTACATCCAGACAGACGGGTATCGTGCTCCAGAAGCCGAGCTTCAGAACAGCCTTGCCCAGGCGGGGGTGGAGGGAGACTCGGGCTGCACGGCTGCCGTGGACCTGTGGAGCCTGGGCGTCATCCTGCTGGAGATGTTCTCAGGAATCAAACTCAAAGACACCGTCCGCTCACAGGAGTGGAAGGCAGGATGCAGCTCTCCTTAAAGCATCTTGACAGTTCTGACTTAGGAAACATAAAGGAATTGTTTATCACTTTGTTTGTGTCCTGTAGGAAAACAGTGCTGCCATCGTAGACCACATCTTTGCAGGCAACAGTCTGGTGTACCCTGCCATCCCAGTTTATCACCTCAGAGACCTTATCAAGAGGTAAGCTCCATCTCCATGGCACTTTAGCTCGCTTTAGGTTCAGCCAAGAGAAAAACGCTTACTGTGTGTGTTTCTCATGTGCAAAAACACACACACAGCTGTCTGACACTGACACACATCCTCAATCAGAAAAAAAGGGACCTTTCAAACAGAATCAGAAAAAAGCTTTATTGCTGGGTGCAGGAAAGAACATTTTACACTGCTAGGAACTTGTCACAGTGCAAACACAGAGTAAAACAACAACAAAAAAGCAAAGAAGTTCAAAAAAGTAGTCCGGTAGACAAATATGCAAAAACAAAGACTGGTAATGGATTTCAACTTGGTCAGCAGATCTGTACAAAAATCACCCAGGTGTTTAAAATCAATGTTCCACAGAGAAAGTTTGGAAGGGTTTAGAATAGAGTTGAGCGATTTTATAGATTCTACAATATATGGAATCGAGTATCGATATTCTCAGCTTCTTTCAAAACCCCCGTGTCCCACCTTTAAAAGCTTGCAAGTAGGCTTGGGCGGTATTACGGTAATACCGTATACTTCCGGTATTTAAAAATAGCAGCGGTATCAGTTTCAATACCGTCATAAAAATGCAATGAATGATTTCTGTGGTTTAAAGTTTAGTTTCTCTCCTGTATCGCTGTGTGTTCTGCTTTATTTTACCGTTTATTTGTGTTCGCTCGCAGCTCATCTCGGTTTGACTCGTCCTATTAAGGTACTGACGATGAAAACAACACTTCCTGAGTTTGCTGCTTCACAATAAAAGCTTCTAATGAAACTAATAATGTTGGACTTTTATGTTGAAGAATTTATAGGAAGTGAAACGTCCGGCATCAGACACTTTACTATAAAGCGCGTTTCAGCAAACACACCTCGGCTGTGTTGCAGGCAGAGAGAGGAGCTGGAGCAGAGAAGGAAGGAACAGTTAAAACTACAGTGAAAAGCAAGAAATACACAAATAAATAACAACTGTAGTTGAGCCAACTTTATATTGAAGCACTGAACTGCTATTTCGAGGTAAACTCGCCTTTTTTTTCAGGCTTAAAGCCCCGTGGCGGCGCACTTAATGGGGACGGCTGTTTTGACGCGCGTCATCCGCCGGTGGCGTTTGTTCACCTTAATAGTTGCGGGAATACCGTATACCCCGGTAAAATGTGAGGGAAGTTTGACGGTATCAAAATTTGGATACCGCCCAAGCCTACTTGCAAGCAACAATTTGCACTGTTTAAATAAATGAAACTATTTTTTTCAACAAATCTTTTATTCATTTTGTCCAGTATTTGCAAGCTGCCTGTCAGCCATATAATGTGTAATTGATGCTTTCAGTTCAATTAATTGAACACTGGAACTCTGGAACACTCACAATATGTCACCAAAATCACTTTGTCCCTTTAAAATCTTTTGGAAAATGATGTAAATGTATTGTGAGATGAATATCGATATACAGTGATCCCTTATTTTTCGTGGTTAATGGGAACCGGCGCCCCCCCCGGGTAAATTAAATCTGCGAACACTCAATAATGTGTTTAAAATATGTTTTAAAACCCCCAAAAAGTAGCGAGGCACTGCAGCAAAACTACAGTCATGGAAAAAATTACTAGACCACCCTTGTTTTCTTCAGTTTCTTGTTCATTTTAATGCCTGGTACAACTAAAGGTACATTTGTTTGGACAAACATAACGATAACCACAAAGATTGCTCATAAGAGTTTTATTTAAGAGCTGATATCTTACCATTTTCCATGGTTTTCTTGATTATAACCTAAATCACTTAAGTTTTTACATCAATAGCTATGGCGTTGTACTGCCAAAAACACTGCTTTTATGCATTCAGTGTTTTTTTTTCTGTCTGTTTTAGTCACATGGTGACGTTTAGTGGTACCAGGTATTAAAATGAACAAGAAAGTGAAGAAAAAATGGTGGTCTAATAATTTTTTCCTTGACTGTATGTTTAAAAACCCCCAAAAAGTAGCGAGGCACTGCAGAGAAGCTACATCATCAACAGCTGATGTGAACATGTGGACAAGGATTGATGTTGGAAACCTTTGTGAAGCGCTGCAGCGCTGAGCTTCATTCTTACATCTTTAGTCAGCCTTGTTTAGAGGTCGTGTAAATATCTCCTGGCTCTGAGGGTCCAGGAATGGACCATCACACCATGGAAATGTGCAGTTGTTCCATAACTTATTTGGAAGAAAAGGACTCACAGTGTGCTTTGTCTCGACGCTCACAGAGCAAAGAGCACATTTGAGAAATGTGGGTTTCACCGTCTTGATCCAGGACGCTTCAACACGTGGCGTGACTGGAATGTGATTACTCTGACGTCTGAGCAGCAGCGGCCTGTCTCCCGTTGTCTCCAGTTATTTATCTAACCCTCTGTGTGTGTGCAGCATGCTCGTCAATGACCCCAAACAGAGATGCACCGCTGAAACTGCCCTGCTGAGCCCGTTCTTCAGTATTCCTTTTGGTAGGTGTTTATATCTGAGATGTCCAACAAGACTGTCACAACTCTCAAGAGTTCTGCATTTACCTGTGTGTGTGTGTGTGTGTGTGTGCGTGCGTGTCAGCGCCTCACATCGAGGATCTCGTTCTGCTGCCTTCGCCTGTTCTGCGTCTGCTCAACCTTGATTGATGACAGCCACCTGCACAACGATGAAGAGTACGAAGGTATGACAACTTTTGTCTGTACTTTCATGATATTACATACTATGTTCTTGAGCTTCAGGTGTAACAGAAGTAAAAATGTCCAACTGTTGCTCTCAGATATCCTGGAGGACATGAAAGAGGAGTGTCAGAAGTACGGCTCGGTGGTTTCTCTGCTCATCCCAAAGGAGAATCCTGGCAAAGGACAGGTAGGAGCGCTGGAGCTCAGTCAGTAAAAAAAAATCAAGTTCAGTTACGAGGTTAAAGTAGCTACATGCGTCTGGTGCAGTTAAACTCTATTCTTTAAAATCAGATGGTGTTTCATATTTGTATACACTGGCAAGAAAAAAAAAAGTGAATGTGTTGGAATTTAGTGTTTTCCTGCATTCATTTGCTGTAAAACGTGATCTGCTCTGGTTGATTGTGCAAACAAGAAAGCTTTATAAAATGAGAGGTATAATGGACAACTCTGAGCATCCTCGTCACCACACAGCGATTAACTCCAGGGTGTCTTCAGTCAGAGGCTTCTTCAGATCTGCTGCAACACAGACCGCCATGGAGGAACCTTCTTACCAACAGCAAGAAGAAACTGAAACAATCACAGTTGCTGCAGCGTGTGATGTCCCTTTGGAGCTTAGTGAGATATTGGATTGAATCTTCATCTCAGTCATAACGGGCAAACACAAAGTACCTAACCTGAGACAACACAACTTAAATACAATTGAACTGAATTCATCACTTCTTCTTCGAACACATTTATTAAACATTCACACAGCTGAAAGAAAATGCAAGTGAACACTTGCCTGGTTGAACTCATTCCTTTTCCAGATCTGCATCAGCTCAGACTTATTTGGGGGATGTCTGGTTTCAGTAGCTCTCTTGAAGTCAGTCTCATATATCTTTATTGGGTGAAGCTCTGGGCTCTCCAGAAGGTGGATTTCCTATTTCTGGAAGCTGTTCTGTGGTTGATTACTACCACCTTGTGGGCCGTTGTTCTGCTGCGTCGGCTAACTCCTCTCAGACTTCAGCTGGTGGACATCACCCTGGAGAAGATTTAGGAGTTCATCTTCCTTCCAAGGGGTCCGAGCCCTGAAGCAGCGAGGCCAGTCCATGTCACGATGCTCCCTTCACCACAGGGAGGCAGCGTTCTGGAGACCATTGTTGGAGTTCTGCCATGGCCGCCCTCCCTGTTCAACAGGGTTTTCTGCTGGAGACTCACAGAGAGAGATGTTAGTCTGCCAGCTCCAGCGGTGTCTCGAAGCCTTTCGCTGTTATCGTTGGTTCTTTATGTGGAGTAGGCATTTGCCGATTGTGCTAGTAAAAGTGGCATATTATACTAGTGGCAGTGCTCGTTTTTTTTCCCAAATTATGCTCAAATTATGCTCGCTTTTCAAAATTATGCTACTTTTTAAAAAAATTATTCTGTGCACAAACTTCACAACTTACAAGACAAGTTTGAAAATGTATTTTATTAACCCTGGCCTGACGTTCTGGGACCGGTTGTTCAAAACCTGGGTAACTTTATCCGGTGGTTAGGCCTATACGGCAGATAAAGCTGCTATCCAGTGGATAGTTATCCAGCGAACAAAAATAGGTTGCACAAAGCCTGGATAGTTTGGAGGATAACTATCCACGGATAGCTTGCTAACCATCGCGTGTAGCAGAGCGTGACACAGTTTGCACAAAGTTTTGGACTCAAATGGCCTCCAGTTACCACGGTAAAGTATGCAAATTTCGAGTAAACAACGAACTGTGCGCGCTAGCAGAGCACGCTGGGTTTCAAAACAAATAAAAATAAATACAGTGAAAACTAAACCATGCAGTTTCTGACAAAGCCCTGGATAACAAATTTAACATTGAATAATTTCACTCGTTTCTGAACCACACAGTCCGGCTTGACTTTTCTAATTTGTTCTCTAACAGTTAATTAGCGCTTGTTATATTGAAGCATCACACTTGCTTGCAAGTAATGGAACCAAATGTTAATAGTAATCTATCGTTTTTAGTAGCTGAGATCTTCGTTTTCTTGAATTATTTTAAAATTGTGCTATTAAGACAAGAAAATATACAGATTATGCTAGCAGTGCTACTTTTGGAAAAAGGGCAAAAATTATGCTCAATTCCTCAGATTACGCCAAAAATTATGCTAGCACAATCGGCAAGAGCCTAATGTGGAGAGTTGTGTCTTTGGAATCTTCTTGGTTTGGCATTCAAGCACATTTTATGGAAAATGAAGGCAGAAAACCTTTTTTTGCTACTCTAAGTTAGTGCTGTCTCTTCCCCGTGAAGCTGTGAAGGAGTGTATGTCTCCTGCAGACCCACCACTTTCTTTCCCTCTCAATTTGTCCAAAAGTGATCTGCAGACTGACACACGACTTCTCCTCTACTTCCAGACTTTGTCCACATACCCCAAAGTGTTTTGCATTGGGGTGTTGGACAGACCTGGTGAAACCTGGTAAAGACCTGTTCGCCCCCCCAGTGTCACTGAACCTCTCTGTGCCGTCTGAGCAGAAGTCTGCGCCGTCGTTCACCCACTAATTCTGCTGTTCATTTGTGTCCACCAGGTGTTTGTGGAGTACGCCAACTCCAGCGACTCCAAAGAAGCTCAGCGGCTGCTGACGGGCCGCACCTTCGACGGGAAGTTTGTGGTGGCCACCTTTTACCCTCTGAGCGCCTATAAAAGAGGTTACCTATACCAGACTGTACAGTGACGTCCTCAAGCACAGCTTGTACCTCTGCATCGTTCTTTAGATGGAAAATTATAGTTTCAAATGGCATCACAATGGAGAAGTCTTCTCCTTGTTCAAACAAAAAAAAAAAAAAAAAAAAAGACAGTAAGCCTTCAGATGTTTGTGGCTGCCGTGCAATTTAAAACTATTTCAGTTCTGAGTTAGTTCTGCATGCTGTTCCTGTGGTTTTTTTTTTTACAGTTACTCTGTGTTTCATGCAGACTTTAGTTTGAACTTGGCTGCGAGGAGCTTGTCCCTCCGGTCTTTTACGCTCCTCTCAACAGTGCTTCACGGTGAATGCACCTGAATCGCTTGTGATCTATATGCATCTGCACAGCAGATGGTGGTGTGAAGTTTGAGGATTTGAGCTGCATTAGCTTTGAATAGTGCACTAGAAATGACTAATGAAACACTCGAGCTCCTCAGTTGTATCAGGGATGCGTAGTAGGTGAACACTGGTGTTTCTGTACCAAGTAAAACACCTAAACTCTTAAAGATGAAAATACGCCCAAAGTCTCATCCCTGTGAGCTGAAGATATGATGAAAATTAGCATCTTTCTGTTGTGAAAGTAGTGAGAACTTTATTTTGCTTACCCATTTATGTTGGTTATGTTAAGCATATTGAGGAAGTTGCAGAGCACCAGGAGATATCCTGATGCTCACAGCTGCCTCCTCTGGTTGTTTTCAGGGAGAGGGGGTTTGGACTGACCCCCCCATCAGCTGGTCGTCTTTACTCCCCCCCCCCCCATCTCTCAGCTGTTATCTGATCAAGCCAAGGGCTCCGAGTACACAGATCTGTAGCCTAATGCGTTGTAGCCTTTTACTTACAAATCAGCGTGCTTCGCAGATATTCATATCACCCTGTGATATGCTTGAATTCATGAGAGCGTGTGTTCAAGCTAAACTAACTAAGCACATCCTGAAAACGATCAAAGATTCCTGTGCTAAGTAGCAAATGATATGCATTATTCAGATCCTAGTTGGAAAATAGTGCATGAGCCAAAATATCAAATCCAGCACATGTAGAAGTGTCCTGGAACGTTAGCCAGGTACGTCTTTGGCTCACCTGCAGCTGTGATGCAGTTTGAATGGAGTCAGTAAATCAGATTTTTCATGTCTGAAAGCTGCTGAACGGACCAGTCGGCGCTGGGCGGTGATGTTTGTGCGCTCTCAGCGTGTAGCCTGGGGGAGATCACTGATCCATGGCAGCGCATCGTCGGCACATTCAGGGCATAGATGGCACTAGAGCTGGCACTTTTTTTTCCAAGTATGCGACAGATGCAGCTGACTTGCCTTCAGTGGGATTACTACGTATAACTCAGCGTCTTGAGAATTTCTGCCTTCTTGCTTTGATTTTCAGATCAAGTCTTTGACGAAGTGGATTGAAACTGAACTGTCTGTGCAGGAAGTGTTTGACGATCTTTTCGTGTTTTTGTGTTTGCTGATGGCGTTGTAGCACTGATGTTTAGTGATGATGCCTCCGCACAAACGTCCTTTCGTTTGGAATCAAACTGCTGATTTAAGAGCAGGATGTTGCACTTGTGGAACGTTTGCTCTGGACCTGAGGAGTGCTTGTAGCCAGAGAAGGCGTCATGTGGCTTTGGTTTGGTTTTTACTGAATGGTGACATTGAAACTAGCAGCAGGCTCGGTACTCCTGCAGAGATGTGACTCCCGCCTGCATCCACACTTGTGTGGTTTCATCTTGAAACGTGAAGCTTGACATTTGGAAACACTAGAGCGGGGTAAACTAAACCAAACACACATTGGCTTTCTGATCTGGTCGTCTGGTCACTGTGGGACTGTTTCTGTTACACCAGGTCTGTGTCATGTGACCGTTACCAGAACTGAACTAAAAAATAAACCAAGTTTACGGTGGTGAGGCGTGGATCCTTTCTGGAACCGAGCAGAAATGTCAGCATGGACATTAACTGGACATCAGACTAGTGTGGATGTGGGTGAGTTTTATTTGAAAACACAGTTCCACTCGTGTGGACGTAGAGTCGCCCTGGTTCCAGTCAAACTCCAGCAGTTAGTCTGCTCCAGAAAATGCTGCTCTAACAACAGATCACACCACAGCTGCACCTTAGCTCCTCCTCCAAGGCCAGAAGTACTCGGTCCTCGCCATCAGCTTGTGCGTTTGTTAAAAAGACCAAACAAAAACCATCAATCTGATTCTCCTGTGAAGAGTTTGAGCGTGGACAGTGGAATGATCCTTTTTGAATTTTAGTGTACGCAGGATTGCTTTTGTTATCAGCATGAGCCTTTTTCAGATGACGCTGTCTGAGCGCTCGTGTTTCTTACGCAGATGGCTTTTAGTCTGGCCGCGAACAAAAACTGAGTTTCAAATGAAAATAACACATATGTAGCACATTCGTAGCCGAAATAGCGTATCACTCGTCTCATCAGCTAATGTTGTGTAGTTGGTGCGGTCTGTCTGTCTGTCTCTTATTGAAACAGTCAAAATGTGATGGATACACATGCACAAGACGGTGAGGAGAGCTGGGTCGCTGATCAGGGGTTAACTGTTGCAGATAAGAGCCTAGAAGTTTTATTCAGCCATGGCAGATTCATACAGTCCTAGACTGTGTTCTGGTTAAAGGTAGGCTCAGTAAGTCTGTGTGTGACAGTAGACTGGCACAGACGGGTTTCTTGCACACAGCTGCTACTGAGCATGCTCCTGGGGGGGGCGCAAAACCATGGCTGGCAGTGATGAGAGTGCACCATTACAACCGTCTTTATTTCCTGTACAGTTTCATGCACGGTATTTTCAGTTATTATTGGCTCTGCAGTAAAATACCTCAATCATAATCCAGTTTCTAGCTTTGCTTGGGAGCACTTAACTACTGTTGCAGTAAATCTGACATCAGATATGCAGAGATGTCATGAGCTGATTGTTAATAAATGTCTTTACGTGTTTATAGTGTGGTTGTACTAAAGCAAACCTTGGATGGACATGCTAATGTTATTAACGCCGTTAGAAATCAAGGCTTTCAGGACACTACAGGGCCGTCACTGTCTTCCCGTCTCTTCAGAGAGCTGCTTAAGCACAGTTTTGGTGCAGTTTATGACCTTTGATGAGTCAAGCTGCTTGTTGGAGCACCATATCCACCATATCACTAGTTATTTCACGTACACCTCCCCTGTTTTAGCACAGAGAAGCGTGCACTTTATCTACCCTTGTGTGCATTAATGCAGGATGACTTCCCTTTGTGTAACGTTATACCGAGCTCAGCTTCTTGATGTCCTCCCCAGAAGCACTTCCTTCCTGAAATGCTTCGTTTTGGTAATGACCGCACCCCTTTGTTTCCTCAGAAAAGGGGCGGGAACTGTGCGATGCGATTTGATTCACTGGCCGTGGGGGACATCGGCCATAAGGCCTCATTTCCATTTGCCGTCTGTCAGTCCATGTGAACGTGCTCCCCGATGTTCAGCTCAGGAGATGCAGTTCTTTCTGGGTTGGCTTGATGTTAACGCTAAACATGTTCACTACTGTAGCTCTAGTAGACTGTACAGTTTCACTCTACATAACCCCGGGATACAACATGAGATGGAGGAGTTTTGCGAACGTGTTGAAACTTACGGATGTTCCCTCAGGACTGCATGGACTTCAGGTGTATCATGAGAGTCCAGAAGCAAATGGAAATGAGGCTGTAGTTTCAAACAGACGTGGGTTCAAGCTTTTCATTTGCCTTACCTTGGACATGGTCCTGCTTTATAATGTTGTATGTTAAGAGTTTAAAAGCACACACAGGTATATGCATGATATAAGATCACAAATATGTGATTCTGCTTATGTTAAGCGCTTGTTTGCCGGCAGGACTGAAGGGTCTGTCTGCAGACTGGAGACCAGAAACACTCTCACCTGTTCTCGGGTTTTTTTTTCTTCTTAAATAAACTCGGCCTTGGCAGTCTCAGACTGCTCTTATTAATGTGGGAGAAACCAAAAATGTGAATTCCTGGTAGATTATTTTCAAATCTGTGCTTCTTGTCACAGAATCTGTTCAAACGTTTGACAGAAACATCTCAATCTACAGTTGGAGGAAAAGTTCCAGTTTTCTGTAAAGTTCTGTAACAAAGAGAAAGTATTTTTCTATAAATGTTATTTCTAGCTCCCTGAAATGCTATAAACATTTATTTTTTTGAGAGCAGCGCCGGCCTGAAAATGTTGATTTGACATTTTAGTTCGATTCCAACCACTGTACGATATTACAGGATCCCTCTTTGATCTTTCTAAGACGTCTCAGAGTCTTCATTCAGGATTTGTGTTTCCATCAGATCAATAAATGATCAGGTCTGTTGGTCTGCTGCCATGTCACTATTGATCAGGTCCCACCCAAGGATCAGATCCAAATCCAAAGATGCGCCCCGTTACTGCAGTGTCTTCTGGTCAGTCAGACGTGTTCAGACATGTTCAGACATGTCGATGGCCGCCGTGGTAGACGCGTGTGACTGAGTCCGTCTGGTCTGAGCTGGTTCACTGGCAGATGATGGAGCGTAACACAGCCTCAGTCTGTATGATCGACGGGGTGTTTTACAAATCCATAAATCCATAATCATTTTCACCTTGATGGAAAAATGTGATGTGTTACTAATGATTCATAATGTCCTCTCTTGATAGATTATTCAGAAGAAGGTTGTTTCTTTTAGCTCTGAGAAGGGAAGGAGGCTTGTACTGTCACTTGGTGGGGCAGACTGTTACAGGAACCCAGGAACTCTGTGGACATCCACATGTCACAACCGCACTGGGGACATTTATGTCCCACAAACCCACTCAGGCCCACCATCAAACACTAAGCTACAGTTATTAAGCAGAAAACGACAGCTGCACTTTGTGGGATTTTAATGATCTAGAAGTGTATTGTGGAGACTGCAGCCGTCTGACTACTCTTCACCATACCTTTGGGTGGGTTTAAGAAAACTGGTGGCTGGAAAAAGAAAGACGTTCCTGTCTGCCTCTTCTGGGCCCCTCTGAAATCATGGTGCACCATGGAGGAGAGCACTTTAGCTTCCAGATGATAAAAATACATCAGTACTAAGTTACATTTGTAAAAACTCTGCTGTGAGGACAACAGATCGCCCAGATCGTTGGACATGAAGAACCAAGGGAATCCAAATGCCCATCTGTTGAATCAGGTCTTGACGGGTTCATCAATTAAACTCGCCTTTGTTTGTCAACATTAGTCAAATACAGTCCCTTCATGCCTTAAAATGACCTAAATATAGCCACATTTCTTTCATTAGTCCTGTATTTGTTTCCAAACAGTCACTTCTTTTGTTTCGAGGTCTGCCAGTGAGCCCAAGTACAGAGCTGTTTTTCAGTTAGTTACAGTTATAAACTCATGTTCTAGGTAGCTTTGGTTTAATGCCACGGCCTGGTTTTCATGAGCTTTTAGCACACGCGTGCAACTGTGCTCGTTTGGATTGGTGTGCAGTTGAAGTGGATGATGTGTCAAAAGATTTCTTCACATCATATTCTGTATTTTTTAAGTTGTAAAGGTTGTGCATGGAAAGCCTTTGTGAGATGGAAATGTAATGTGTGATGACGTGTCTGGATGGACAATGTCCACCTGCTTCCCTGGACTGAACAACGCCGCCCTCCTTCATACCCTGCTGCAGCATCCCATCCTTTCAAGGTTAACATCGCTTTGCTCTCACAGACGGGACGATGTTAATCCTGAAAGTCTTCACCGCACAGCTGACAGCTTCTCCTGAAAATACAAACATGAAGAACATCAGTCTGTTTCATTCTGCTCAGCAGCGACTGACTATCAGCTCATCCCTGGTTACTTTTATTAAGTTGATGAAGTTAGCTGAGTGAGAACAGTTGGCTCAGCTTTGACTGGTCCTGGATTTTCACCTTGTACACTCGAAGTCTTACTCAACATAGAAGGAAAAGAATTTTTCCTTTCTTACTCAAAGCTGTAACAGTTCATTGTTGTTTTGTTTTTTGACACCTGATTGTTTAATCATCGTTGGATCGTGCAGCTTTAAAAGCCTGTGTCATGCCTTGAAACGTTCTCTTGCCTGTGTTTCCAACAGGGAATGGAGTCCAAACCCTAGATACTTTTGTCCAGCTATGATTTAAACTCATGTTTGACCTACTGCTGATGTTGGACTCAGGTGGGAGGAAAAGCTGACAGACCCAGAAATGTCAAATCCAGACCCACTAAAACCAAATGATTTGGAGAAATTGCACATTTTTGGTCCGAGCAATTAAAAAATTGTTCATCTCCATAATTATCACTTTGAATATCATAAGACAATCCTTAAGATAATTGCCTTAAAAAATGGAGCCTGTTTGGCTCAGAATCAGTTCTATATTTGAAGAAGTTGGAAGATCAATTTCGTCAGTTTGTTAATTGATACTTCTCATAAAATGTTTCCCTGCGAAAATGTATTTTTGTCCTTTTTTTTTTAAACAAAAGAAAACAAAACTGAAAAGGAAGCACAAAGTGAGGCCACTATATGCAATGTACTTACAACGCATGTAAAACCGTGTGAGTTGCTTTCCAGCCTTCCAGTCGTGTGAATCGTTAGCATTCATGCTGCTCAGTTTGAATATATCAATAAAAACCATACTTGACTCAAACTGCTCTTTGTCTCGTGTTTTGGAAACTAATTCAGAGGCGTAGGGATTCATGAGTGTGGATGTCCTGAAGCTGGCTGCTCTTCAGACTCCAGCCATTCCTGACCTCACAGGCATCACTGGGCAGCTGCAGTCGTACTTACATTACCACTCTGACTGCTGATGAAGACGTTGAAATGTACAATCACAGACAAGTACTGTCAGAAACTTTATTTCTAGCATTCAATGTGAATTCAGTGCACATTTAGACTCTTTTTCCAATTGCAATATGGATTTGTGTCGGCTGACTCACTTCCCAGAGCCCAGGCACTTTATTAGGTCCACCTGTCCAACTGGTCATTAACGCTAATTTCTAACCAGCCAATTACATGGCAGCAACTCAATGCATTTATTCATGTAGACATGGTCAAGAGGATCTGCTGCAGTTCAAACCAGCATCAGCATGGGGAAGAAAGTTGATTTAGGTGACTTTGAACGTGGCACAGTTTTTGGTGCCAGATGGGCTGGTCTGAGTAGTTCAGAAACTGCTGGGATTTTCACCACAACCATCCATGTGAAACATCTCTGCGGCCCATTTAATCACAACTGTGATCAACATACGAGACTAAAAGCTACATTCCAATATTAATGTAAGGGGTCAACAAATAAGGTGACACTTGGCATTTTAAGTTAGGATTTCAGTAGAATAACATTTATTTGGTTTGTTTTATTATTTCAAAACATTTTTTTAAATCATGTGATAAGTATTTTACAGTAATTAAAAACATTTTTTAAAAATCGACGATTTAAAACGTTTATTTTTAACGACCTCTCACGGCCCACCTGCAGTACCATGACGGCCCACCTTGGGGCCGCGGCCCACACTTTGGGAATCACTGATCTAGGGTTTACAGAGAATGGTCCAAAAAAAGAGAAAATATCCAGTGAGCGGCAGTTCTGTGGGAACAAATGCCTTGTTGATGCCAGAGGTCAGAGGAGAATATCTAGACTGGTTCAAGGTGATAGAAAGACAACTGAAACTCAAATAACCAGTCGTTACAACCGAGGTCTGCTGAAGAGCATCTCTGAACACACAACATGTCTAACGTTGAAGGGATGTGCTACAGAACAGAAGACCACACTAGGTGTCACTGCTGTCAGCTAAGAACAGGAAACTGAGGCTACAATTCACACAGACTCACCAAACTGGACAATAGAAGATAGAAAAACGTTGTCTGGTCTGATGAGTCTGGATTTCTGCTGCAACATTCAGATGGTCAGAATTTGGCATCAACAACACGAAAGCATGGATCCATCCTGCCTGGTATCAATGGTTCAGGCTGCTGGTGGTGGTGTAATGGTGTGGGGGATATTTTCCTGCCACACTTTGGGTCCATTAGTACCAACTGAGCATCATGTCAACACCACAGCCTACCTGAGTATTGTTGCTGACCATGTCCATCCCTTTATGACCACAGTGGACCATTTTCTGATGGCTACGTCCAGCAGGATAAAGCTCCATGTCATAAAGCACCAATCATCTCAGATTGGATTGTTGAACATGGCAATAAGTTCTCTGTAGTCAAAAGGCCTCCACAGTCACCAGATCTCAGTCCAGTAGACCTTTGGGATGTGGTGGAACGGGAGATTCGCAAATCTGCAGCAACTGGTGATGCTGTCATGTCAATATGGACCAAACTCTCTGAGGAATGTTTCCAGTAGCTTGTTGAATCTGTGACACAAAGGATTAAGGCAGTTGTGAAGGCAAAAGGGGGTCCAACCCGGTACTAGTGGCTGGTGAGTGTATGTCCAGTATTTCTTAATGGGACAAGGATGGAGTGACCAGTTGAAGCTAATACAGAGGGACCTTATCGACAGCCACTAGGGGAAAAAATAATCTTAACAGTCTCTTTTAAACTCCTCAATACTTCATGAAATGCCAGGAAAATAAAAAAAAATTATTTGAATGTCATAATGGGCTTTCAGAAATAAAAGATTGGTTTCTGGGATAATTCTTTAATGACTTATTTTGTCACAGTTTGTCTGTGAAGCCTGCTTTCAACAAGTGCTATAAAAATACCTGTCTGGTCCAAAAGGACACCAATGATAACCACCAGTGGTGACGTGATGGACGTCTGGCTGTCTCCAGGACCGATGTCTGCATGACTCCACTCACGATTATTGTCCTCGTTCATTTTGATGTCACACAACTAAATCATTCAGAAATGGTGGGAGAAATGGCACTAAGTTCCCACATTGGTGTTTCATCAAATATAGCCTTGTTGAACTAAATACAACTAAATATTTCTGATTTACCTCTAAAAAAGACCTAATTGTTGCACAACATTTAATAAAATCAATTTTTATAGTTTATCAGCCAGTCTCAAAACTAGAGACTTCACATAAATCGTCCAGATTAATATCTGGGAAGCAGGTTGCAGCGATAAAATGAAGCTAATTACATTACATGAAAGAGCAGAACTTTTTTGTTGCTCCAGTCCACTGAGTGCTGGGACTTCGTGTGTTGTCTGGGGAGCTTGACCTCAGTAGCCAATAACTGTTTCAGGTTCACAGTTTTCTGCTTCAATCACAGGCTGCCTTTGATAAAAAACCTCTGAAGTCCAGATCCACCTGGCTCCTTTAAAAACTGCCCTTCAGCGACCTCCGGTGGTCGCATCAGTAAACGGCACAGTTACAAGAGGTTCAGCGGTGACGTGGAGTTGTTTCATATTGTTGAAGATAATCAGCAGTTTAACAAGAAAACTAGTTCTCCATCTAATGAAAACTGATTTTTCTTTTTTTCTAAGAAGTTTGTTTTTTCTTACAAGTTTGTTCACTTTCACAGTGATTTTAATTAGATTCATATTTTTTAGTTGTTCATATCATTCTATAGACTGATGTTCGCAACATTAATTCAGTTAGCATGACTGTAAAACATCTAATGCCACTTAAACATGCCATCAGAAATTTAACCTTTCTGTATATTTAATTAATCTCTGCATGCTAATATTTCTACAGTCAGTCCGTTAGCGGAACATATTCTTACATCCTGTTAAAGCCAACAATGTGTAAATATATATATCCATCCATCCATCCATCATCTATACCCACTTAATCCTCAGCAGGGGTCTTTCTGTGTGCAGTTTGCATGTTCTCCCCGTGCTAGCGTGGGTTTCCTCCGGGTACTCCGGCTTCCTTCATCAGTCCAAAGACATGCATGTCAGGTTAATTGGTGGTTCTAAATTGTCCGTAGGAGTGATTGTGAGTGTGTGTGGTTGTTTGTCTACATGTGGCCCTGTGATGGACTGGTGACCTGTCCAGGTGTACCCCTGCCTTTAGACTGAAGACAACTGGGATTAGACTCCAGCAGATCCCTGTGACTCTTCTTAGGATTAAGTGGGTATAGATATACTGTATATATATAATATATATATAATGGACGGATGGGTGGAAAGTTGTACCTTTATCTATTAAGAAACATGAAAATGTAGGTATAAAAGAAAAAAAAAACTCACACACCCTTTTTTGACCTGGAAACATCAGAACGGGTATAATCACATTTTTTTTCTCAGTTTCTACAGTTTTCCCAATAGGATCAGCAGCAACACTTGCGTCTCTACAACTTACCTCAAACTGCTCTATCTCCTTTCAGCATGTCCAACCCTGCAGCTGTAGAGACCTCTGTGCATTGCTGAAAGTCCTTACAAATACAGTCTGAATACAGCTGGAGGGTAATGATGTCTTGGAACCATTGTTAATGTTTGAGGTGTCCCAGTCACGGCCTTCATCAACATCTGCAACACTGCATGTTTGTCTGAGTTTAAGGACTTACCGTGTTTGAAGTTTGTGGATGTAGCCACATTCCCTTAGCTTTACTGTTTTTTTTATGTATTGGCATATGGCAGGAATAGTTTGCATTATTAATTGATAATGACAAACTGGATTTAATTGCAACATATCTGGATTACAGTGGTGAAACCCCAGTACATGAACATGGTGTCCTCTAGGTGGCAGCATCGGCTGAAACTGGTCGTTACTGCTGCATTTGGGGCTTTTACAAGACTAGTAAACTTCCAGTTTTGAAAGCGACGATACAAACTCCCTTTGATTGAAAAGGCGCTAATTTAGCGCAGGGGTAAGGATGAAACGGGGAATAATATCGGTTCCAGGGTATGTTTCTGTAAATTCAGCAAGGAACAGATCAACACTGGCTGGGAGACGAGTGGTGGTCCTGTCTTCTACTGGATCAACTGGAGGGATCCATAGAGGAGACAGGGCACTTATCAGCAAACCCCCGGAGGAAAGGGAGTCCCTCTTACGCGGTACTTGTGTAGCCCCTGTTGTGTTGTACTGTACTTGTTTGCTTTCTGTGTAAAGTGTGTAAAGTTGAGATGATGCTGGTGCTTTCCAACTAAACTGAAGAGAAATGAACACGTGAACTTTCATTTCATAGCTCGTCTCATAATCATGGGAATGTTCTCAGATTTCAGATGAACAATCATACCTATGGGGTTCCATGAATGCAAAAATATGTTCAAGTGCTCACTGTTTATGTCCATTGGTTGTTTGTGAAGATATTTCCCCATGTTTATTTAACTTTCAACAATGCTCTGGTTGTCTCAAAGCTCTTTCAACAACTACTTTGTCTATGTAGATTGCTCACTTGGCTTAACGTTTGGTTGTATCTGTTTAACTTTGGTTTACACTTCTGTTGTCTCCTTACACTCACTGTCTGATTGTGTCACCTGTTTTTCTTGTTATGATGCGTCGTTGGTACGTGTCGTTGCTATGCGTTGTTGTTATGCGGCGTTGCTATGCGTCGTTGGTACGTGTCATTGCTATGCATTGTTGCTCTGTGCCATTATGATGTGTCATTGCTATGCATCGTTGCTATGTGTCGTTGCTATGACGCAAAGCTATGATGCATAGCAACGACGCATAGCAACGACGCATAGCAACGACGCATAGCAACGACGTAAAGCAACGACGCAAAGCAACGACTCAAAGCAACGACGCAAAGCAACGACGCAAAGCAACGACACATCATAATGGCGCAGAGCAACGACGCATAGCAATGACATGTAACAACGACGTGTAGCAACGACACATCATAACGACAAAAACAGGTGACACAATCAGACAGTGAGTGTAAGGAGACAACAGAAGTGTAAACCAAAGTTAAACAGATGCAACCAAACGTTAAGCCAAGTGAGCAATCTACATAGACAAAGTAGTTGTTGAAAGAGCTTTGACACAACCAGAGTATTGTTGAAAGTTAAATAAACACGGAGAAACGTCTTCACAAACAACCAATGGACATAAACAGTGAGCACTTGAACATATTTTTGGCATTCATGGAACACCATATTATACAACAGTTTTCCTGCTCTGTTGTACTTGTAATTTAGGTTCAAATAATTGTAGTAATAGTCGTAGTGTCCATTCATGAGTCCCATGAACCCTGTAAATGTTACTGTGTTTTTATTTGGTTTTATTTGGCACAACCTCTGGAAGGAAACCGTTAAGACCGTTCACCTGAGTGACGCAGACACAGAAATCCTTCTCACTGCGATTCTAAGGCACAGAAATTTCACTTGAGTGAAAGATTTAAGGCAACAAACCCAGAAGTCTGACCTCAAATGATCCTAACAAAGCCAACATTGTGTACATTGATCAAACCAAACATTTTCTCGCACAGGTCCTGACTTTAAACATGGAGACCCAGTTAGTTCAGCTCTGCTTGTTGAGCATGGCTAGGCTTTCTGAAGATCTGTTTCAAGTAAAAAAAAATGTACAAAATACTTAGGAAAATACACATGTTGCTTAATACTGCAAACATATATTGAAAAGTCTAAGAAAGAAAGAAAAAAACCCAGAGGGCTACAACATTTTAACAGAGAGGCTGATAGATGCTGGTGGAGCAGAGTAGTGATGGATGTCAGTTAGCTCTAGAGGAGCTGTAGAGGCAGGAACCCTCCGTCCCATCTGGTCTGTTCTCCTGGCAGCGCACGTCAACAAGACCAAGAGTTTCAGTGGTCATTTTAAATGATCAACAATGTCTTCCATCCCGGTGGATCTGTTAATACTACCTAAAAAGTGTTTTAACTTTTCTTTCCAAGGTTTCTCCAAAGGAAGGTGCTTTTGGCTGTGGGGAAAGTTGGCCAGTTGTGGCCGACTGGATGGTTTTGTCTTTTTTTTTTTTTCAGAGGACTGTTTGATGGACGAGACACCATGTGTGGCTGGATTTGCAGAAAGGCTGAAAGTCGGTGCTGTTCCAACAGAGGCTTGAAAGTCTGAACAGCAAACTGCCTGTGGTCTGCTGCCGGCGGTGTCTGTGCACACTTTAGTACAATGTTACACTGACCACAGTTTCAGAGCCTTTTATGTGCTTTTATGGACTGTCTCACTCTCATCTCGGACAAAAAAAAAAAAAAAAAAGTGATCAATATCACTGATTATCACACCGAGACAGCCTCAGTTGTTGGCAACTGTGGAGTCAAAAGAGGTTGGGCCATTATTAGCATTAATAGCTTTTCTGTTTCTTGGCTGCAGATGTTAATGAGAAAAGTATTGTCCAGCAGAACTATATGCCTCCATGTGGTCAGAAGTGGTATTGCAATATAGTGTTTTTTTTTTTTTTAGTTATCCTCCACCACCAGAACTGGTGTCCACCTTTATTAAAAGAAATTAGATAATGTTCATATGTATATGTATGTATATCTTTGCTAAAATTGAATGTTCTTCTCTTTGTGGAGCTTCGAGATGATCAGGGTAGTGTCTGAGTCTCGTCACAGATGTCACACATGTCATCTTTGAGGCCTCCGTCTGTCTTCTTGGCCCCATGAAACATCTCCAGTTGCCCCTCTCTTCCTGTTTGGGTAAGCTAACACGAGACATGCGGCTTCGCTACCCTTCACCTCTTGATGCGGCTCAGTCTGTCAGACATGACGGACAGGTACTGGGTCAGCTTCACCATGGCGATGATGATGCTTCCTCCAGTCAAGGTGCAGGTGGGCCAGAACAGGGAGTGGAAGACGGCGACTCTGCCGTAAATCTGGGTTAGGATGGCGATGTCTGTCCTGTCCGTGGGGTCGATGAAACACTGAACGGCGTGCTGAGACCGGAGACGCTCCGACACATTCTGGACGATGGCGTACATGGCAGCGTAGTCCTTCCGACACTTTGGCACGTAGAAACACTGAAGAAGAAACAAGAAAAACACAAAGTGTAAACAGCGTTTTAGTTATGAGAAAATGTTCTGTCAGACATTGTGGTAATCCTGGTCCTGACCTTTAGAAGATTTTAGAAGACAATAATCGCATTTTATCCGCATCTATACAGTCATGCCTGTATAATCCAGGAGATATTTCTTCCTCCAAAGTAGAGTTTTGATATTCAGGGTTATGAAAATGAAAAATTATGCATCATGACTATCAAGGCTCAATGTTGTGGAAAAATTAGCATCAGAAAAAGAAAAAGCATTAAAAACCCCACAATTTGACCTTCTCTAACTCTTGGGTTAGGTTAGGTTTTTTTTAATGAATTGGCATTATATGAATTTTGAATCTGGATCTCATTAGGATGAATTTGATCAAGTGACTTTCAAAATGATTAGTCCTTGAGACTCCCTGTACTGAACTCTTTTCTGTGTAATGTGCCTTGACATGACATGCATTGACACGATGCAAATCAAAGTGAATTGAACTGAATTAAACCAAACAGTAGAGTCGATGTCATGGAAACATGATGGAGCCAGCTAAGTGTTTTATTTCCCCTGTCCTCAATCACACGACTCCCAGAGGGAACACAGGTCTCTTTGTTTGGCTCTAGTGATCTTTGAGCAAATCTTTGTCAAGCAATGCAAAGTTTTCCTTAATGGATAATCCCTTCAACCATCAGATAAAGATTTTTTTTAAACAACTGAGATCATATATATTGATGGTTAATGCCACAATCTGGCAAAACCTGCATTTACAGTGATCCCTCGCCAATTCACACTTTAAGTTATTCGCGGATTTTTCAGAAATATATAATATAATAAAAAAGTAAAGAAAAAAATCGCAGAAACATCACAGGATGTTGTGCGCGTTCTGTCACAGCGAAGAAATGTTGCGAGACAGCCTGGCCCCTTTAAGAAGGTGGCCTTATGGGTAATGATGTGGCCTTATGGGTAATGTAGTGTGCGTCGTGGGATGGCAGAAGAAAACAGGGTTGGATGAAAAGTGTAGTGAGCATCAACAGCAGCCCAGCCTGTATAGATTTACATTCTCTGTTAACCGACAGGAGCCCAACAATACAACCTGTGTGATGTTACAAGTTCCTGCAGTGCCAGAATAAAGTTCTCGTTCCATGCAGAGAGAACTGGAGTTCTTGTTTTATTGTTGTTAGCGTGTTAGCCGCTAATTACGAGCCAAAAATAGCACAATACCAGCAGTTTCTTTTCTACGGTTCAGCGACCAGAGGCTGTGAAGGTAACAGAAAGACCACAGTTGAGCCTTTGTCTTGTTTTGCTGCAGTGTCTCGCTACTTTTTTTGCATTTTTTTAAACATATTTTAAACACATTATTTAGGCTCGGGGGGCTCCGGCTCCAGTTCGCAACTTTTGATTTTCGTGGTAAAGTATTCATTGGACTCCACAATTTGAATGTCTTTTTTCGTGTGTGACACCAACTTTATGCTGAACTGAAGTCAGTCATGATTTCTTTTGTTCTTGAAACAGTGAAGTAAAAAGTAGTTATCGTCAGATCATTTAAGGAACTCAGACGATGCAGGACCCTGATCGCTCTGAACTCAAATGTCAGTGAACATTTCAAAGTGCAGAGGTGACAATACACAACCGTCAGAGGAGCCTGTGTTGGATTCATATGTCTGTAAAAAAAAAAAACATTCAGACTCTGCAGATGTGAAGTGAGTATGTGGAGCTGGTCAGGGATATTCAAATAAGGGATGAGCATCTCAATCAGCATACAAGGCTGCATTTTCTCAGAAGCCCATTTAGAGTCAGAAAAATACATTTCCAGCTTCTGTGTTAAAATAAAAAGGAAAGCCTCTGGTCCTGACACCATTTGTGGGCATGACAGTGATTAAGTTCACCCAGGGAAAATTTGAGAGTATCAGCAATCAGCTGACACATCAGAACATCACACACCAGTGTGGAAGTTTGACGAAAAACAGTCACGTAGAGGCACATGTAAATGCTGGAGTCAGTGGCAGGAGCAGGGTCGTAACCAGTGTTCAAGGTGTTTTATTTCAGAAGAATCAAGGATGAGGGAACAAAGCTGAGGTCTGAAGAACATCATCCGTTTAATCTTCCTCTCTCTGCTGACGACCCGCTCACACAGCAGCGCTGCAGCAACGCCTGACGTTGGCTGTTTCTGACGGGCCTTCTTCATACTAAGAAGAAATCAGATTCCCTCCTGCTTGGCAGACAAATAAGCCTTACCACCAGGACCAAAAACAACTCTCTGAACCTTTTCACGATTATATTCAAATTCTTTTACATTGAGGGACATGTTTATCGTTGAACAATCAACCCAGCCTCTCAAAGCTTCACCAGGCTTGGCGGTGCCTTGACACAGCTGAACACAGCTGGACTGTACCAGCGGCTGTGAATCACTGACCCCGGCGTCTTCAGAGGTGCCGTATGGAGGTTTAGGCTCTGCTAAAGCACTGGCTCTACAGGTAATGTCAGTGCCGTGGTCCAGTTTTCTTCAAATCCCACAGGGAACCTCTAAAGAAGGGAGTGCTGCTAGTGAGATTACGAGTTTACCCAAAGGTTGTGAGATTAAGTGAGAATTGCTGGGTAGTCTGCTCATTTAAAAATGTATATCTTGTCAAGTTTCCTTCTTTCTAGAATTATGCACTTAAAAAGGATGAGTGGTGTCACATAAAATGAGCTTTTTGACTCCTGAACTGAACATCTCCTCATACATTGTCCAAATCTCAACTAAAACCATCTAAACTTTTTACATGGAGCCCCAACATGCTGGTAATGTACGAGCTGGAGCGTCTGACTTCCTGCCAGCTCCATCTGCTTTGTGCTGGTTGACCCACTGCTGGGAAGATGGACTACTGTATTCACTGCCTTCCTCTTGTGAATCAATATACTGCTAAATGGAGAACACTGATCTCCAAATGGTTGTTGAAATGGTTTTATAACCCTTTCAAGATTGATGTACAGCAACAACTGGTTCTCTAAGACCACTGCTTATGCCCTTCACTCTTGGCTTTATGTTAACACATACTTGAATGCTCTGGACCCGCAAACTGCCCAAACATCTGTTTCTATAGAGGTCTGAACATCTGCTGATGATCAGTTCATCAAGGGCTGCTGACGACGCTCAGTTTGCCCCAATTATGTCTTTCTTTGGGCCTTTATTTCACTAAATAAATGTTAGCAAAATATACAGTATATAGTTGTTCATGTATTTGCAACCCAGTCTCAGTTGGTATCTGCCTAATTCTAACACACATTACACTTAGATGATTTTAATTATGTTTTTACAGTGACATACACACACACATACCCGACATCAGGACAAAAGCCCGTTTAATCTATCTAACTATCCCAGTAAAAGCAGCATCAGCACCGTCTGTTGTACCTCAGCGTTGCTCTCCTGTGTGTCCTCGTTGTGCATCAGTCGCACCACCTTTCCTGAGGAGTTGAGGCTCACAAAGACTTGAAGACAAGGATAGCGGGAGCTCTTCCAGCACTCTGCCCCACAGCCGTACGAACAGTTAACATCTCGCACTATGGTGGCATTCACGACTGCACAGGTGTCCTCGTCCGTCCACACACTGTCAAAAATAACACAAGCACCAGTCAGTAAAGGTTGGGACCGCATTAAAAATGCTGGCAGATGGACTGAAGCAGGTGTTTCTCGGTTTCAGTGCTAGTGCTAGTCATGATGATGTAATAACGTTTTAGTGCAAACGCATGAGCAAAGATGGGCAGAGGATCTTCACGTTGTCAACAAACATGGAACAATGGTCCTCATAGAAGGAAGGGATTCACATATTTGCTCTTTCACTGTGAATATAATTAAACCTCTCAAGAGAACTGAAGACATTTCAGCATCTAAAGGAAGCTGAAATGTCAGGCCGGGGGGGGGCGGGGGGGGGGGGGGGGCGGGGGCTGGTAATCTGCACATTCTGGAAAAGTCCAGAACGGCCGTCCGGTCTACGGCCCTTGGCCCTGTTCAATAACCAAACTAGAAAAGCACTCGGAGCGCAGACCTCCTCCAAGCGCAACAATTTCTTTCGGTGGGTTGTCAGCAGTCTCTGTACAGGTGGTTGATGGTTTGCTCCGCACAAGAAAGCGCTCCATTTTCCCTCTTGTTATGTGTGTTTACGTTGGATGTCTCGATGTGTCACAGTCATATAATTCCCACCTGCGCAACTGCCTGATTAGCGAAATATGGAGTTCTCTTTGAGGGTTTTTTTGTTTAAGAATTGTGAGCTTGCCTCCGTAATATTAAATGAGTTCATACAAAGTAGTGATAGGCCTATAATAAATTAGAAAATAATTACTTTTTTGTAATTGTATATTGCAATAATAATATACTATATGGTAGTCCCAAAATCCCACGGCACACCCGCACTTGTCTCACGGCACACTGGTGTAGCGCGGCACACCGTTTGGGAACCACTGGTCTAGTGGTCGAGTGGTTGAACTTTCATATAGTGGTTTATAGGTTCAATTTCCAGTGTTGTAATATCTTGTTGTGTCCCTTTTTTTTTTTTGCCATTGTTTTCTCTCTATCTAATAAAGGCAACTTGAAAATCTTTTAAAAAGATGCTGATATGACGTATAAAACATAACCTGCTAACTACTGTTGACCAGATGGTGAATAATCTCCTCTGTTGGGTTCATAAATGTGTAAATCTGATTCTGATGGAGTCAGTGCCTCACCAGTCATGATTCTCACCACATGTCACTGGTTATGAGGCTTTATTTATGTTTACATATCAGAAAATGTTCATTTCAAACAGAAAAGGGATGTTTTAAATAAATATATGGTTTATAAAGCTACTTTGAGTAGCTTTCTGATAGCCATCTGAGTATTTTTGCAGCATCAACAAGAGACTGGTAGGGTGTCCTCTCTTTGGGTTTTTGGGTCACCCTAGCATAATATTAAAACTATAAAATGTGTCAAGCAGGCTAATTCTTACACAGAATAGAGCTAAAAGGCTAAAAATGTAATGAGATTTAGTAAAACCAAATCTGTTTTATTCTTCTTGTGTGTAGTCCAGGTATAAATAATATGTTTATCCAAAGCGTTAGAATTTTGGAGGGATAATTACAGGTTTAATGTCTGTCATTCCAAGTAATGCTAATAAACAAATGTTAATCAAGCATATATAGATGTTTTTTCTGTTCAAAATGCAAGCATATAAGTAACTGTAAAAAAATGTTAATGTTTATTTTTGTTTAGGAGATGCAAGTGATGTTTAGTCATTCTTTAATATCAGTGTTCTTGAATAAACAATCATAAATAGTTTGTATGTGTGGGGGTTGTTATGACAATGACAATTTCTGGCAGAGAAAGTACCAAAGTACCGTAGTGTTTTGTTCTCTTTGCATTCATCACCAAATGTTCTAGCTTCGTGTTTGATGTCACCTCTGGTCATCACCTGTCAGAGTAGGAGCGCAGTATGGTGATGCCGAGGACAAAATACATCATGATGGAGAGGAGGACCATGCTGAGGCCCAGCAGTATGGCTCGGTCCTCTCCGGCCCGCAGAGCCGTCACCGTCTTCCTCCTGTCCAGAACCTCATAGTCGCGAATCCTCTGATAGATTGATCTGAAAGAGCTTCACACTGAAACTGCTGTCCTCAAATGGAAAATCAGAAACCTTTTAGTTTTAAGTTACCAACAGTGATGGAGTTTAAAAAAAACAAAACAACTAAATCTTATTTTATCTTTATTTTAAAGAACAAGATAAAGTCATACATGCGCTCACTCCTTCCTTCCGTTGGTTTACTTCCCGCCCACAGGAACATGTCGCTGGAGGAAGGTGTGAACGCTCGTCTGCTGCTGCTGCTGCTGGAGGTGTTCACCCACCTGGAAAACGCACAGGGAACATTCCTCCTGTAACAACCTACCCGTCCGGACCTCTTGTTCTGTTTCGCTTTAAAACATGAAACATTTTCCAAGATGAAACCTCAGCCTAAAGTAAAGAAGTGAATCCCACAGGGCTGTGGGGGTTGGGGGGGGACGCGTCACCTGCCTGTGTGTCCATGCACCCAGGTGAGTCTGCGGATCCTGCAGATCCCAGGTCCAGCTCTCTGGTCCCGACAGCACCACTAACGCTGCTCACAGCAGGAAGTTGAAAGCTTCGGATTTGCACGTGCTGGAATGTACACAGTAAATGTGAAGCTGTGAATAAATCAGTAACAGCTACTACCCCCCCCCCCCCGGTGTGAGCAGCAGACCTGAAACCAGGATCCAGTACCTTAGAGTCTGGGATTCAGGACTCCAGAGTCTTACACACGTGGACAAAATTGTTGGTACCCCTCAGTTAAAGAAGGAAAAACCCACAATTCTCACTGAAATCACTTGAAACTTACAAAAGTAACAATAAATAAAAATTTATTGAAAATCAAATAATCAAAATCAGCCATCACTTTTGAATTGTTGATTAACATAATTATTTAAAAAAAACAAACTAATGAAACAGGCCTGGACAAAAATGATGGTACCTCTATAAAAGATTGAAAACTATTTGACCAGAGTGACATGATTAACTCAGGTGTGTCCTTTAATTGACATCACAGGTGTTTCCAAACTCATAATCAGTCAGTCTGCCTATTTAAAGGCAGACAAGTAGTCACTTTGCTGTTTGGTGAAAAGGTGTGTACCACACTGAACATGGACAACAGAAAGCGAAGGAGAGAATTGTCCCAGGACATCCGAAAAAAAATTATAGACAAACATCTTAAAGGTAAAGGCTATAAGACCATCTCTAAACAGCTTGAAGTTCCTGTGACAACAGTGGCTCATATTATTCAGAAGTTCAAGACCCACGGGACAGTAGCCAACCTCCCTGGACGTGGCCGCAAGAGGACAATTGATGACAAACTGAAGAGACGGATCGTTTGAATTGTATCCAAAGAGCCCAGAACAACCTCCAAAGAAATTAAAGGTGAACTCCAAGGCCAAGGTACATCAGTGTCAGATCGCACCATTCGTCGTTGTTTGAGCCAAAGTGGACTTCATGAGAGACGACACCACTGCTGAAAAAAATCATAAAAAAGCAAGACTGGAATTTGCAAAAATGCATGTTGACAAGCCACAAAGCTTCTGGGAGAATGTCCTTTGGACAGATGAGACCAAACTGGAGCTTTTTGGTAAGGCACATCAACTCTATGTTCATAGACTCAAAAACCAAGCATACGAAGAAAAGAACACTGTCCCTACGGTGAAACATGGAGGAGGCTCAGTAATGTTTTGGGGCTGCTTTGCTGCATCTGGCACAGGGTGTCTTGAATGTGTGCAAGGTAAAATGAAATCTGAAGACTATCAAGGCATTCTGGAGAGAAATGTGCTGCCTAGTGTCAGAAAGCTTGGTCTCAGTCGCAGGTCATGGGTCTTCCAACAGGACAACGATCCAAAACACACAGCCAAAAACACCCAAGAATGGCTGAGAGAAAAGCGTTGGACTATTCTAAAGTGGCCTTCCATGAGCCCAGATCTGAATCCCATTGAACATCTGTGGAAGGAGCTGAAACATGCCATTTGGAGAAGACACCCATCAAACCTGAGACAACTGGAGCAGTTTGCTCATGAAGAGTGGGCCAAAATACCTGTTGACAGCTGCAGAACGCTCATTGACAAATACAGAAATCGTTTAATTGCAGTGATTGCCTCAAAAGGTTGTGCAACAAAATATTAAGTTATGGGTACCTTCATTTTTGTCCAGCCCTATTTCATTAGTTTGTTTTTTTAAATAATTATGTTAATCAACAATTCAAAAGTGATGGCTGATTTTGATTATTTGATTTTCAATAAATTTTTATTTATTGTTACTTTTGTAAGTTTCAAGTGATTTCAGTGAGAATTGTGGGTTTTTCCTTCTTTAACTGAGGGGTACCAACAATTTTGTCCACGTGTGTATATGAGCAACATCAGGACCTGAATCTTTTTTTCTCTTTTGTGTTGCTGCTAACAGTGAGAACGACAACAACTCAACAGATTTAATGCTGTTGGAGCAGGGCCATGCAAACAACGGCCGTGAATAAAGGAAACTCTTTAGAAAGTGGTCTTCTTCCTTTGACTTGGGAGAATAAAGTTGAGCGCAACAGACTTTCAGCTGCACGTTTCCTCTCTTCAATGTGGAAAACACTTTAAAATAACTGCGGCGCTGCGGCTGAGGGTGAACACGTGTTCCCTGAGCGCACGTGATCTGTGTTCGTCTGTGTGTGATACGTGTGTGGACTCCTGTACGGCCACGGCATACCAACCAGGACATGTTTCCTGGAGAGCTACGTGTGTCCAAACATAGCTGCCTTTTGAACTCACGATGGGGCACGTGGGCATGTGGGCATGCCGCCCGCAACGCGTAGCTGCAATTCCTTTACGGGTTAAGACGGGTGACATAAACAGGAACCGCGCACTCATTCAAGCTGACGCTGAGGAGGCCAAACGGCTCTGTCAGTGCGCCTGTCACTGACTCTGCTAACTGCCTGGTGCTACAGCAGAATTACCGAAATGTCAAACTGACACGGACGAAATTTCACTCAGGAAGCAGACTAATTAATGAGATTCATGGAAAACTTAAAGAGGTGTAATAATGAGCGGATAGTCCTGTTCATAGTTTTATTCCTTCAAATATACTCTGAAGTGAATACAAATGAAAGATTTTTTCAGGAGCAGAGTTTAGTGTTCACAGTAGCCAATAACAAAAAATGATTTCAGAGAGAGAAAGAGAGAAAAAAGACTTGAAAGACAACTGTTTGAACAATTTGATGAATAATTGAGGTTTCTTTTCTCTCAGAGAGGGGAACATCAGCGTATTCTCATCAAAGAGCACAAAAACCAGAGAAGGAAAACTGGCCTCCAGGATGGTTCTCAGAGGAAAGACAGACACATCTGCAGAGGTTGCTGCTGGTCGTAGAAATAACACCAGAGTTACGACATCAGCAGGTGAACAAAGCTTCTGGACGGCTGCAAGAAACTTAGAGGCTCCTGAGGTGTCCATCGTGCCCATTATTATGCAACTTTCTCCTTTTTTCAGCAGCGTTCAATGAAAATATTCTGATTAAACCACATGCATTCATTTCTGTGGTGTTCTGAACCAGTATAGAGGGTCCTCTGCTCATCTCTCCAGGCGCTAAAATTCAGCTAAATTCGCTGAATCTTTGACGACTAATAGATACAAGATAAAGGGTTCAGCACAAATGACAGCGTGTTGCAGGAGCTCTGCTTCTGTTGTGTTTGTGCATCAGATTGAAGCCCCGCTGGCCCAAATCAAGGTGGACTGCAAAGCAAGAAGGACCGTTTTTTCCTTTCAGCTGTGGCAGTGAAGGTGAAATCACTGCCACATAAGATGGAAGAGTGTGAAGTGCTGATCAAGACACATTGGGGGTGTGGAGACTTAACCATGGCCTGGTCTTCATCAGGGTGGAACCACAGGACCGTATTCTGGACTCCAACTCATCTCCAACTATCTGGCTCTCAGGCCGCATACGCTGCAGACGGAGCGCTTGACAAATCCTGGACATTTGTGAAGAAGCGTCGCTGCATCACAGTATTGAAGCGTTGGCTGTGAGCTTCTCCCTACGTTGTCCACTGAGAGCTCAGACGCTCTCTGGAGATCATCAGGGAAATGCATCCATGCTGCCCTCTGTAACTTTTTGCAGTTTTGGAGTGATGTTCTGTTGACCGAGAAGACCAAGAGAAGCTCCGCCACGCATGACCCAAAGCACCTCAACTCACCTGTCAAACCCAGCAGAACATCTGCTACTGTTTAGGAGGTACGGACTGTCCTGGTCATTTATCCATGGGTTTACTGCCAACATAGTCGGGTCTGTAGCTGAAACCCCGCTATTAACTGTCTGCTCTCGCTCAGACCAAGTTCATCAGCAGTCACCGTAAACGTGGGCTCGGTGCTGCTCCTGAGCTTTTCTGGGTGCAGGTGTGCTGGAGTCAGTCGTCATCTGAACTCATCTGCATGAGACGTGCAGGTGGCTGCAATGTGGATGTGCAGAAACTCAAGAGCAAAAAGTGTGGCAACTGTCCAGAAACTGTCAGTCCATGTCAGTTTGTGTTTAACATCTACGAGTGTCTGGATACTCGATGTCACAGTGCTAATTATTACACATGCAACACTCAGAGCCACATGTGAAGTATAAACACCAGAAGGCCATGAAAGGCCGTATGATGGGTCCCTGAACCAATATTAACTCATCCTGTACGTGTTTGTTGACTGGTTGGTTTATGTGAGCAGTTTCACACCAGCCACGTAGCGCAGTGAAACTCTTAGCTGCAGCTTAGCAGTGGGTTGGAGTCGCTGACATGTACTGCAGCGATAAGATCTTCGCTGGTGGGAAATGTCAAGACTTTTCTCTAAACCAGTAGTTCCCACCGTCATGGTTGAGGTTTAGCACCAGGAGGTTCAAAAATATTTTTGACTGAACACAAGGGAAACTTGTTTTTGCTTCACAAATCACATTGTAGGCAGGACTTGACGCTAACTTTTTTGCTCACCAGCCACTGTGGCTAGTGTTTTTCCTCAGTCATTAGCCATTTAGTCTTAATGCTAGCCACAGTTTTGCTGTCAGTTTTTTTTTCTTCTTCACAATATTCTTGCATTTACATTTTAAATACAAACAATTGGCACAACTATTGTGATGTGTCATATCAAAGAATAAGTTACCAGCCAAAGTTGCTCGTGAGACAGAAATTGTTACTAGCCACAGCCAAATTTTACCAGCATTTGGCTGGTTGGCCGGTGTCAGTGTCAAGCCCTGATTGTAGGGCTTTCACATTTATTTTGACTTTTTCTCTCTGGTCTTCAGGAACCAATTAACAAGATACCAGTCCTGATTGATCCGAAGGCGACGCATCAGGAGACGTCAGCAGCATGAAGGTGTGTGTCATCAGCGTAACTATGGAGGCTGGTGCCAATACCTGTCGGTGACTTCTCCAAGAGGACAAATACAAATATTAAAAAGTGTTGAAGCTAAATCTGAGCCTTGAGGAACACAACAGTTCCTTTTCTGCTTCGTTCATGTCAAAGCCCTTAAAAACAGCGGCAGAGAGGCCGACCAGGCTGGCAGGTCCGTCTAGAAGGAAGAAGTCATCAAATATATCAACTGCTGCCTTTAAACCACGCAGAACTAAAACAGACACTTTCTTCTCATCCACACCGAGCCTGAGGTCACTTAGTTGATCCAAATCCAGAGTTGAAGTCTTAAAAGAGTGTTTCCATAATAATTTAGTTGACTTAAAACAAGCTCTTTAAAAGATTTTACTTAAACATGGTAAACTGGAGACTGGTCAATAGTTACTGAGTATGGAGGTGTTTAAGTGGCTTCTCTTTGGGCGGGGCTTTACCAGGGCAGTCTGCGGTCACACCCATCGGAGGACGATCATCAATAAAAATAAGTATGAAAGGATGCGGGGTTAGGGTCTAAAAGCAATAACTTTAAACAGCATCTCAGAATCAACCAGGATAAATTCCTCCAGTGTTTCCTTGTGCAAAAATGGGGTTTCTGACATCAAGACGGGCAATTTTCTGGCACTAGTGGGCTTTATTCACAGTGAGAGATGGGGAAGACCTGCAGCAGAGGATCACAGGCTGGGAGTTGAACCTGCAGCTGCTGCAGGAGGACGAGTGCTTCCTGTTCTAACCACAGTACTACTGGGGCCCAGTCTGGCAATTTTAGCTGTGAAGTGGACTGCAAAAATTCCACACTCAGCAAAGGACTGGGATGCTCAAGTGTTGCAGAATTAAGGTTTAGGGCTATTCCACCTGTCAGTTATTAGTAAGGGTGTCCCGATCCCGATCCCCTGATCGGATCGAGCTTCGATCTTAAAAATTTAAGGTGGATCGGATCGGCCGATCAACCTTATTTTAACACACCGATCTTTTTTTCATTATTTTTTTTCTCAAAAAGTAATCCTGATTAACACAAATTAATAAAGTAATCATATTGCACAAACAAAAATATTTTTTTAACTATATACATTTAATAATTTGCACTGAAATGAGGTTTCCCAGCAGCGCTGTCTTGTATCCACCTTAAAAGTTTTTAGACCGGCGCCGTCAGGCTAAACTTTAGCAAAAATGTCAGCAGTGTGGCAGCACTATAAAATTACAAAGACCGACGCTTCAACTGCGACTTGAAATGTGTGGAAGGCTGAGATATCACGAGGGGTAAGTAAAAAGAGAGTTTACAACACCACCAATTTAATCAGACACTTGAAAAATCACCATCCTAGCGAGCACGCAGCCTTTTGTCAGGCGTCGGCAGTAGCTTTGAAGCTGGATGCACTACAGCAGCAAACGCTCTGTGAAACATTTAAAAGAAAGGACAAACTCCCGAAATACAGAAAAATCACCGAGCTAATCGCGGAATGTATTACCGAGGACGACCAGCCCATTCAGTATGTGGAATACAGGCATTTAACCGGCTCATTAATTACCTCGAGCCTCGTTACGAGATGCCCTCCCATCATTACATGAACAACCTGGACACAAAGGTGCATGAACATGTGCAGCAACAGAGTTGTTGAAAGAAGTGAAGTTAATATTTTATATTATTGTTATTCTGATGTGATTTCATTGATTGCAAAGACTTCTGCTAGTGTTTTCATTGCCTTAAACTGCTAGCCAAGTTCACCTGCTGCTATTTAAATGAAGTGCTATGTTCTTTAGTACTGAGACTGTTGAACAGTCACTGTTCTGTAACTAAATGTGTTTTATAATAATTCTCCAAACAAAAAAGAAAGAAAGAAGAGCGTTTAAACAAGTTATTGTTTATTTTATGAGATAATAAAAGCTATTAATCTCAGCTTGGATGCAGGCCTATTTATTAATGTACACAGGAAATAAAATGCATGGGAAATTAAACTCTGTTTGCCCACTCAAAAAAAGTGAAATCGGATTGGGAAAAATTGGGAATCGGCCGATCATCAAAATTAAAAGATCGGAATCGGATCGGGACCCAAAAACCGCGATCGGGACATCCCTAGTTATTAGCTTTGCAAAGTGAGTCTGATATGCATGGTCATCTTAAACAACACACTTTCTCTTTGTCAGCTGCTGGTGAGTCTTTCTAATTTCCCTGTGAACTGGTTGTGTCTGTGCAGTAACTCGTCGGCACATTGTTGGCAGCTCCACTGGGATTTAACAAGTTTGATGACGAAATCGCCCGAGCAAAGCACCCAGGCTCTGTCTTGAGAAATAATCCTCTTTTTACCGATGACACCTGCACGTGAAAAGACAACAGAGCCGACTAACGTCCGCACCTATGTTTGAACCAATGTGTCAGTTAGCCTCCTGTAGTTGCACTCACACGTGCACCTCTTACTCATGGTACAGTCTCCATCTGCACACAAACCGCCCACAGCAGAAAAACATCAGTAATAAGAGCAAATTACAGATCACCAGCAGTTATGGTAAACTCATGTTACTAGTACACAACAGAGGCTGAAACTGCTCAGGAGATGACGAATCAAGTAATGTCAGTGTCCATCAGATAATGATGTGAGTACATCTGAACAGATCAAATCAAAGTGAAATCAAAACTCAGTTGTGAGCTCAGTCAACGACTGAAGACGCAGAACTCTAACAGGAACACAGCAGTGCTTCTCCATTACAGAGCTTACTGGTGCTTGTCCTCAACTGTACTATCAGGCTGCATGTAGCTTACTGGATGTACCAACTTTAAGGGTTCAACTCTACTGAGGTGAAGGAAATGATGGTGAAACAAGTACAAAATTCACACAGAATCATCCGTGGCTCAACTACGTCTGGATTGTTCCGAGCAGAAAATATTTGTGATGAAATATATGGATAGAAACTGACAGATAACCAAGATTACTTAAATTGAACAAATACCGCCAATTGTTCACACAGGTCACACGAGGGTTGTTATCTGAGTTTACCTGATTTCTGATGACGGTATTGGACAAAGATCCACTGCTACACGGTTGGAGCGGTTGTCCGCTAACACCTCCACCTGTGGGCCTGTTCAGACTTGAACTTAACTGACTGCTGCCTTTTATTGGACCTAATGGAAGTAACTGTTGCTTCAGAGAAAGGTTCAGTGGTCTTGAATTTACCTGGTGAAGCTCCACAGAAAGAAAGAAAAATAAAGATTATGACCTAATCTGCTACTGGATTCTTCAGTGCAAAAAAAACAAAACAAAAAAAAACCCTGAGTAAAAGCAGGGCCTGATTAATAATGAGCCACCATCTTTTCAATGTTTTTGTGGCTGAGGTAAACCAAGCCTCCCGGCTCTCGCTTTGACTGCTCTTCTATCTGAGGTGTCGGATCTCTGCAACAGCGTTTACGTCAGCCTCGTTTCCATCTGTCACTCTGGATGTGGGAGGAGGTTTGGCTGTGAGCATGTGAGCTGTAGCTGGCTGGGGGGCGGGAAGTGACATGAAGATGTTTCCAGCAGAAAACATGGAGCCGTCGGTGACAGTAAAGTCATGACTCCTCTGAACACGCTTCTGACCAAACTCAGGACCTAAAGCAGCTCTGGAGGGTCAGTAAGGTTTTAATCAGGGCTGATCGCTGCCAGATTTTCTAATGGACACAGTTTCTCTGTTAACTTTCTACCTCCTCAGCTCCAAATGCAGATGAGTTTAGGAAAAAACAGGATTGTTGCTAAAACAACAGCACAAGATATGTTCATACAATATGAAAACTGGTTGTTGTATCATTGGTATATTAAAGTGACCTCTCTCTACCAGATGTAAATGCCAGCTGCAGCTGGATAACAGGAGTAATAACCATGGTAACGATTTCCTGCTAATACCCTACTACAGTGGTCGTGTTTCCGACCAGCTCGAAGACACACCCTGCACAAGGCAAGTTCATCTGTAGAGCACAGTTCATACACAAAGGCAACTCATAGTGCTTTAAAAAGGTGTTAAATATAAAGAATAGTTAAAAATTCAATGTGATGAATAAAAACATAGAAGATAGAAAGAACATAGAACATAGAAAGTTAAGACAGTGACTAAACAAAGGCGCGGGAAACCAGAAGAGTTGTGGCAGTTTATTGAATCTGTCTGCAGCACTGGAGCTCAATGCATTTTCACCCTGTTTGGTTCTGATCACCACAGCGTCACCTCAACAGGTCATAGGTCATCTCGTCTCTTTTACTTCTACCCAGGAAAGTCTTTCAGCTGTGAGCCGTTCATCACTCATTATGTCAGATTATCATTACCTCCCTTTTCTATACTGGAGCTCAACACAATATTTATAAGTTTAGACCATATGCACAAAAATGTATCTTGCGATCTGTCCTTGCAATGTAACCAAATCCCATCAAAAGAATAATCCGGAAAATATTGACATGCCCATAAAAATGGTACAACATATACATAAGTTTGAGATGCATGGCCCACATAAAGCCAGACATCCTCCTCCACAGCTATAGGAACAGGTAAGACTTCACCTAACTGCCTATATTTACTATTGAAAAAAACGTCATCGGGAGAAAGGATAAGATCCCAAAATATATCCATCTTATGACCCGTTATAAAATTAAAATCACAAGAAAGAAAAGTAATAAAACCAAAATAAAATATAACATATAAAAAAAATAAATGAATACATTTGAAATTAAACTTCTTTGATGATACTTGGTATCTGTTAAACATGTCAAATGACAGTTCTCTCACTTGAATAGAATATATGTACCGTATTTTCTGGACTATAAGTCGCACCGGAGTATAAATGGCATCTGTCAAAAAATACGTCATGAAGAGGAAAAAATATACACAAGTTGGATCTGGGAATAAGAGTGAGTGATAATTAGACCGTTGATGAGCCCCTTCAGGAGCAGCTGTTCGAGGACCCATCTGTGGACTCATCCTCCATCTGTGGACTTCTTCCTCCATCTGTGGACTCATCCTCCATCTGTGGACTTCTTCCTCCATCTGTGGACTCGTTCTTCCATCTGTGGACTCGTTCTTCCATCTGTGGACTCGTTCCTCCATCTGTGGACTCGTTCCTCCCTCTGTGGACTCGTTCCTCCATCTGTGGACTCGTTCTTCCATCTGTGGACTCGTTCCTCCATCTGTGGACTCGTTCCTCCGTCTGTGGACTCGTTCCTCCATCTGTGGACTCGTTCCTCCGTCTGTAGACTCGTTCCTCCATCTGTGGTCTCGTTCTTCCTCCATCTGTGGACTTTCCTTCTGTTCTTCCTCCATCTGTGGACTCGTTCCTCCGTCTGTGGACTTCGTTCCTCCTCTGTGGACTCGTTCCTCTCGTCTGTGGACTCGTTCCTCCGTCTGTGGACTCGTTCCTCCGTCTGTGGACTCGTTTCCTTCCTCTGTGGACTCGTTCCTCCTCTGTGGACTCGTTCCTCCGTCTGTGGACTCGTTCCTCCGTCTGTGGACTCGTTCCTCCGTCTGTGGACTCGTTCCTCCATCTGTGGACTCGTTCCTCCGTCTGTAGACTCGTTCCTCCATCTGTGGTCTCGTTTCTCCATCTGTGGACTTCTTCCTCCATCTGTGGACTCGTTCCTCCGTCTGTGGACTTGTTCGTCCATCTGTGGTCTCGTTTCTCCATCTGTGGACTCGTTCCTCCGTCTGCGGACTTCTTCCTCCATCTGTGAACTCATTCCTCCATCTGTGGACTTCTTCCTCCATCTGTGGACTTCTTCCTCCATCTGTGGACTTCTTCCTCCATCTGAGGTCTCGTTCCTCCATCTGTGGACTCGTTCCTCCATCTGTGGACTTCTTCCTCCATCTGTGGAGTTGTTCCTCCATCTGTGGACTCATTCCTCCATCTTAGGTCTCGTTCCTCCATCTGTGGACTCGTTCCTCCATCTGTGGACTTCTTCCTCCCTCTGTGGACTCGTTCCTCCATCTGTGGACTTCTTCCTCCATCTGTGGACTTCTTCCTCCATCTGTGGACTCGTTCCTCCGTCTGTGGACTCGTTCCTCCATCTGTGGACTCGTTCCTCCATCTGTGGTCTCGTTTCTCCATCTGTGGACTTCTTCCTCCATCTGTGGACTCGTTCCTCCGTCTGTGGACTTGTTCCTCCATCTGTGGACTCGTTCCTCCGTCTGTGGACTTGTTCCTCCATCTGTGGTCTCGTTTCTCCATCTGTGGACTCGTTCCTCCGTCTGCGGACTTCTTTCTCCATCTGTGAACTCATTCCTCCATCTGTGGACTTCTTCCTCCATCTGTGGACTTCTTCCTCCATCTGAGGTCTCGTTCCTCCATCTGTGGACTCGTTCCTCCATCTGTGGACTTCTTCCTCCATCTGTGGAGTTGTTCCTCCATCTGTGACTCATTCCTCCATCTGAGGTCTCGTTCCTCCATCTGTGGAGTTGTTCCTCCATCTGTGGACTTCCTCCTCCATCTATGGACTTGTTCCTCCATCTGTGGACTTGTTCCTTCATCTGTGGACTCGTTCCTCCATCTGTGGACTTCTTCCTCCATCTGTGGAGTTGTTCCTCCATCTGTGGACTTCCTCCTCCATCTGTGGACTTGTTCCTCCATCTGTGGACTTGTTCCTCCATCTGTGGACTCGTTCCTCCATCTGTGGACTTCTTCCTCCATCTGTGGAGTTGTTCCTCCATCTGTGGACTTCTTCCTCCATCTGTGGACTCGTTCCGCCATCTGTGGACTCGTTCCTCCCTTTGTGGACTCGTTCCTCCCTTTGTGGACTTCTTCCTCCATCTGTGGACTTGTTCCTCCCTTTGTGGACTTGTTCCTCCCTTTGTGGACTCGTTCCTCCATCTGTGGACTCGTCAATCCCTTTGTGGACTTCTTTCTCCATCTGTGGACTCGTTCCTCCCTTTGTGGACTTGTTCCTCCCTTTGTGGACTCGTTCCTCCATGTGTGGACTTTTTCCTCCATCTGTGGACTCGTTCCTCCCTTTGTGGACTTCTTCCTCCATCTGTGGACTCGTTCCTCCCTTTGTGGACTCGTTCCTCCATCTGTGGACTCGTTCCTCCCTTTGTGGACTTCTTCCTCCATCTGTGGACTTCTTCCTCCATCTGTGGACTCGTTCCTCCCTTTGTGGACTTCTTCCTCCATCTGTGGACTTCTTCCTCCATCTGTGGACTCGTTCCTCCCTTTGTGGACTTCTTCCTCCATCTGTGGACTTCTTCCTCCATCTGTGGACTCGTTCCTCCATCTGTGGACTTCTTCCTCCATCTGTGGACTCGTTCCTCCCTTTGTGGACTCGTTCCTCCATCTGTGGACTTGTTCCTCCATCTGTGGACTTCTTCCTCCATCTGAGGTCTCGTTCCTCCATCTGTGGACTCGTTCCTCCATCTGTGGACTTCTTCCTCCATCTGTGGAGTTGTTCCTCCATCTGTGGACTCATTCCTCCATCTGAGGTCTCGTTCCTCCATCTGTGGAGTTGTTCCTCCATCTGTGGACTTCCTCCTCCATCTATGGACTTGTTCCTCCATCTGTGGACTTGTTCCTTCATCTGTGGACTCGTTCCTCCATCTGTGGACTTCTTCCTCCATCTGTGGAGTTGTTCCTCCATCTGTGGACTTCCTCCTCCATCTGTGGACTTGTTCCTCCATCTGTGGACTTGTTCCTCCATCTGTGGACTCGTTCCTCCATCTGTGGACTTCTTCCTCCATCTGTGGACTTGTTCCTCCATCTGTGGACTTCTTCCTCCATCTGTGGACTCGTTCCGCCATCTGTGGACTCGTTCCTCCCTTTGTGGACTCGTTCCTCCCTTTGTGGACTTCTTCCTCCATCTGTGGACTTGTTCCTCCCTTTGTGGACTTGTTCCTCCCTTTGTGGACTCGTTCCTCCATCTGTGGACTCGTCAATCCCTTTGTGGACTTCTTTCTCCATCTGTGGACTCGTTCCTCCCTTTGTGGACTTGTTCCTCCCTTTGTGGACTCGTTCCTCCATGTGTGGACTTTTTCCTCCATCTGTGGACTCGTTCCTCCCTTTGTGGACTTCTTCCTCCATCTGTGGACTCGTTCCTCCCTTTGTGGACTCGTTCCTCCATCTGTGGACCTCGTTCCTCTCCTCTGTGGACTTCTTCCTCCATCTGTGGACTTCTTCCTCCATCTGTGGATCTGTGGACTTCTTCCTCCATCTGTGGACTTGTTCCTCCCTGTTGTGGACTCGTTCCTCCATCTGTGGATCTGTGGACTTCTTCCTCCATCTGTGGATCTGTGGACTTCTTCCTCCATCTGTGGACTCGTTCCTCCATCTGTGGATCTGTGGACTTCCTCCATCTGTGGACTTGTTCCTCCATCTGTGGACTTGTTCCTCCATCTGTGGACTCGTTCCTCCATCTGTGGACTCGTTCCTCCATCTGTGGACTCGTTCCTCCATCTGTGGACTTGTTCCTCCAGCTCTGTCCATCTTTCAGCCTGCAGTTAGCCCTCTTTGCTTTTTTCATAGCTGTCAGAGTTTCCTCTGCTTTTCCTCAGTCTCCAATGACCCCCATGTTAAATTGTTTAACTTTGCACAAATATCATGAATTAAAAGTTAAAGCACTAAAATTTGTTAAGGTTTAGGCATAATGACAAGGTTTTTTTTAAAGCTAGTATAAAGTGTAAGCATAAAATATGTGCATGCTTTTACAGTAGAAAGAAATTCATATAAAAAAAACTGATTTGTTTTTTATATTCATGGTTACTTCTGTTATATTAACATAAAGACTGAAAAGACTTGTTATCTGCTGCAAAAATGTGCAGTTTGATGGCACTTAATTCACAATAGTGATTCAAGACAGAAATTGAACAGTTTTGTATTTTTGATATAGTGATATGTCCAAATCTGATTCTCAAATTATTTGATTATCGTAGAACTGCTGTTTTGTGGCATTAGTATCATAGGTCATCTAATATAATATCCTATCCTATTGTACCATACTGTATCGTATTGCATCATATCATATTGCATTGTATCGTATCATACCATATCGCATCGTATTGCATTGCATTGTACTGTATTGCATAATATCATATCACATCATATCATATTGTATTGAATTGTATTGTACCGTACTGTACCGTATCGTATTGTATCGTATCGTATCGTATCGTATCGTATCGTACCACATCTTACCGGATCGTATCATATTGTATTGTATTGTACCATATCGTATTGTGTTTTACCGTATTGCATCGTATCGCGCCATGTCATATCATTCTGGAAGCTGTATTGTTCTGTGTAAAAACTTGTTTCATAAGTCAAGATAATAATTTCCTTTTCCCATAAAATACTCATGAGGTGGGTTAAAACTTGTTAGAAAAGCATCTGTTTTCAGACAGGTTTTTTTCTTTGGAATTAACTGTAAAACATGTGATTACACAATCAAGAGCTGTGTTTCTTTCACTCAGCACATTCAGTCCTACTTTTTTTTTCTTTTTTTTTTTTACAGTATGCAGATACATCCATAGACAGAACTATTTCCAACTTTTCTTCGAACGGTTAAAAGGTCATGGAAACCACAGCAGGATTGTTCTCTGATGTGGTCAAACAGTCTGTCATGTACACTACAAATGTTCTCACATAAGGTCCAAATATTGCAAGCTGTCCGCGACTGCATCCTGATACGTATGCACAGCCACATTCCCCACATACACGTCCATATACTCACATGCACATGTTGGCTTCATCTCAGCAGGTCAGAAACAAAGCCACTTGTCTCTTTTTGACGCAGTAACCATGCCGCCTTCCTGGAAGGCAGGACCGTCAGGTGGTGTGGTGTTGGCACAGGTGTTACAGCGCTCTGTGACAGGGTTGGGCTCCCAGATATGGAAACATACACACACACACGCACACATACACACTCACCCAACTGCTTTTATAGCTCACATCTGACTTCACATCTTTCCCCTGAAACATAATAATGTATGTTTTGAAGACCTAAAGGACTTTTTGGATTTTGTGTCAGTAGACTTATGTTCCTTCAACAAGATGAACACGTGCCTACACACACACACATGCACATGCACACACACACGTTGTGTGTTTTGGCAGTGATGTCAGGTTCTGTTTCTGGAACGTTATGTGGATGGTATTTGCTTTGTGTGTCTCGTGTGCAGTTGTCTCTCTCTGACTGACTGCTGAGCGCACGACTGCTCAGCTTTGTTCAAAATCAAAGTGCCGCTTATGAAATAAGGAAAACGTACAGCGGGTGACACTGCTGCCACCCCACTGACAACTTCTGTCAGACGCCTACGTACAATCATCACTCTGTAACTTCACATAATATGAAGAGAAAACATGGTTATTGTGTTAGAGCGACTTTTAAATGGATCCAAGCCTGTTATTACAACCGAAACCATATCAAGTGATTGAAGTGCTTTTGAAAGTGATGATTCTTACCTTATATGTCATTGTAAACTCAAGAGAGAAGAAAAGACAGACGAGCTGTTGTTCTATTTTTATGCAAAGTAAACACAGCTTGTCCAAATCTTGTGGATTCCCTGATGTGAGACTTCAACTCTGTCATAACGTGGGGATCACCTTAATTGGTCATATTACACCATAGCTTTCAACAGCGCGCCAAGGAGGGAGTGATGCGGCTCTGCTTTGTACCAACAGTTCTCTTCTTTTTTTTAAATTTCAATAATTTGTTGGAAGAAATGTGTATTTGGTTTTGAGAATGCAACAAACATTTTCCAGCTCCCAAAGACCAAGACACAGAGGATCAGTGGATGCAGCAGCACAGCTGCTTGAATGCATTTCTCCATCAGCAACACGTCATAACTGATCATTTTGTGAACACGTATGACTTCTGAAGGTCACCAACCTGAAACACTAGCAGTACAGACGACTGCTTCACACGTCCATCTCACAAGTCAGTTGTGTACCGCGTCAGACTAATGAGTTTAATTATTCCTGTATGTTTGCATCCACACAAAGCGCCCTGCAAACGCTCTACGATTCCCATCACGGGCCTGTGTGAAGAAAAAAAAACAAACAGCACAGACTGGCTCATCTTATTTACAAAAACAGAAAAGTGTGCTGCACATCTGAATTGTACAGACCCTACTCAACTTTTGCTGCAGGGTGACCTGACACGGTGCCACAATTACAGTATAGAATGATTTTAATGTAACTTAAATGGTTCTGTATTTTGAGGAGACTGTTTTATCCTTTCTTCAAGCGTACGATATATGCAAATAGTAATACTCTTTGCTTGATTCCCTTGAATATTTAGGGCTCGAGCACCGAGGGTGCGAGGACCCTATTGTATTTCAAATGTTTTTTTTTTTATGTACATGTTTGTTTGAAATAAAAATTCTAATTCAATTCAATTCAATTATTATTATTATTATTATTATTATTATTATTATTATTATTATTATTATTTTTTTTTTTTTTTTTATTATTAGGGCCCGAGCACTGAGGGTGCGCCAGGATAAATGCTGCTTGCAGCTTTAATTGTTCTAATAATTCACCAGATTACCACTTAAGTGAATCTTGGCTGGTATTATACTCTGGGGCTCCAGGATCATTTTGGTTTGATGGATTGTACCAGGCTCTCGTATACTTAAGGTGCCGTGGTGTTTCTACTCTGAACATAGTAGGGTCATGAGGTTAGGTACTGTTGGTGCCAGAGACTGGCATCTAAAATCAAAACATCAACAACGTGGTTTTACTAAAAAATAAAAACACAACTAGGTCACATCCTTATGAGAAAAAACAAAAAAACAAGCCAAATGTTCACCATCAGTGTGCTGATGTCTGCTGTGGTCTGGTGACAGTATGATATATTGTTGACTAGAAGAGTTTGTCTGTTGTTGTGATTTTGAAGTGACTACTAATGCGTGGTGGAAGAGACGTGCAGACAGCTGGTGTTACTGGCCCAGATCAGACTGGGTGGCTCCTCAGTGAGCTAACGTTGGTGGAATAATCCAGACTGCTGGGAAGCCATTCTGCTACGTGTAAATTAAATTACCAGTGGAGCTACAGTTTACAGGATCTCTGTGGGAGGCTCATTACTCTAAATATGGAGAAAGCACTTTGAGACGACATAAAGGGGAAAAAAAAACTTTAGTTAATTTATTAACACTAATGTTTCTACAGCAAGAAAGCATTACACTAATTCAGCCTAGAGTTAACAAAGGCATGGATGAATGTTTCTGCATCCTCTTGACTCAGGATGTTTCTAATTTTATTAATATTACGCAATATTACGCAAATGAAATAAAGCTAACTTCATGATCTGTTTTACATGATAGTTAGAAGGCAGGTGTTGATAAAAAATGTTCACCAAGACTCCCAACAGTACAGCTGGAGGCTGAGGAAATGTGCTCTAGATTAACTGAGCAGGTTAAAAACACATCTCTGAGATGTTTAGGACCAATTACAATCACTTTACTTGGTTCTGATTTGTGAACAATTTTTCCAGTTCAATTCAGCTTGATTTGTAAAGCATCTATTACAATACCACTTGTCTCTAGCTGCTTTTCAGAGACCCAGATCATGACCCCAAACCAAATATTAACTATAATATTAAATCTTAAGTAAGGAAAACAATGGCAAGTAAAAAAAAAAAAAAAAAAAAAAAAAAACTCCCCTAGTGGGAGAAAAACCTTTAAGCCTTCAAGGAAAAACTCCCCTTTGAGAGAAGAAACCTTGAACTATTTGAAACTGCTCAAAGCAATGGCACCAACGTGTCACCGTGTCACTAAGCTACCACTGACAGCTGACTGATATTTGAAAAAAACAAGTATCTGGGGAGTCCCTGGTGAGGTCACTGTGAGGGAGAGGACCATACCACAATGTGACCAAAAAGACATTTTAAACACCTTCTGCTCTCCCTGTGGCTCAGACAAAGGCTGCTAGCTATTCCTTTACCTGAGCCATTTGTTTTTCCTTTTTTTATTCTGAACAAACGGCATAAACAGTTTACGCTGTTTGTTTCCTCCCTCGGTTCATTTTCAAATCACCATCGTGATTTTACTCGTGGTTCTGCCAGAACGTGTCTTTAAACACGTCGCTGTCAGGCGATGTCGCGTATCATCATCCATCAGTGACAGTGATATAACGTGAACGGTAAAATTATGTCAAGACTCCTCATTACAAACCAGTGAGTTGTGTAGTCTGAACAGCTTAGTCAACTCTTAGTGGCGTGATCTGTAAACCACCTGAGTCCGATCAGCTCTTTGAAAGATATCTTCTCAGATTAATGCGGTCTTGAAGAAAACATCACTGTTGAATAATGTTGGAGTCTCTCATGGGATAGTTGCCTCAGATAATCTCATTTATGGTCTCAAGCAACTGTTATCTTGGTTCAGTTTTTTCCTGAATATGCCTCCTTTAAAGGGTATCAGACCAGAGATTTTGTCTTTCCATTGTCCTTCAGAAGGTTTCATGCACTGCTGGTGTTTTAGGTCCCTGAGAAGTACTTATCGAGACTAAAATTGGTCTCAGTAGTTGGTTTTAAAATCTCATCTGTGAGTAAATAGTAAAACAGTAGCAAGGTTTTCTGTTTTATATCACTGTTTCCAAAACATACTGCAAAAGACAGCTTTTACTTATTTTGTCCTCGGCTTTAAGGAAGCAGGTCGGACACGGCTGAATTACAAATAAATCAGAGTAAAAATCAGCACAAATGTCAGTGCTTTTTCAGCAGCGTGAAGGCAAGTCAGAGTTTCCAGCCATTATCAAACACCATGTTGTTTCCATGTCAGTGACAGACAAAGGCAGCCAGCACACAGCTGACACACAAGCGCCTGGGATCGTATTTAATAGCGCTAAGCTCCTGAAACATTTGGGCTGTGTAGTTCAAAGACTCTTGTTAACATCTAAACCAGAGCGCCCCCAAAGGTCTCCTTCTTCTCGTACTGTAAAACCACCCGATTCTACCCTCAAATGCAGCAGACATCAAACATCCTCCTGGCTCTTCCCTCCCTGTTTAAACTCTGTACGGTTGTTAAGAGGCGTCCTCTCGGACGAGCCCACATTCGATACTCCATCAGGAACGGGGCAGCGCTGGCAGCCCTCAGCATGCCTCTCATACTTCAGAGCGAGCAGCAGCCAAGGCAGCTCACACCGCTCACACCGATCGCCAATGAGTGATGGTGATTATCGCTGGGATTTAGGGGCGAGTGTCTGGAGAGAAGAGGGATAGGAGCGACTGGGAGGGAAAGGAGAAAAACTGTCATGGAGGGAAAGAAAAGCACCGCCTGGTCAGTGGGGGCAAGGCCTTATAAAGAAAAGGAAAAGTGGTAAAGCAGTGATTTACCACATGATTAGAAACAACTCATACAGAAAGATGGACGTGACCCTACTAAGTAAAAAACACCTGTAAAATCCAGAATTATTCAGACAATGGCAGAGTTTTATGAATTTACCTTTATTTACCACAATAGGTTTGAACTAAAACAATAAATATCAAACCTCTTTCATTCAAGAGGTTTCACAAAAATATGGCATTGACCATTTCCAGATATATGAAGTAATTAACACTCCAGGACAAAGGAAGCAGATAAAAGGTCTGGAGGTGATATCATGTATGGAGCTGGTGGAGGTTTGACTGGAGCTGCAAACATATGAGGTCCAAGTAGATCTCAGAGCAGGTGAAGCAGGTCATCATTATGATGAAAACACAGCAGATGAAAACAAGATAATCTGGTATCAGAATGATGGGAAAAAGGAAAATACGAGGAAGGAAAGAAGCAGAGCAGACTGTATCATGTGTCAATCATGGTGGAGGCGGTGCTATGGTCTGGGCATGTACGGCTGGCAGCGGAGCAGACTCTCTGGTGTTTATTGATGATGGGACTGCTGACAGAAGCAGCTAGATTCATTCCCAGGGCCAAACGCTCTCATGCACTGTAGACGGATAAATGACCCCAAACAAACTGAGAAAGCAACTCCAGACTTTTTGAAGGCAAATGAATCAAACATACAGCACATTTTTCACTTACTGCAGACAGATCTGAAGGGAGAAAGGCTCTCAAACAAGCAGCAAGCAGGCGACTGTAGTAAAGACCTGGCAAAGCATCTCCAGGGATGGAGAATCTTCTGATGTAACATTCCCAGACTTTTTGGGCTTCAGACTTCAGACTTTTCATCCAAGTATTAAAAATGATGGTATTTATAGTGACGTCTCTTTGTCTAAATATGTTTGAGGAACTGCCAATGGAGGTACTTTGCTTGAAATGGCTATAATTCCTAAATGCTAAATGTCATATATTTGTGAAAGCTCTTAAATGAAAGCCAAAAGTCTGCCCTTTGATCACATCCTTATCTATTTATTTTCAAATTCATTGTGTCAGTGTGCAAAGATAAAATCATTAAAAAAACTACTTCTGAACCTGACTGCACATTAAATAATTTCCTGGCCTCCCTGGACCACTGAAACCAGCTCTAGACTCACTGACACACTGACGTAGTAAAATCTAACACTGCCTCCCATTAAGTTCTGTTGTCTTCCATCAGCCCGTGAAGGACGCCAATGTTGTCTGGTGTTTACTACCACACAGGTCATAAACAGCGTGCTATGAGCAGATTTCACACTGCACCGTTGCAGATAAGAAACTAAATGAGACTGAATCTTAGGAGTGGAGCTGAAGCTCACCAAAACAGAAACTTAAAGATGCCCGATGAGGCCCTTTTTGCTTTAATAAGTGACTCTGTTAGAACCAGTAGTCCCTATGGAATACTGGGTTTTGGTTAGTGTTGGAGCAAAGGCAGTGGTTCTTAATAGTTTTTAACACAAAAGAAAATCTTTTGTGCTGCTTTAAAGTGTCAGTTCGTGTAAAAAAAATAAAAATAAATAAAGATTCCAGCACAATCCAGACTGTGAGACTGATTTGGTGGTTGAGGTTTAGGATGGTTCTTCATTCATTACGGTATAGTAAATTAATTCTGTCCTTTGGTGAATTAAACTCAGATTTGGAAATAAACATTTTTATTTCATGCAGGTTGTGCTGATTCTGTAGGGTTAGTGTTGACATTGTGGTCTTTTGTTCTTCTTTTGTTCCTTTCACGTTCAGCGTGGAGCTCAGCTCTGGGTTCATTTTGAAATGTTACGAGTTGGTTGTACCGCAGCTGAGTTAGCCACATGCTAACCAACAGTCCAGCTGACCCAACATTTCCTCCTCCAGCACTTGTTGCCTAAAGGTATGAAAACACTTCATGAGGTCATCATGACACCAAAATGATCCACTTATGTGGTGTTTCCACCCCTCTTCTCTCCCCTCCTTTCCTCTTCTTCCTTCAACTACATCCATAGTTAATTAGAAGCACTTTATAAATGTAATTGTGCTTCATTGTTCTTGTAGTTTTTTGTCATCCCAGCGTTGACCTCCACCTGTCTATATAGATGTCATCCCAGCGTTTACCTCCACCTGTCTATATAGATGTCATACCGGCGTTGACCTCCACCTGTCTATATAGATGTCATCCCAGCGTTACCTCCACCTGTCTATATAGACGTCATCCCATGTTGACCTCCGCCTGTCTATATAGACGTCATCCCAGCGTTGACCTCCACCTGTCTATATAGATGTCATCCCAGCGTTGACCTCCACCCGTCTATATAGACGTCATCCCAGCGTTGACCTCCACCTGTCTATATAGATGTCATCCCAGCGTTGACCTCCACCTGTCTATATAGACGTCATCCCAGCGTTGACCTCCACCTGTCTATATAGACGTCATCCCAGCGTTGACCTCCACCTGTCTATATAGACGTCATCCCAGCGTTGACCTCCACCTGTCTATATAGATGTCATCCCAGCGTTGACCTCCACCTGTCTATATAGACGTCATCCCAGCGTCTACCTCCACCTGTCTATATAGACGTCATCCCAGCGTTGACCTCCACCTGTCTATATAGACGTCATCCCAGCGTTGACCTCCACCTGTCTATATAGACGTCATCCCAGCGTTGACCTCCACCTGTCTATATAGACGTCATCCCAGCGTTGACCTCCACCTGTCTATATAGACGTCATCCCAGCGTTGACCTCCACCTGTCTATATAGATGTCATCCCAGTTTTGACCTCCACCTGTCTATATAGACGTCATCCCAGCGTTGACCTCCACCTGTCTATATAGATGTCATCCCAGCGTTGACCTCCACCTGTCTATATAGACGTCATCCCAGCGTTGACCTCCACCTGTCTATATAGACGTCATCCCAGCGTTGACCTCCACCTGTCTATATAGACGTCATCCCAGCGTTGACCTCCACCTGTCTATATAGACGTCATCCCAGCGTTGACCTCCCTCCACCTGTCTATATAGACGTCATCCCAGCGTTGACCTCCACCTGTCTATATAGACCTCGTCATCCCAGCGTTGACCTCCACCTGTCTATATAGACGTCATCCCAGCGTTGACCTCCACCTGTCTATATAGACGTCATCCCAGCCTTGACCTCCACCTGTCTATATAGACATCATCCCAGCGTTGACCTCCACCTGTCTATATAGACGTCATCCCAGCGTTGACCTCCACCTGTCTATATAGACGTCATCCCAGCGTTGACCTCCACCTGTCTATATAGACGTCATCCCAGCGTTGACCTCACCTCCACCTGTCTATATAGACGTCATCCCAGCGTTGACCTCCCACCTGTCTATATAGACGTCATCCCAGCGTTGACCTCCACCTGTCTATATAGACGTCATCCCAGCGTTGACCTCCACCTGTCTATATAGATGTCATCCCAGCGTTGACCTCCACCTGTCTATATAGACGTCATCCCAGCGTTGACCTCCACCTGTCTATATAGATGTCATCCCAGCGTTGACCTCCACCTGTCTATATAGACGTCATCCCAGCGTTTGACCTCCACCTGTCTATATAGATGTCAGCCCAGCGTTGACCTCCACCTGTCTATATAGACGTCATCCCAGCGTTGACCTCCACCTCTCTATATCGACGTCATCCCAGCGTTGACCTCCACCCCTGTCTATATAGACGTCATCCCAGCGTTGACCCTCCACCTGTCTATATAGACGTCATCCCAGCGTTGACCTCCACCTGTCTATATAGACGTCATCCCAGCGTTGACCTCCACCTGTCTATATGTCTATCATAGACGTCATCCCAGCGTTGACCACCTCCACCTGCTCCACCTGTCTATATAGACGTCATCCCAGCGTTGACCTCCACCTGTCTATATAGACGTCATCCCAGCGTTGACCTCCACCTGTCTATATAGATGTCATCCCAGCGTTGACCTCCACCTGTCTATATAGAGACCTCCACCTGTCATAGACCATCCAGCGTTGACCTCCACCTGTCTATATAGACGTCATCCCAGCGTTGACCTCCACCCTGTCTATATAGATGTCATGCCAGTGTTGACCTCCACCTGTCTATATAGACGTCATCCCAGCGTTGACCTACCTCCACCTGTCTATATAGACGTCATCCCAGCGTTGACCTCCACCTGTCTATATAGACGTCATCCCAGCGTTGACCTCCACCTGTCTATATAGACGTCATCCCAGCGTTTGACCTCCACCTGTCTATATAGATGTCATCCCAGCGTTGACCTCCACCTGTCTATATAGACGTCATCCCAGCGTTGACCTCCACCTGTCTATATAGATGTCATCCCAGCGTTGACCTCCACTGTCTATATCCTGACCTCACCTGTCTATATAGACGTCATCCAGCGTTGACCTCCACCTGTCTATATAGACGTCATCCCAGCGTTGACCTCCACCTGTCTATATAGACGTCATCCCAGCGTTGACCTCCACCTGTCTATATAGACGTCATCCCAGCGTTGACCTCCACCTGTCTATATAGACGTCATCCCAGCATTGACCTCCACCTGTCTATATAGACGTCATCCCAGCGTTGACCTCCACCTGTCTATATAGATGTCATCCCAGCGTTGACCTCCACCTGTCTATATAGACGTCATCCCAGCGTTGACCTCCACCTGTCTATAGATGTCATCCCAGCGTTTACCTCCACCTGTCTATATAGACGTCATCATCCCAGCGTTGACCTCCACCTGTCTATATAGATGTCATCCCAGCGTTGACCTCCCACCTGTCTATATAGACGTCATCATCCCAGCGTTGACCTCCACCTGTCTATATAGACGTCATCCCAGCGTTGACCTCCACCGTCTATATAGATGTCATCCCAGCGTTGACCTCCACCTGTCTATATAGATGTCATCCCAGCGTTGACCTCCACCTGTCTATATAGACGTCATCCCAGCGTTGACCTCCACCGTCTTAGACGTCATCCCTGACCCTGTCTATATAGACGTCATCCCAGCGTTGACCTCCACCTGTCTATATAGATGTCATCCCAGCGTTGACCTCCACCTGTCTATATAGACATCCCAGCTTTGACCTCCACCTGTCTATATAGATGTCATCCCAGCGTTGACCTCCACCTGTCTATAGACGTCCATCCCAGCGTTTCCACCTGTCTATATAGATCATCCCAGCGTTTGACCTCCACCTGTCTATATAGACGTCATCCCAGCGTTGACCTCCACCTGTCTATATAGATGTCATCCCAGCGTTGACCTCCACCTGTCTATATAGACGTCATCCCAGCGTTTGACCTCCACCTGTCTATATAGACGTCATCCCAGCGTTGACCTCCACCTGTCTATATAGATGTCATCCCAGCGTTGACCTCCACCTGTCTATATAGACGTCATCCCAGCGTTTCCCAGCGTTGACCTCCACCTCCCTGTCTATATAGATGTCATCCCAGCGTTGTCCTCCACCTGTCTATATAGACGTCATCCCAGCGTTGACCTCCACCTGTCTATATAGATGTCATCCCAGCGTTGACCTCCACCTGTCTATATAGACGTCATCCCAGCGTTGACCTCCACCTGTCTATATAGACGTCATCCCAGCGTTGACCTCCACCTGTCTATATAGAAGACGTCATCCAGCGTTGACCTCCACCTGTCTATATAGACGTCATCCCAGCACCTCCACCGTCTATATAGACGTCATCCCAGCGTTGACCTCCACCTGTCTATATAGATATCATCCACGTCCATGTCTCTCCCAGCGTTGACCTCCACCTGTCTATATAGACGTCATCCCAGCGTTGACCTCCACCTGTCTATATAGACGTCATCCCATCCCAGCGTTGACCTCCACCTGTCTATATAGACGTCATCCCAGCGTTGACCTCCACCTGTCTATATAGACGTCATCCCAGCGTTGACCTCCACCTGTCTATATAGATGTCATCCCAGCGTTGACCTCCACCTGTCTATATAGACGTCATCCCAGCGTTGACCTCCACCTGTCTATATAGACGTCATCATCCCAGCGTTGACCTCCACCTGTCTATATAGACGTCATCCCAGCGTTGACCTCCACCTGTCTATATAGACGTCATCCCAGCGTTGACCTCCACCTGTCTATATAGACGTCATCCCAGCGTTGACCTCCACCTGTCTATATAGACGTCATCCCAGCGTTGACCTCCACCTGTCTATATAGATGTCATCCCAGCGTTTACCTCCACCCTGTCTATATAGACTGTCATCCCAGCGTTGACCTCCACCTGTCTATATAGATGTCATCCCAGCGTTGACCTCCACCTGTCTATATAGACGTCATCCCAGTTGACCTCCACCTGTCTATATAGATGTCATCCCAGCGTTGACCTCCACCTGTCTATATAGACGTCATGTCTCCACCTGTCTATATAGACGTCATCCCAGCGTTGACCTCCACTGTCTATATAGACGTCATCCCAGCGTTGACCTCACCTGTCTATATAGACATCCCGCGTTTGACCTCCACCTGTCTATATAGACGTCATCCCAGCGTTGACCTCCACCTGTCTATATAGATGTCATCCCAGCGTTGACCTCCACCTGTCTATAGACGTCATCCCAGCGTTGACCTCCACCTGTCTATATAGACGTCATCCCCAGCGTTGACCTCCACCTGTCTATATAGATGTCATCCCAGCGTTTGACCTCCACCTGTCTATATAGACGTCATCCCAGCGTTTACCTCCACCTGTCTATATAGACGTCATCCCAGCGTTGACCTCCACCTGTCTATATAGAGACGTCATCCCAGCGTTGACCTCCACCTGTCTATATAGACGTCATCCCATTGACCTCCACCTGTCTATATAGATGTCATCCCAGCGTTGACCTCCACCTGTCTATATAGACGTCATCCCAGCGTTGACCTCCACCTGTCTATATAGACGTCATCCAGCGTTGACCTCCACCTGTCTATATAGATGTCATCCCAGCGTTGACCTCCACCTGTCTATATAGACGTCATCCCAGCGTTGACCTCCACCTGTCTATATAGACGTCATTTGACCTCCACCTGTCTATATAGATGTCCAGCGTTGACCTCACCTGTCTATATAGACGTCATCCCAGCGTTGACCTCCACCTGTCTATATAGACGTCATCCCAGCGTTGACCTCCACCTGTCTATATAGACGTCATCCATTGACCTCCACCTGTCTATATCCCAGCGTTACCTCCACCTGTCTATATAGATGTCATCCCAGCGTTGACCTCCACCTGTCTATTGACCTCCCACCATATAGACGTCATCCCAGCGTTGACCTCCACCTGTCTATATAGAGTCATCCCCAGCGTTGACCTCCACCTGTCTCCACCTGTCTATATAGACGTCATCCCAGCGTTGACCTCCACCTGTCTATATAGACGTCATCCCAGCGTTGACCTCCACCTGTCTATATAGATCATCCCAGCGTTGACCTCCACCTGTCTATATAGACGTCATCCCAGCGTTGACCCACCTCCACCTGTCTATATAGATGTCATCCCAGCGTTGACCTCCACCTGTCTATATAGACGTCATCCCAGCGTTGACCTCCACCTGTCTATATAGACGTCATCCCAGCGTTGACCTCCACCTGTCTATATAGACGTCATCCCAGCGTTGACCTCCACCTGTCTATATAGACGTCATCCCAGCGTTGCCCTCCACCTGTCTATATAGACGTCATCCCAGCGTTGACCTCCACCTGTCTATATAGATGTCATCCCAGCGTTGACCTCCACCTGTCTATATAGACGTCATCCCAGCGTTGACCTCCACCTGTCTATATAGATGTCATCCCAGCGTTGACCTCCACCTGTCTATATAGACGTCATCCCAGCGTTGACCTCCACCTGTCTATATGTCATCCCAGCGTTACCTCCACCTGTCTATATAGATGTCATCCCCGTGTTGACCTCCACCTGTCTATATAGACGTCATCCCAGCGTTGACCTCCACCTGTCTATATAGATGTCATCCCAGCGTTGACCTCCACCTGTCTATATAGACGTCATCCCACCTCCACCCGTCTATATAGACGTCATCCCAGCGTTGACCTCCACCTGTCTATATAGACGTCATCCCAGCGTTGACCTCCACCTGTCTATATAGACGTCATCCCAGCGTTGACCTCCACCTGTCTATATAGACGTCATCCCAGCGTTGACCTCCACCTGTCTATATAGACGTCATCCCACCTCCACCTGTCTATATAGATGTCATCCCAGCGTTGACCTCCACCTGTCTATATAGACGTCATCCCAGCGTTGACCTCCACCTGTCTATATAGACGTCATCCCAGCGTTGACCTCCACCTGTCTATATTGATCATCCCAGCGTTGACCTCCACCTGTCTATATAGACGTCATCCCAGCGTTGACCTCCACCTGTCTATATAGACGTCATCCCAGCGTTGACCTCCACCTGTCTATATAGACGTCATCCCAGCGTTGACCTCCACCTGTCTATATAGACGTCATCCCAGCGTTGACCTCCACCTGTCTATATAGACGTCATCCCAGCATTGACCTCCACCTGTCTATATAGACGTCATCCCCAGCGTTTGACCTCCACCTGTCTATATAGACGTCATCCCAGCGTTGACCTCCACCTGTCTATATAGATGTCATCCCAGCGTTGACCTCCACCTGTCTATATAGACGTCATCCCAGCGTTGACCTCCACCTGTCTATATAGACGTCATCCCAGCGTTGACCTCCACCTGTCTATATAGACGTCATCCCAGCGTTGACCTCCACCTGTCTATATAGACGTCATCCCAGCGTTGACCTCCACCTGTCTATATAGACGTCATCCCAGCGTTGACCTCCACCTGTCTATATAGACGTCATCCCAGCGTTGACCTCCACCTGTCTATATAGACGTCATCCCAGCGTTGACCTCCACCTGTCTATATAGATGTCATCCCAGCGTTTACCTCCACCTGTCTATATAGACGTCATCCCAGCGTTGACCTCCACCTGTCTATATAGACGTCATCCCAGCGTTGACCTCCACCTGTCTATATAGATGTCATCCCAGCGTTGACCTCCACCTGTCTATATAGATGTCATCCCAGCGTTTACCTCCACCTGTCTATATAGATGTCATCCCAGCATTGACCTCCACCTGTCTATATAGACGTCATCCCAGCGTTGACCTCCACCTGTCTATATAGATGTCATCCCAGCGTTGACCTCCACCTGTCTATATAGACGTCATCCCAGCGTTGACCTCCACTGTCTATATAGATGTCATCCCAGCGTTGACCTCCACCTGTCTATATAGACGTCATCCCAGCGTTGACCTCCACCTGTCTATATAGACGTCATCCCAGCGTTGACCTCCACCTGTCTATATAGATGTCATCCCAGCGTTGACCTCCACCTGTCTATATAGACGTCATCCCAGCGTTGACCTCCACCTGTCTATATAGACGTCATCCCAGCGTTGACCTCCACCTGTCTATATAGACGTCATCCCCAGCGTTGACCTCCACCTGTTTATATAGACGTCATCCCAGCGTTGACCTCCACCTGTCTATATGTCATCCCAGCGTTGACCTCCACCTGTCTATATAGACGTCATCCCAGCGTTGACCTCCACCTGTCTATATATAGACGTCATCCCAGCGTTGACCTCCACCTGTCTATATAGACGTCATCCCAGCGTTGACCTCCACCTGTCTATATAGATGTCATCCCAGCGTTGACCTCCACCTGTCTATATAGACGTCATCCCAGCGTTGACCTCCACCTGTCTATATAGACGTCATCCCAGCGTTGACCTCCACCTGTCTATATAGACGTCATCCCAGCTTTGACCTCCACCTGTCTATATAGATGTCATCCCAGCGTTGACCTCCACCTGTCTATATAGACGTCATCCCAGCGTTGACCTCCACCTGTCTATATAGATGTCATCCCAGCGTTGACCTCCACCTGTCTATATAGACGTCATCCCAGCGTTGACCTCCACCTGTCTATATAGATGTCATCCCAGCGTTGACCTCCACCTGTCTATATAGACGTCATCCCAGCGTTGACCTCCACCTGTCTATATAGACGTCATCCCAGCGTTGACCTCCACCTGTCTATATAGACGTCATCCCAGCGTTGACCTCCACCTGTCTATATAGACGTCATCCCAGCGTTGACCTCCACCTGTCTATATAGACGTCATCCCAGCGTTGACCTCCACCTGTCTATATAGACGTCATCCCAGCGTTGACCTCCACCTGTCTATATAGATGTCATCCCAGCGTTGACCTCCACCTGTCTATATAGACGTCATCATCCCAGCGTTGACCTCCACCTGTCTATATAGACGTCATCCCAGCGTTGACCTCCACCTGTCTATATAGATGTCATCCCAGCGTTGACCTCCACCTGTCTATATAGACGTCATCCCAGCGTTGACCTCCACCTGTCTATATAGATGTCATCCCAGCGTTGACCTCCACCTGTCTATATAGACGTCATCCCAGCGTTGACCTCCACCTGTCTATATAGATGTCATCCCAGCGTTGACCTCCACCTGTCTATATAGACGTCATCCCAGCGTTGACCTCCACCTGTCTATATAGACGTCATCCCAGCGTTGACCTCCACCTGTCTATATAGACGTCATCCCAGCGTTGACCTCCACCTGTCTATATAGACGTCATCCCAGCGTTGACCTCCACCTGTCTATATAGATGTCATCCCAGCGTTGACCTCCACCTGTCTATATAGACGTCATCCCAGCGTTGACCTCCACCTGTCTATATAGACGTCATCCCAGCGTTGACCTCCACCTGTCTATATAGACGTCATCCCAGCGTTGACCTCCACCTGTCTATATAGATGTCATCCCAGCGTTGACCTCCACCTGTCTATATAGACGTCATCCCAGCGTTGACCTCCACCTGTCTATATAGACGTCATCCCAGCGTTGACCTCCACCTGTCTATATAGATGTCATCCCAGCGTTGACCTCCACCTGTCTATATAGACGTCATCCCAGCGTTGACCTCCACCTGTCTATATAGATGTCATCCCAGCGTTGACCTCCACCTGTCTATATAGATGTCATCCCAGCGTTGACCTCCACCTGTCTATATAGACGTCATCCCAGCGTTTGACCTCCACCTGTCTATATAGATGTCATCCCAGCGTTGACCTCCACCTGTCTATATAGACGTCATCCCAGCGTTGACCTCCACCTGTCTATATAGATGTCATCCCAGCGTTGACCTCCACCTGTCTATATAGACGTCATCCCAGCGTTGACCTCCACCTGTCTATATAGACGTCATCCCAGCGTTGACCTCCACCTGTCTATATAGATGTCATCCCAGCGTTGACCTCCACCTGTCTATATAGACGTCATCCCAGCGTATTGACCTCCACCTGTCTATATAGACGTCATCCCAGCGTTGACCTCCACCTGTCTATATAGACGTCATCCCAGCGTTGACCTCCACCTGTCTATATAGATGTCATCCCAGCGTTGACCTCCACCTGTCTATATAGACGTCATCCCAGCGTTGACCTCCACCTGTCTATATAGACGTCATCCCAGCGTTGACCTCCACCTGTCTATAGACGTCATCCCAGCGTTGACCTCCACCTGTCTATATAGACGTCATCCCAGCGTTGACCTCCACCTGTCTATATAGATGTCATCCCAGCGTTGACCTCCACCTGTCTATATAGACGTCATCCCAGCGTTGACCTCCACCTGTCTATATAGACGTCATCCCAGCGTTGACCTCCACCTGTCTATATAGACGTCATCCCAGCGTTGACCTCCACCTGTCTATATAGACGTCATCCCAGCGTTGACCTCCACCTGTCTATATAGACGTCATCCCAGCGTTGACCTCCACCTGTCTATATAGACGTCATCCCAGCGTTGACCTCCACCTGTCTATATAGACGTCATCCCAGCGTTGACCTCCACCTGTCTATATAGACGTCATCCCAGCGTTGACCTCCACCTGTCTATATAGACGTCATCCCAGCGTTTACCTCCACCTGTCTATATAGACGTCATCCCAGCGTTGACCTCCACCTGTCTATATAGACGTCATCCCAGCGTTGACCTCCACCTGTCTATATAGATGTCATCCCAGCGTTGACCTCCACCTGTCTATATAGACGTCATCCCAGCGTTGACCTCCACCTGTCTATATAGACGTCATCCCAGCGTTGACCTCCACCTGTCTATATAGAGTCATCCCAGCGTTGACCTCCACCTGTCTATATAGACGTCATCCCAGCGTTGACCTCCACCTGTCTATATAGACGTCATCCCAGCGTTGACCTCCACCTGTCTATATAGACGTCATCCCAGCGTTGACCTCCACCTGTCTATATAGACGTCATCCCAGCGTTGACCTCCACCTGTCTATATAGATGTCATCCCAGCGTTGACCTCCACCTGTCTATATAGACGTCATCCCAGCGTTGACCTCCAACTGTCTATATAGACGTCATCCCAGCGTTGACCTCCACCTGTCTATATAGATGTCATCCCAGCGTTGACCTCCACCTGTCTATATAGATGTCATCCCAGCGTTGACCTCCACCTGTCTATATAGACGTCATCCCAGCGTTGACCTCCACCTGTCTATATAGACGTCATCCCAGCGTTGACCTCCACCTGTCTATATAGATGTCATCCCAGCGTTGACCTCCACCTGTCTATATAGACGTCATCCCAGCGTTGACCTCCACCTGTCTATATAGATGTCATCCCAGCGTTTACCTCCACCTGTCTATATAGATGTCATCCCAGCGTTGACCTCCACCTGTCTATATAGACGTCATCCCAGCGTTGACCTCCACCTGTCTATATAGATGTCATCCCAGCGTTGACCTCCACCTGTCTATATAGACGTCATCCCAGCGTTGACCTCCACCTGTCTATATAGACGTCATCCCAGCGTTGACCTCCACCTGTCTATATAGACGTCATCCCAGCGTTGACCTCCACCTGTCTATATAGACGTCATCCCAGCGTTGACCTCCACCTGTCTATATAGACGTCATCCCAGAGCGTTGACCTCCACCTGTCTATATAGACGTCATCCCAGCGTTGACCTCCACCTGTCTATATAGATGTCATCCCAGCGTTGACCTCCACCTGTCTATATAGACGTCATCCCAGCGTTGACCTCCACCTGTCTATATAGACGTCATCCCAGCGTTGACCTCCACCACCATCACCTGTCTATATAGACGTCATCCCAGCGTTGACCTCCACCTGTCTATATAGACGTCATCCCAGCATTGACCTCCACCTGTCTATATAGACGTCATCCCAGCGTTGACCTCCACCTGTCTATATAGACGTCATCCCAGCGTTGACCTCCACCTGTCTATATAGACGTCATCCCAGCGTTGACCTCCACCTGTCTATATAGACGTCATCCCAGCGTTTACCTCCACCTGTCTATATAGACGTCATCCCAGCGTTGACCTCCACCTGTCTATATAGACGTCATCCCAGCGTTGACCTCCACCTGTCTATATAGACGTCATCCCAGCGTTGACCTCCACCTGTCTATATAGACGTCATCCCAGCGTTGACCTCCACCTGTCTATATAGACGTCATCCCAGCGTTGACCTCCACCTGTCTATATAGATGTCATCCCACCGTTGACCTCCACCTGTCTATATAGACGTCATCCCACAGTTGCCCTCCACCTGTCTATATAGACGTCATCCCCCAGTTGACCTCCACCTGTCTATAGACGTCATCCCAGCGTTGACCTCCACTGTCTATATAGAGTCATCCCAGCGTTGACCTCCACCTGTATATAGACGTCATCCCAGCGTTGACCTCCACCTGTCTATATAGATGTCATCCCAGCGTTGACCTCCACCTGTCTATATAGACGTCATCCCAGCGTTGACCTCCACCTGTCTATATAGATGTCATCCCAGCGTTGACCTCCACCTGTCTATATAGATGTCATCCCAGCGTTGACCTCCACCTGTCTATATAGACGTCATCCCAGCGTTGACCTCCACCTGTCTATATAGATGTCATCCCAGCGTTGACCTCCACCTGTCTATATAGACGTCATCCCAGCGTTGACCTCCACCTGTCTATATAGACGTCATCCCAGCGTTGACCTCCACCTGTCTATATAGATGTCATCCCAGCGTTGACCTCCACCTGTCTATATAGACGTCATCCCAGCGTTGACCTCCACCTGTCTATATAGATGTCCCCAGCGTTGACTCCACCTGTCTATATAGAGTCATCCCAGTTGACCTCCACCTGTCTATATAGACGTCATCCCAGCGTTGACCTCCACCTGTCTATATAGACGTCATCCCAGCGTTGACCTCCACCTGTCTATATAGACGTCATCCCAGCGTTGACCTCCACCTGTCTATATAGAACGTCATCCCAGTTTGACCTCACCCTGTCTATATAGACGTCATCCCAGCGTTGACCTCCACCTGTCTATATAGACGTCATCCCAGCGTTGACCTCCACCTGTCTATATAGACGTCATCCCAGCGTTGACCTCCACCTGTCTATATAGATGTCATCCCAGCGTTGACCTCCACCTGTCTATATAGACGTCATCCCAGCGTCATTGACCTCCACCTGTCTATATAGACGTCATCCCAGCGTTGACCTCCACCTGTCTATATAGACGTCATCCCAGCGTTGACCTCCACCTGTCTATATAGACGTCATCCCAGCGTTGACCTCCACCTGTCTATATAGATGTCATCCCAGCGTTGACCTCCACCTGTCTATATAGACGTCATCCCAGCGTTGACCTCCACCTGTCTATATAGACGTCATCCCAGCGTTTTTTCAACCTGTCTATATAGATGTCATCCCAGCGTTGACCTCCACCTGTCTATATAGATGTCATCCCAGCGTTGACCTCCACCTGTCTATATAGAGTCATCCCAGCGTTGACCTCCACCTGTCTATATAGATGTCATCCCAGCGTTGACCTCCACCTGTCTATATAGACGTCATCCCAGCGTTGACCTCCACCTGTCTATATAGATGTCATCCCAGCGTTGACCTCCACCTGTCTATATAGACGTCATCCCAGCGTTGACCTCACCTGTCTATATAGACGTCATCCCAGCGTTGACCTCCACCTGTCTATATAGATGTCATCCCAGCGTTGACCTCCACCTGTATATAGATGTCATGACCTCCACCTGTATATAGATGTCATCCCAGCGTTGACCTCCACCTGTCTATATAGACGTCATCCCAGCGTTGACCTCCACCTGTCTATATAGATGTCATCCCAGCGTTGACCTCCACCTGTCTATATAGACGTCATCCCAGCGTTGACCTCCACCTGTCTATATAGACGTCATCCCAGCGTTGACCTCCACCTGTCTATATAGATGTCATCCCAGCGTTGACCTCCACCTGTCTATATAGACGTCATCCCAGCGTTGACCTCCACCTGTCTATATAGATGTCATCCCAGCGTTGACCTCCACCTGTCTATATAGACGTCATCCCAGCGTTTGACCTCCACCTGTCTATATAGATGTCATCCCAGCGTTGACCTCCACCTGTCTATATAGATATGTCATCCCAGCGTTGACCTCCACCTGTCTATATAGACGTCATCCCAGCGTTGACCTCCACCTGTCTATATAGATGTCATCCCAGCGTTGACCTCCACCTGTATATAGATGTCATCCCAGCGTTGACCTCCACCTGTCTATATAGATGTCATCCCAGCGTTGACCTCCACCTGTCTATATAGATGTCATCCCAGCATTGACCTCCACCTGTCTATATAGACGTCATCCCAGCGTTGACCTCCACCTGTCTATATAGACGTCATCCCAGCGTTGACCTCCACCTGTCTATATAGACGTCATCCCAGCGTTGACCTCCACCTGTCTATATAGATGTCATCCCAGCGTTGACCTCCACCTGTCTATATAGACGTCATCCCAGCGTTGACCTCCACCTGTCTATATAGATGTCATCCCAGCATTGACCTCCACCTGTATATAGACGTCATCCCAGCGTTGACCTCCACCTGTCTATATAGATGTCATCCCAGCGTTGACCTCCACCTGTCTATATAGACGTCATCCCAGCGTTGACCTCCACCTGTCTATATAGATGTCATCCCAGCGTTGACCTCCACCTGTCTATATAGATGTCATCCCAGCGTTGACCTCCACCTGTCTATATAGATGTCATCCCAGCACCCCCCGTCTATATAGCGTTGACCTCCACCTGTCTATATAGACGTCATCCCAGCGTTGACCTCCACCTGTCTATATAGACGTCATCCCAGCGTTGACCTCCACCTGTCTATATAGATGTCATCCCAGCGTTGACCTCCACCTGTCTATATAGACGTCATCCCAGCGTTGACCTCACCTGTCATATAGATGATCCCTGACCCCACCTGTCTATATAGATCACCTCCATGTCTATATAGACGTTCATCCAGTGTTGACCTCCACCTGTCTATATAGACGTCATCCCAGCGTTGACCTCCACCTGTCTATATAGACGTCATCCCAGCGTTGACCTCCACCTGTCTATATAGATGTCATCCCAGTGTTGACCTCCACCTGTCTATATAGACGTCATCCCAGCGTTGACCTCCACCTGTCTATATAGATGTCATCCCAGTGTTGACCTCCACCTGTCTATATAGACGTCATCTCAGCATTGACCTCCATCTGTCTATATAGACGTCATCCCAGCGTTGACCTCCACCTGTCTATATAGATGTCATCCCAGTATTGACCTCCACCCATCTATATAGACGTTTCCGGGATATCAGCTAACATGCTGACCAGCAGTCTGTGTTGCTGCCTATGTCTGTTTATATAGTCATCGCTGTAGTTCATATACTAACAATGAACCAGTCAGAATAGAAGTATATAATGGATAATTACTATTAACATATATTTGTCCTATATAATATTGACAATATATATGTTCCTCTCTCTGTCCTGTCGCCCTCCTGTTTTTTTTTCTTTACCCAGCTGGTGTTTAGCAGGAAGGTCCCCCCTTATGATCCAGGTCCTACTCAAGGTTTTTTCCTCTTAAAGTTTTTCCTTGCCACGGTTTGGCTTAAAGGTTTTTCTCCTGCTAGAGGAGTTTTTAACTTGTCATTGTTTCTTTAATTTAGATTTAATAATATTACCTATAGGTAATAATATTTGCCTGGGGGTTATGATACTTCATCAAATGAAGAACATCATGGACAACCCTGATCATCTCATCCTATTATAACACGGTGATTCAGCAGCAGAGTGTCTTCAGTCAGAGGCTTCTTCAGATCTGCTGGAACGCAGACGCTACAGGAGATCCTTCCTGAGCACAGCAATAATCTGCTATAATGAATCACTGAAGAGACTTCAATCGTGACAGTTACTGCAACAATTTAATTTCCCTTTGGGGATCAATAAAGTATTTTTGAACTGAATTGAGTTGAACTGAACTGAGTGAGTGAGTTGTTCATCTATATGTGGTGATGGATCTGTCAAAGGTGGACCGCTGCCTTTTGGCCAATGAAAGCTGGGATAAGCTCCAGCAGATCCTTGCAGTCCTAAATAGGAATAATAGATGATGGGATGGATGGATGGATGGATGGATGTACAATATCACCCACTTCTCTATGAGAGTGGTCTTTGTCACACCAAAGTACTACAAGTGAATAAAAGGAACCACACAGTAGTCAAGTATTAAAGCCTGAATAAATACAGTGATTTTCTCTTTTACTGTCTTCCTCCTACCACGATGGCACAATAAGAGAGTTTTACACTTTTAGAATGTAAACACTTTACCATTTTATTAATTTTGTTATCAGTTTTGAAAATAAAGATCTTTTTAAAATTCTTTTTAATTAGAACTATCTGTGGTAAAATAAAATGAAATTAAGAAAAAAACAAAAGAAGAAGAAAAAAGGTACTTTATCCCTCAGATCTGGACTGAGAAATTTGCAAAAAGTTTTTTTTTTTAGCTCATGTGTTGCTGTGAATGATATAAATTGACTGTTTAATTATAATGTACTAGAAAACATTGAACAGGACGTCGACAGAGATACAGCCCCTCGTCTTTTATACGATGAAAACTTTCATGAAGGGTGTCGTCATGAAACCAGATGAAGAAAAGAGGGTTAAAAGAGATCTGTGTTCTCACCCGGAGGTTCAAAGGAGGTTGCCATTCCTGAAGCTTCTCCGATGCAGCAAGCTGCTGTAGCTGTGTTTACGTCTGGCTGACTGGGACGCACACACACACACACACACACACACACACACACACACGCACACACATAGAGGTCCACAGGATGAAGTGGAATCCAGAAAGAAAACAGGCTGTGAATTGAAGGAAGTCAAGACTTTGTTCACTTTCCCTGATGGTGTGAGATGCAGAACGACACTGACGTCCATTCTGTTCACTGAGGGCAGAGGTTGTAAGATTGCTTCTGCTCTTTTTACTTCAGACACATCAAAAAGTCATTAACTATAACTTTTCAGAAGGTCTTTTTCACAGAAAGTTTAATATCTCATGTATGTGGCGCTCCAGTAAATCAATATTTCAAGGACTCCTGGAAAAAAAAAAAGCTCGAGAAAGGGTGGGCTGTTGGATTGCAATATGCCCCCCCCCCCCCACACCACCACACACACACCCCCACATCCTGAGTTTCATGTGAGAAGACAGTTAACTCTGTAATCTGTTGTTAGACAAAGACTAATGGTAAAACAAACATGCACCTAAACCACAGAAACTGCAGAAAGATGCTGAATGATCACACAGAAAAGCTCCAAATAGCTCTAAAGACACACACGGCAGGCACGATGACGTAACAAAAAAAGAGATGCAAAACACTGAACAAAGACTGAAAATGACCAGAAAGTTACATGTATTAATCACAATGTCACACACAATGTCCTCAAAAGATATTCAAAATAACTGCAGGTCATCGCCAGGAGTCAGAAAATGACCTGGAGGAAGTCCCACAAACAGAGAGAGACGGTACAAACACAAGCAGGTTCAGATTAACGCTAGAAACACTCAGAAACACTGCAGTGAAGCTCAGCGCTGGATGATGGAAACACGGACGCGTCACTGCTTCTTCCAGCTCATGAGCATGTGAGTTACTGAGACTGGGCTGTGACGGGCTTGAAGTTCTCCACAGGGTGGAGACAGAGAGTCGTCCTGACCTGACGCTGGAGCCTGGCTGCAGTGAGCCTGAGGATCAGCAGGGGTCGCTGTGGAGCTGTACTGACACACACGGGGACCCTGTTCGTCCACAGGAGGCGCCGGCTCCCCGTGCCCTCCCCATCTCACAGAAACATGCAGTGTTTTCAAAGAGGGTTCAGTCGAGGCTTAGCTTGGCTTTCTATTTTCAAACTCCACCTTCAACAGATCTAAATGGACTGAGTGACCCCCCCCCCCCCACCACCACCACCACCACCACCCCACCGTGGGGCTGTGTGTGATTCTTTTACAGTGTGCAGAGCTGGGGAGGGAGGAGAAAACACAGGGAGGGGAATGTAGGTCAGGCTACTTAAGAGGGCTGGAAGAAGTGAAGTGAATGGAGATGGAGAGAGACAAGATGGAGGAGGACAAGACACCCAGCCTCCCAGAGTCCCTGACGTGGCCGGCGGCAAATGAACAACAGGGCCAGAGAGACCGAAGGAGTCACAGAGCGATAAAGGATCTGACTCAATCACATTTGAAAGAGACCAATCAGCAGCGACTACTACAGCGGGATGCTCCGCCCTGTTCCCCTTTTCAAAGAAATGACCTACATACTAAATCTGCCAAACTGCTGGAGAAAACTGAAAGAACTTGTTGTGTATGTGTGTGGGTAAGGGTGCTGTTGCACTTATGGTTAATGTTAGATAAGCAATGGAAACCAGAGCACTGCAGGTCACGGCTTTATTTTCTCTTGTTGGTATAGCAACCACTGAGTCAGACTTGGATGATCAGCGAGCGCCCCAGCATCCAGAGCGTGTCCTTTTGTGCTTCGCTGGGTTTTTTATTTTTGGAAAAGCACAGTAGAACATCATATTAAACATCAATGTGTTTGGAATGGAGCCCACATCAGTCCGCTAGAAGAGTGCAGCATCACAAAGAGAAACACGTCAAACTCACCGTTAATCTGGCCGTATGATGCTCGTTTTAATCTTCAGTACTTCTAGAGTAGCTCAGCACCAGCACAATTGACCTTTCGGTAAGCACCGCCCCCTCCCTAGTTACTGTTGCTAGGTCGGACATTCTTGCTGCTCCTCCATTAAGGACAATGTTATTTTGCCATTTTTCCGATGCCTATCAACCGTATTTACATTACACTAGAATAATGCCGTGGTAAAATATTGCTGCTGGGGACCTGCAACAGTGACTCGAGGTGTCCAGAACGTTTGGAGGGACATTTTTATTCTCTTTCCCAAACCAAAACAAACGCTGGAGAATGCAGGCTGTGGGTTAAGTTGTGTCCGTCCACACAATCAACTGAACGTGGGGAAAGTTACAAAACACACCTACATTTACTCCAAGGTAAGTTTACTTTGTTTATTAGATGATTGATTTAACCACCGTTTAGTAAAAGTAATATGATTTAGCAGCAGGGAGGGTGATGAGTGAAAACATCTCTCCGTTAGCATTCCGGCTACCTCGATAGCCACCTATAAGCCTGCCTCATTGTCTACAAAAATATATGGCCCTGGATATTTATTTTGTTAGGTATAATGTGAGGCTAGTGATGTTAACGTCACTTTATTAATTATATTAATACAATGCTGCGACTGTCTGATGTTAACATAGCTCTGGTGTGGGACAGACCTATGGACCAGAGCTAATGCTAACAGAGAACTCATCACCCTCCCTGCTGCTAAATCATATTATTAATTTTACTAAACGGTGGTTAAATCAATCATCTAATAAACAAAGCTAACTTACCTTGGAGTAAATGTAGGTGTGTTTTGTAACTTTCCCCACGTTCAGTTGCTTGTGTGGACGGACACATAACTGAACCAAAGCCTGCAGATTTCCACTGTTTGTTTTATCTTGTTAAAGGGAATAAAAATGTCCCTCTAAATGTTCTGGACACCTCGAGTCACTGTTGCAGGTCCCCAGTAACAATATTTCACCACGGCGTTATTCTAGTGTGATGTAAATATGGTTGATAGACATCGGAAAAATGGCAAAATAACACAGTCCTTAATGGAGGAGCAGCGAGAATGTCCGACCTAACAACAGTAACTAGGGAGGGGGCGGTGCTTACCGAAAGGTCAATTCCAAGAGCCTGTAACCAAGGACCCCAGGGACAAAACTTTCTGGAAACTGGAGGTTTGGCTTAAGTGTTTTCTGATTGGTTGAATTCCAGGAGGCTTGCCAATGGGAGGGGCTAATGGCTCGTGAACATGCAACTCCTGTTGCCAGTCAGACATATGTGCTTTCAACTTATCGACACACGGTCAATGCTGTGTTTTCAACATTTTCCATAAATGACCTGAATACCTGGATCCTTCTGCGCACATGAAAAGGTAGCACGCAGATATGCTGCCCCCCCCCCGCCCTCTGAGGTGATGATGGTCACTGATGTTTAAAGACTAAAATAACACATTCACAGCTCTGCAAACATGCAACATCTATTTACACTGATTACTGGAGGAGCGACGGTTCGGCCATTAAGTTATTCCACTGGAGATAAAACCTGATTGAGAGTAAAAAACCTCGCTGTCATGACAGAACCAGATAAATCCTGCTGGTCAAGGACTCACAGCTGCTTTCAGTCCTTTCTCTTTCATGAATCACTGAAGAGGCCAAAACTGTAATAAAGAGATGGACCTTTTATTTGAATCAGTGAAGTCAGTTTGATGACAGAACAGGTTTATTGTCTGCTGAGAGAAGAGCTGGGCCTTTTTTGTTTTTTGGAGAAATGAGAGTGTTTTTGGTGATAAAATGTCTGCAGAGTGAAGAGGAAGCGTGGGGGTGAGCCTGGTGTTACAGAGTTATAAAAAACATGCCATCCTTTCTGATACCACTGAGCTGGTTGCCATGGGAATGCTGCACGGAGCTCCTCATCCTCCCACCAATAGGCTTCAGTGATTTGTTACCCTGGGAAACCTTGCTAGTTGCCTTGGAGACCAGAGGCTGTGTGCTCCTGCTCAAATGAAGACTTATATGTGCTTGACTGAAGCGCTCATTGCTGAAAAATCACACATTTAGGATTAATTGTGTGAGAAGACGAATGTTGATGTGTTAATTAAGAATGTGAAATAAGCCAATAACATGAACTGGCTTGAATTGTACAGTTTTAGTATTGATTTAGTTATTGTTGTTATTGTAGATGGTATTCACTATAGGAACTTTACTGTACATAAGACCAAATACAGTCAGAAATTACAATAAGTAGGTGGTACATTCCTCCATCCATCCATGCATCCATCCATCCATTTATATATTCATCCATCCATATATGCATCCATTTATCTATCCATCCATCCATGCATTTATCCATCCCTCCATCCATCTATGAATCCATCCATCCATCCATTTATCCATCCCTCCATCCATCCATGCATCCATTTATCTATTCATCCATCCATCCATCCATCCATCCATCCATCATCTATCCATGCATATTTCCATCCATGCATCCATCTATTTATCTGTCCACCCATGCATAAATTTATCCATCTATTCATGCATCCTTCTATCCATCCATTCATCCATCCATCAATGCATCCATCCTTCCATCCATGCATCCATCCATCCATTTATCCATCCATCCTTCCATCCATCCATCCATGCATCCATTTATCCATCCATCCATCCATCCATCCATCATCTATCCATGCATCTTTCTATCCTTGCATCAATGCATCCATTTATCCATCCATCCATGCATCCATTTATCCCTCCCTCCCTCTCTCCCTCCATCCATCCATTTATCTATCCATCCATCTATTTATCCATCCATCCATCCATCCATCCATTTATCTATCCAACCATGCATCCATTTATCCATCTATTCATACATCTTTCTGTCCTTTTTTTCCATCCATGCATCTTTTCATCCTTGCATCCTTCCATCTATCCATCCATCCATGCATCCATCCATCCATTTATATATCCATCCATCCATCCATCCATCCATCTATTCATGCACCCTTACATCTGTTTTTCCATCCATCCATTTATATATCCATCCATCCATCCATCCATCCATCTATTCATGCATCCTTCCATCCATCTGTTAGGGCTGTCTTGACGTGATAATCAGTTAAATGAATTGCTTTTTTGCATGAAATGTACTGAAGTGAATTGATGTGAGAGTATAAAGTCACACACAAAGCCAGTTTCCAACTCAACACAGACTTTAGACATTTCTTGGAACAAAAACCCACTTTCAGGTTGAGTCCTTGTGCCAGTCCAGTAGCTTACTGGGCCTTGTTCATGAACCAGTCCTCTGTGAAGTGTCCCGGGTCACGGCTGGCTGTATCCACTGAGCCGTGGTCAGCCAGCTGTCATTCACAACCAGGATCACTACTAGTTAGTGACCCTTCCACTCATACTGCTCACACAGTTTCTGAGCAACTGAGTTCCTCCAGAGTCACGTTCGCGAGACCACGCCAGAGTTTGTGTTTCAAAGGTTTGTAAGAAAAGCCTTCCAGATGCGCGTTCTCAGAAAATGTGAACGAGAAGTCAAAATGTTCTATATGATGAATTATAGATACGAGGGCCATCTGGAGATGCAAATGAGCCCCTACTAACTCGCTGAAGGCTCCACCTGAGTGAAGGATGGCTCTGCATCACCAAGCGCTCCTCATGACTGTCTGCCACGGAAATGGAACTTGAAACTTATTTCCTTCTGCTCAGCGTTTGGCGTTTGGAGTCGCAGCTCTGTGAAGGAGGGTTTGATACGGTGCAGCTCCGTCACTGTGTCATGAGGACTGTATTTTCTCTGAACCCTTACGACCCCCTGAGGTACCTGCACCGCAGCCAGTCAGCTCCCATTTTTAACAAGCATGAGCCAGTCAGTGAGAGGTCTCCAGGTGTCACTGTTCCTAAATCAGGTGAGACATTGTTGTGTTTCATTTCTGCTCCGTTAAATTCCAGGAAGTTGTCCTGAAAATGTCCAGAGCAGGTTCAGCTGCAGTAATAAATGTCGCTGATGCAGCTATTAATGTTGATTTCTAGTTTTTATCAGAAGTATAACTAGCCGTTCATATGAAGATTAGTTTCTAAATTCAATCTGACCGACTTTATTCCAGAATTCCCGACCCCACCGAGGATGTTTTGTGCGTGACATGTTGAAGTTTGATTCACAAATGTTCATGCGTGACTGATACAAACGAACACACCTGCAGTTGAGACACGGTTCACCCATCATCTACGCCCACTTCATCCTGTTCAGTTCATCCTGGGCCTGTCCCAGCTCTATCTGGGTAAAAGAAGGGGCGGGGCTATACCCAGCCAATCAAAAGCCGCACATCATCACCTCCTAACGAGCATGTTTTTATTCATTCCCTGTAGGTCTTCTGCAGTCTCTGATCTGACATGGTGATGCTTGTTTCACTTGCTTCATCTGGAGATTCTTTACTGAGCTTTCTTCTGATAAAATATTGATTTTATCTCTGGTGCTGGTCTGGATGAGTAACCATAGCAACGAGAGAGTTGTTTACAAGCGGAGCAGCTGATGGAAATATCACGAAGCCCAATAATACCCAGAGAGAGCCCCAGAGGAGCTGAGAGGACACCCCATGGAGCAGGAACAGAGTAGAGAGAGAAAGGTTTAAACCAGCGCTTCCCTCCATCACAACGAGGAACGTGAGATCTATAAAGACGGATGTTTGAAGCGCTGACGAGGACAAATCTGTTTCAACAATGCAGTTTTGTTTTAACAACTGTCTGCATATGTCTCAATGGTTCATACCAAAACCTGGATATAAACGCAACTTAATCTGGCAGCAGATGTTAGTTTTCTTGTGTGTCAGTGTGAGTGACAGTGAGTGTGTCCTTCACCAGCCCTCTTTACAGTCTTCAAAGACCAAGCAAGTCTTTGAACACGAGGCTCCAGGAGATTCAGCCAACGACTTCATGTGTCTCTGGACACTTGGTCACATGGTTTTCCTGCTTTGACGGAGGAAGACTGAAAGGACAGTGGTCCATTCCAGCTTCCAGACAATGTTTCACACTGGTGATCATTATTCAGGAGCAACATTGTATCACTTGTTGTTGAAAAAAATTCACTTAGGTTGCTGCATTTGTTGCTCCAAGATGTCACGACATTTTTATGCGTTAACGCTGCCATCACAGGAGTGGAGATGAGCTCTGCCCAGTGCATTGATACAGAGTCCGTCCTCCGGAGCTGCTGCTGGTAGCAGTCTTTGGTCTGGAGAACACAAATGCTCTGGAGCACCAATTCATCTGATCACCACAAGAGGTTAACAAAAAAAACAAAAAAAACAAAAACAAGCATTTCAGAAACTTTCAATTTAGATCTTGTCCTGTCACATGTGCCCGTTTACAGTGATCCCTTATTTTTCACGGTCAATGGGGGCTGCGAAAAATAAAAATCCACGAACTGGAGCCGGAGCCCCCCGAGCCTCAATAATGTGTTTAAACTATGTTTAAAAACTGCAAAAAAGTAGCGAGGCACTGCAGTGAAACAAGACAAAGGCACAACTGTGTCAACCCTTCACAGCCTCTGGTCTCTGAACAGTAATAAAGAAACCGCTCTTTCATCTAACTTCGTTTTCATTCTGCCGTCCCACGACACACACACTACATTACCCATAAGGCCACACCATTACCCAGTGGGGCCAGGGGCCAGGCTGGCTCACAACATTTCTTTGCTGCGAGAGAACATGCACAACATCCTGTGATTTTTCCACAATTTTTTCTTGATTTTTTTAAATATTATATATTTCTGAAAAAAATCAGTGAATAACTAAAGCCTCGGAACTTAAAGCGTGAATTGGCGAGGGATCACTGTATTTAGAGTAAATGCAGTCTCAGATCTGTATTAGGTTTTAGAGCATACGGTGACTAAAATACAAACAGAGCCGCTTCATATTTGTGAGTTTTTGTAATAAATTCCCTTTAATGACAGCAATCAGATGCATCTCTGCGGTCGTTAATCACGTCAGGCTTGGCTTCATTCACACATTCCTGCCATCAGAGGTCAGCTAAGGACACCAGCATCTTGATGACCTTTTTACCTCACATGAAACTTTGCTCTTCTACAGCAACTTGAAGACCTTTTCAATCACCCTCTAACTGTGACTGAGCTTCCAACATGACCTGACAGCCGGCTGGAAACAGCTAATGAGGCTGCAGCAGCTTGAACTGTTCACCTCCCCTCCGCCTCCGTCGACCTCCTCCTGACTCCCTGCGTGCCTCCTGTTGAATATTTCAGGGTAGCTCTCATGGAGGGAGGGGGTCTGTCTTGCTGTGGCAGCAGTTTTGAGCCGAACTGGGATATCAGTGTTAACTGCCTGACCCAGCGTGTGCTCACGCAGCCACCCAACTGGCCTGTTACTCCAGCAGGACAATGTTCAAGCGTGTTCAATGACTCATTACATAATGTGCAAAAATGAGAGCAAAGACAGAAAAACGAGCTGGGGTGCAGTTAAGAGCAGAGGGTCAGACCATCGAGGCTCAGATTACAGCCCACATGAATGAAGAATGTGTATCATCACAGTATTTCTCTTTATTATCCCTGCTGCTTTTCATCAGAAAACTCCAAACTTCTTCTTTGGGCTTTTCCTTTTTAGGGGTCACAGGTCAGAGTGGGTCACCTGTTTCCATCTTCTTCATCTCCCACTTTTACACGAGCCAGCTACATATCCTCGTCCAGAAACCTTCTTCATGTTCTTCCCCTCTTCATCACGCCAGGCAGCTCAGTCTCCAGCAGGCTTCTGCTTGCAAAATGCATCTATTCACTTTCTTTCAAGTTGATAGCTGACTTCTTGGCTTGGCCGAAAAATGCCATCAAAGCAATATAAATGGAACCTGCGTAAGAAAGACCTTCTCTTTGCAGTGCAGAAATATGCCAGTTGTACATAAGATGTCTAAATTTGCCTTCAATATTATATAATACTAAGTAATTTCAGCTTCTACTTTCGAGCTATGAGGTGGCACTTTAATGTGTGGAGAACTGAGGCCTTATCAACTACAGAAACACAAAACAGGGAATAAAACAGGGCCCGCAGGACAGAACAGACAGGCACAACATAAACTAAATATTTCCAACTCCACCTGATGTCACCTTCATAAAAATTTGCATTAATAATTAGCAAACCATGTCTTAACCTGAACCATTATATCAGCATCTTTAGCAGGGTAATTTATTCTAGTTGATATCGACAGGCTCCCTCTAAACCAATCGTCTGAAGAGCCAGACAGACAATGTCCCATTCTAGTCCAGGATATTTTTGACTTTTATTGCACTTCCAAACTGACAGACACTGGTTTTTTATTTTTGTTTTATTTTTTTGGTGTTAACAGTATAATTCATTTATAATTCCTTTGAATTTGATTGTGTATTATGTCTGGCTGGAGGTGGTGCACCTAACAGCTGCAATAGTCTCTTGCCTGCTTTCTTTCTGTCCATGCAACTGTGTTTTCTCCTAGGTTGGGGCCTACTGATGGTTGTGGCCGTCCAGGTGAGTTACGGTCTGCAGGTGGTCTGATTGAAGCTGTGGTTGTCTATCTGGGTTCAATTGTGGCTCCATGGTTCTGGTTCTGGTGTTGTTCTGTTTCAGTGCCTCTGACGTCCCTATAACCAGCTTGTGGCTTGTCCTCTAGGGCGGGGCCTTGGACATCAGCTGATCCTGATGTTGGTTCCTGGTACTGAAGTGCACAGGTGATGGTTGTTGGCTTGTCCTGTACCTGAGCGGTGTGGGGCTGAGGCCTTGGCAGGACTGGTTTATGTGAGTTTATTTGGGTTTAGATTGAACACCTGTGTTTTCCATCAGCTTAACTCAGTCGGGAACTAGAGTTGCGTGAATATCACCTGAGCCTCTCTGTGGGGTTTATGACTCAGGTTTGGTGGTTGTGGGGTACTATTGGGACCTAGATGTGAACATCAACAGTCTTGATGTCATTATGTCAATGATGGCATTTATTGGCATTTATTCTTTATGATGTGTGTGGTTCTTATTGCTCCATGTATCTCTATCTGTTACAGCTGGAGAAACTTATTTAAAACGCTCACAGCTGTGTGATTTGACTTGGACTTGACTCAATTGGACCCAACCTTTTTTCTTTCATGACTTGGACTTGACTCAGACTGGAGTACAAGGGACTCAAGACTGGACTGCAACACTGGCAGGTATAGATGATGGATGGATGGATGGATGAAAGAGAAGTGATACAGTAAAACCTTCGAGAGTCTGAGTTCATTTTGAACCCTGCCCGTGTCCAGGTCTTGAATCCTCCTGGTTCCTATTCCTCCCTTGGACCCCTGCTTCTCACTGCTCCTGACAGATAACGATAATCTTCAGAAGTGCTTTTTATCCAACTGAGAGGCAAGTTAAAGAAAAGGACACAATGAGCGTTGTCAGCTCGTGGAGATAGCATGCAGAGAGGAAAAGATGGAAGACGTGCCGTAGACAGATCTTCAAAAACAGGATATGAGGATCATTAATCAAGGAGCTTGGCTATATTAAGATTCAAGCTGAGTTAAGATATTCAAGGGAAGCTCAGTGGGATCATCTGACCTGAGATACCCTTTTCTTAATCTTTCATATTGTTATGTGTTGCAGCATCACATTAACATTTAATCGAGACTACATCCATGTGACAGTAAATGAAGAAAATGCTCCGTCTGTCAGTCATGTAGTAGAGAAGAAGCTGAACTGTGTTCATCAGAAACCTGGAGCTCAGTCATCATCATGCTGAACAGGTTGGAGCCGTTTCTCTATGTGAGTGTTTGGGTTGTGATCTGTGAGCGCTCTGAGCTACGCTGCTATTTATAGCTGACATTGTCAGAGCTGCACGAGGACAGACTGTGGAGCAGATGCTGAGAGAGAAAAGCAGTAGACCTTCTCATTCCTATCGTACTTCAAACTAAACTCCTCCCGGTCAAAAACATCTTCATGCTAAACACTGAACCACCTGTACCTACACGTTGTTTAACTGAGTGAATTTAAAGTTAGGGAAGAAATGCAGGATGTTATTTTACCTGGATGGTTCGGATGCATGTGTGATCTATTGTATTTATCCATTCATTGATATTCTGTAACCACAGGGTACATCCTGGAGCGGTCACCAGGCCAAGACAAAAATGGAGACAAACAACATAAATTTACAATCAACATCAAATGCTAGTTTTTGTTAACTGTGGGAGGAAGCAGGAATCCCCCTGTGAACCCATGAACCTCCGAGGAGAACGTGGAAACTCCACGCACACAACCCAGCTGATTGAACCAGGAAACCTCTTCCTGTGAGGTGACAGTGCAAACCATTACGTCTCTGTGCTGCCTCAGATTTAATTATTTGGGACATAATTAGAACATAATTAAATTTGATTAAATTTAACTGAGTAGTAGCTTGCACCTGTGTTGAACTTTAATTTTAATTTCTCAACCAAGTGCAAACTCAGCCAGCATAATTGATTTAAACTGGACTGTGCCAGAGAGATGTCCTTTCATGAAGGAAGAAGAACATCCCTCATAAATCTACAGTCTGTAACTTCTGCAGTTAAGGCAAAAAATGAAAAATAAAAAGATAAAACAAGAGGCATAGCTTGTATTCTGATTCTGGCAAACAGTATGCATCATACAGTTTACTAACTTTTGTACAGTCTCCAGTCTGCTAAAAATGTCCAGATGGGTGCTACTTCCTGAAAGACCTCTGGGTCACAACTGAGCAGTAGACTGCATCCTGAAACGCAGAGGGCCACTGCAACAGAAGCCATTTACAGCAGCATTTACGCTTTCCAGAACTGGAGGTCAGCCACGAATGCTGCTGCATAATCATCTAACAGTGTTGTGACTGCTGCTGCAGGGTTCTGTTCAGATCACAGGCTGCACAGAAACAGTTTCAAAACAGTTTCAAAGGCACATTGATGAACTTCTGAGATATAGAGAGCACCACAACCAGTCTGAGCTGGGGATGTTAGCCTGCTCCTGACCGCAGTTTCAGGACCGCAGTTTCAGGACCACAAATTCATGACTGCAGTTTCAGGAACAGTTTCAGGTGTCAACTTTCACAAGTTGGAATGTAAAGGGGCTAAACCAGCCAGTAAAACGTAAGAAGGTATTTTCACGTTTGAGGCAGCTCAGGTCCGGGGTAATCTTCCTACAGGAAACCCATCTGAGAGACCAGGATCACTGGCATTTGAGGAAATGTTGGTTGTTGTTGTTGCCAATGTTTAATAAAAAGACACTTGAAAGAAAGAAAAAAAAAAGGTCAGAGATTCATGTGAACACATGTTTGGTGACAATGGACAACAATGAAGAAGCCATGGTCACATCTGTATGCAACGCTCTGACTCCCAGCAGTCAGTGACACTCCAGACCTTGGATTAAAACATGTCAAAGGAAATCTAATCTGATTGATTCAACATTTGATTTGTACATTGATTTGTGTTGTACATATCCTTTGTTGAATAAAATGTAAAAACTTTGGGAAGTTTCTCCTCCTTCTTATCTCGTAGAGCTGATGGTTCCCTATCATCCCTACAGAGCTCTTGGCTGCTCAGGTATGTGACTGCAGATGTTTCTGTGGCCCCTCGAGTTCTTAAAGGCACCATGGGAGGCAGAGCCTTCAGGCATGAGGCTCCTCTCATGTGGAGCCCAATTTGTGTTCAGCGCGTATGTTTAATATGAGACCAATCTGAAACCTTTCCAGCTTGGTCTCTGCTGCAGGAGCAGCAGTGAACCTGGTAGCATAGACAGTCCAGCTGGCACCGTAAACATGTTTGAAAATGTTTACCGTTTAATCAAACATTAATATGACACATAAATGAACCTCGGATATACTGCCAAAAGTGTTTATGACCGTTACCTCATATGATGCTTTTTTTAATTGGTTTTTATGCTTTTGTGTTTCAGTCGTGTTAGGAACAAATCCAAGTGGAGTGAAAGAAAAGAGAAAACACTGAATCCACTGTTGTGAGGACTTATATTCTCTCAGGAAAACAAAAACAACGTTGTAACTTTCTCTTTGCCTCCTTTCTCCTACACCATCACTTCTGTTCGTTGAAGTGAAATGCCCTCTGGGATATTTCGTCTCCTCAGGTCTACAGAAGCATCATCCAGACCAGAACTCATGCGGGGGTTTCGGCTGTACCTGATTAGATCAGTGTCCTGAAGTGGAACAGTATTTGACTGGAACTGAGGATGTTTCTCAGCTACGCAGGATCAGAAGTAACAACAAAGATGACCCTTTTGAAAATGGCTGAGGTTTGTCTTTTTTGTCTGTATCGTCGCCTCATGTCTGCTCAGGATCAGCCACTGCAGTAACGTTTTGATGCGACCTATTGGGTTTCCTCGCTCACCTGTCTTTTTTTTTTTTTTTTTTTTACAAGACTGATTTAATAGGAGCACATTCAGCTGTGAAACTGTATGTTTTGAGTGTAATTCTAAATAGTATTTCAGTGGTATTTTGAAAATTCTGCATTGGTTACCTTCAACATCTTTCAGTAACTGAGCGGACTGATGAATGACCATCCAATCTCAAGGTGGCGCTGTCACAAATAACGGTAGTTCTTGAAGTGCAGTCCTGAGACTGCAAACTGTGGTTTTGAATGAAATAATCAGAACGAATGAGTAACATGCTGGACATATTTCATCTTCCCAGTGTCAGATGGATCTCGGATCTGCAAATCTCATCTGTTACAAATGGTCACTTGAATCGATCACTTAATAAGACACAGAGCCACAGGACAAAGCTGTTTGAAAAGTACTCAAGATGATGAAGGTTAGAAAGCATCCTTAGACTGGCAGTGAATCTGTAAATAACCTGCCGTCCTCACTTTGTTGACTAGACTAACCTACGTCAGTTATGTCAGTTAGAAAAGTCCTGATAGGAATTACCTGAAATGAGCTTCCCTTCGGGCAGCAGGCTGGCTCGGAGGTTAGAACAGCAAGAAAGTGGCTGGTTTGAAACCTGTCAGAGGCCTTTCTGTGTAGAGTTTGCATGGATACTTCGGCTTCCTTCCATCAGTAATCAGTGAGTCTAAATTCCCTTTAGCAGAGAGTGTGACCTCCCCAGGCTGTTTCCCTGCTTTTTACCTGAAAGTGGCTGCAATGGGCTCCAGTAGACCACCATGACATTGAGGTCTGAATAACCAGATATAGATAATGGAGAAAGGAGTTGGAAATGATTATAGGAGGGAAGAGTTTTAGAAAAGAAGGGAACAGATGGATCTTCCCATCAGGTAATACGAGGAGAGCTTCAGGGAGCTCGAGTTCAGTTCACCCTGACCTTTGAATCAACGTAGGTTGCCCTGTTGCTTGTCTTTGTGGATAATAAATAGTCCTTTCTTGTATTCAGCAGTTTCTTTAAAACCTGCTGTTACATCATCTATTCATCATCTGTAGTCGCTTCTTCTTGTTCAGGGTCACGGGGGTCTGCTGGGGTCTGAACACCGAACACTCCCCTACCTGGGTCCTTACAATGGTCCTTTTTCTGATTCACCATGAGACCGACTTTGTTTTAGTGCCTTGTCTGCACGGATGTACTGCTTTTATTTGAAACTTATCAGGTTCTACAAAGCACATTCCTCTGTGTTTTCATTTACTCATCCACACAACACAGTCACTGGAAGGGCTTTAATTTTTATATTTATACCCTAATGAGCACTCTGATGTGTGACAGGGCCAAGGATCAACCCACCAACCAGCGGCTTCTACCCGCCTGTAAAATATCAAAGGTAAACTCACCATGCAGCAAGGAGTTAATACCAGATTATAGTTTTAAAAAAAGAAAAGACAAGTAGGCTTTTGTATCATGGGCATCCTGCTGTTTGTGTTATCTGTGGCGCTCCTCTGTTAATCCCAGGATCAATAACTGTAGCCACTCTTTCATGATCACTTCACCTCGGCCTCAATCTGTCACATGGCATCATGTCAGTGTCTGCTCACACGCGTAGACACACATATCAGTGTATTTCTGTGAAACGGAGACTCATGCTTGTATTAACCACAGTCAGTCTCCAGGTTGCATCGCCGCCTTACATTTGACCAGTGATGCTAAAGTCTTTTTTCCAACACGGTTTTCCATTGTCTTTCTGAGCAACAGCCTTAAAAACCAACCTTCAAACTCCAAATGCCAAAAGTAATCTCAAGGCACTATGTACTGCAGTACAATTTAATTCATAGAATATAATTTATAATCCAATTCTAATTCTAGTTCTATTTCATGCAGTGCAGATTAGCCTGGTTAAGAAGCCTAACAGACTGGATTGAATCTTCATTTCAGTTCAGTCCTCCATCCTGAACATCTACGATGATCCACAATGACGATAGTGACATGAACATATGTGTAAAGTAAAGACAGCAGGACTGATCACACGCACTTGACAAATTGATCAATAGGCCCGACCGCCTCTATAAAAGTAGACGTTGTGGCAGTTTGCTGGCTCCAGACCAGAGTTTGTCCTTCTACAGAGAGAGAGATTCTTCACAACTGGAAACCACTTAAGACGTCTTTTTTAATGTCTTTCCAAGAGTGGACTCAAAGAATCCCAAACTAATCCTGCGGGGAGTTGCAGGTGTGTCTTTGTGTCTGGATTAAGGCTACCACTATCAGTTCAAACTAAAAATAATAAAACTGCCTTCCCTCAGTATCAACGCTCTGAAAGATTCACATCTTTATTTGGTCTCTTGTAGACTTAAATCTAGGTCTAAGTCTTTCTTTATTAGATAACAGTTGTCAGATCAAAAAAAGCTGTGTACTCTTATCACACTGACATTTAATGTAACGGGTGTGGAATGAACCCAGTTGCAGCACAATCGACCCGGGTAATAGTTCCTGAACAGTCTCACTCATCTCCTTCTCCAATGCGGAGGAGGTGGTAGGTGTTGCGCAAGTCAAGTTTGGAGAAAATGGAGCAGCTGGATGGCAGTAGTGTAGCGATCCACGTCATCAGAAGCTTCTGTTTTTTAATCTTTTTTGTAGGAGTGACATTCATTTCAGATTTTACAGCTCATACTCAGCAGAGACCAAGAGGGGGCGGAAGTGAAATGAATCCCTCTCAGGGCCTGTGAACTTTCACCCAGTTCTGGCTGAACCTTCGGGCTGAACTCCACCTCTGGGCCATAAACCAGGAGATAGCTAACGTCACCATGACGACCGAAATCACAAAGCTTTTAGCACGGGAGCAAGGTGGGAGAGAGCGTTGGGTCCTCCCTGGCGCTTCTCTCAGCGATGGGACGAAATCAATTATCCCGTCCAAGGTAGTGGGGGTGTCATGGAGAACAGTTCATCTTTAATGTAGTCAGCCAAACCATGGAGGAAAGCATCACTGAGGGCTGAACTTATCCAACTGCTTCGGCTGGCCCTGGCGCAGAAACCAATGGAGTGATCTGCCACCGTTCGCTCGCCTTCCTTCAGTCCCATCACCCCCCTAATCAACTCTGAGCCACTACTCTCAAACCCAAAAACGTTGCGAAGCTCAGCAGCAAACAGATCGAAAGAAGCAGAGGCTGGAGACCCTCTCTCCCACTTCAGTTCATTGGAAAAGGTACGGGGTTGCAGGGTGAACAAAACAGAGCAGTTGGTGAGGAATCTCCAACTGGAGGCATCTCCGGGGTGGGAGGAGGCTGGTTCCCTTGCAGGAGGGGGAGCTGGTGCTCCAGGTGGGGAGTATACTCTGCAGATGGAGAGAGCTGGGAGAAGCAGGCCGCTAGCTGCTGCATCTGTCCCGCTAACGCTGCTAGCGCTCGACCAGAGGTCTCAGTGGCTTGTCTGGCTCCTGCAGCAGACCCAGTCATCATGGCCTCGTGCCGCCGCAGGACGCCATTAATTGTCTCAAGGCGACTACGCAGGGTTTGATTGTGCGCTGGGTCCATAACTGGCCAGATTGTACTGCAACGGGTGTGAAATGAACCCTATTGTAGCACAACTGGCATGGGTAATAGATCCTGAACAGTCCTTATTGAACAGATTAGCAGGCACACAACAGATCAGAGGGTGGCAGCAGAGAACTGGATCCAAGGGTATGTACCAGGCAGGGAATGGGGGTTTGTGGGGCTTGTGGGCAGGTGACAGTCCAAAAGTCTCTTAACAGGCTCAATAAAGGTGACGGAGGGGAGGTGAAGCACACTCACTGGTGATGGGTGTCCGGCTGTGATAAGGTTCTGAGCTGGAGGTGTGGAGGTGACCAGGTGAGTCTTTGGTGGAACAGGAACAGGAACAGGGGCAAGTAGGGTCAATACGCTCTGCGTCATATTGTAGTGGGAATTTTATCCTTTCAACAAACTCAAACACGTTGGGAAAAATACAGGCAGCGACTCACTCACAGTTGGTCTGTTCCACACGGGAGCTCAGTGGTTATTGAAAAGGTTGATTCTGGAAAAGACGCTGATAAGACTGATGTTAAGATTTGATAACGTTAGATTAGACAAATAAGAAACGCATAATATGATGCACATAGCTGGTGTTTTTGCACATTTTGGTTTACAGCCCCACAATCAGAAAACGTTGATATAGAAAATGAAAATTAAAAAACAAAAAAAGCACTGATTATAACATGTAATTTGACTTTGACGTCTTCTCAGACAACACAGATGAGAGTCCAGAGTCCAGATGACTCCAAGTCCAGAGACATCAACACTACCCCTGGACAGGGTTAAGAAAGGGCCTCCTTTTAGCCCAGTAAAGCTTGAAGAGGCATTTGTTGATGCAGTGTCATCTGAGGGGTTGGAAATATGAGTTCAGCCTTCTGCCCTTTTTGCACTGAAAGTCCTCCTTTCCTTTTAACGATTTGATTAATGTTCACTCCGTAGAAGGAGAAATATGCAAATGACTTCCAATTCTGACTTTGAGGAAAAATGTTGAATAATTTTTCCACACATTTGTTGGCAAAGCCAACGAGGTAATTGAAGAATCAATGCATTCTTTGTTTTATTTTAATTTTTTTGTTTTCCATATTGTCCAAGCTAATTCTAGCTAGAGGCAGTAGTTTGCCTCCACCTCTGTCCAGTCAAAACTCTGCAGAACAGATGAAATGAGAAAGAGGGCAGCCTGAGCTGTGCAGCAGTCAAGTGCTCAGTTGTCTTTGCATCAAGCGTCACAGAGCCAAGTCCACCTCGGATGTTTGAGGGATGTCATCCCTGCTGAAAACAGCTGCAGCAGCTCTCTCTTCTTCCGATACCCTCTCTTCCCGTCAGAGTAGCTGTTATTTATATGAGGTGACTCTGGTCAGAGGGAGGGAGAAAAACGAAACTTAGGTGAAATAAACAGCAGATCATGAGGTAAGCACTGTTTTCCCAGTGTACAGGGACAAACGGTTATACATCAGTATGATAAACCGTGTTTCCAGTCTCATTTGGCTTCCACGGCTGCAGAAGTGTCTGTGCTGCTCTGACGCTGCTGGCACAGAGCCCATCTCATCCTCACATTCATGTAAACACTCTGCTCCTCCATTGCTATTTTTGCTCCTCTCATTTGGTATGCTTCTCCCCGTCTTCCGGTGCCTTTATCTCCTTTTGTGCGTTTTCGAGAAGGTGTGTGTCTGTGTGTGTTACTTACAGATCTGCACACTCCCTCAGCTCCGGGCTGCCTTCCTGCAGATTCATCATTAATTCATCTGAATCCTCCATGCCTCTCTTCCTCGCTTTCACGTGGCCTCTTTAACGGCCCACTGGCTTCTCTCCACCTGCACCAAATCTTCTCTATTTCTCCCCCCCTGCCACCCCTAGACTCCTTCAGAGAACAGATAACAATAACTTGGATGCCTCCCTCCACTGATGTCTCAGTGCTACTGTGCACCACAGGGTTTGCTGCAGTGGTTTGATCAAGGTTTTCATATTACAAGTGTGTACAGTAATACTGTCATAATGTTACATGCCTCCTGTATGATCATGCTTTCAGGGAAGCTGACATGTTTTGTCAGTCAGGTGAACATTTCTAAGCTTTCTAAGCTTTGGTTCTCAGTAATAAGTTGTAAAAAGTCAAGCCCAGTGTAACTCCCATCCTGTCTCAACTAACCAGGGTGGATATTGTGTAATCATGAATCCAAACCCTGATCTTTACCAAACTAAGCAAGTCGTTCAGTTCAGTTTTTTAGTTGCTTAAAGTGGCCATGTGATGCCTTTCTGTGTTTGTTGACTAATCTGCATTTTTATGATGATGAAATGTCATCGTGGACATGAGCCGAGGCTCAGAGAACGAGATAAACATGTATATTTAAACACCCACACACACATATAGATAAATATCTCAAGTGACTGGACAGCTCAGTGGGTTAAGCTGCTGACGGTGATGATGACAAATTGGTTTCTGGAACAAGTTCATGGAGCAGAGCAGAGAACATGGTTTTACTGCAGTGCTATTACACCAGTAACCCTAGAGAGATATGATGACATGAATGAATGCTCCAAACCTCACATCCACACTGACAAAGAAACAATAGCTCGCTCAGTGTAATATATATATATATACATATACATATATATATATATATATATATATACAGTCATGGAAAAAATTATTAGACCACCCTTGTTTTCTTCAGTTTCTTGTTCATTTTAATGCCTGGTACAACTAAAGGTACATTTGTTTGGACAAACATAATGATAACCACAAAGATTGCTCATAAGAGTTTTATTTAAGAGCTGATATCTTAGCATTTTCCATGGTTGTCTTGATTATAACCTAAATCACTTAAGTTTTTACATCAATAGCTATGGCGTTGTACTGCCAAAAACACTGCTTTTATACATTCAGTGTTTTCTTTTCTGTCTGTTTTAGTCACATGATGACGTTTAGTTGTACCAGGTATTAAAATGAACAAGAAAGTGAAGAAAACAAGGGTGGTCTAATAATTTTTTCCATGACAGTATATCATTTACCCTCCCAATAACTACTAAGCTATGCAGCTACTAAGCTAGCTGCTACTATGCATGTGCACGCAGTAGAGGATAGGTGACTGGGGGACTCCAGCGTTTGCATACGTTTAAAGGCTGCTGTGACCGAGAAAAGGTGGAGAAACGTTGCACTAGCCGGTAAGAATTCAACCCATCAAAAAGATCCTTGAGCCAAGTCAGCTCGTTTTCAGGATGAGCCTCTCCTTATGATTCAAAGTCTTTGCTGTTCAGAAATACTTTTCTAGCTACCCTGGAGCTACCAAAGATTAAAACTAGAAACGAGCATGAGCTAAAAATGAGCTTAATACGGCCGCTTGAACAAAGGGGATTTGTTGCCTTACGTCAGCTGAAACAAGTTGCTTCACAAGGATGTCACAAGGAACATGGTTTGCAACCAAGGAAACAAATAAAAGTCTAAAGTAAGACTTTTGCCTTTAGAACAACAATCTTACAGCTTATCTCTGAAAAAGCATTGAACACGTGAAGAAAGGGAGGTGCAAAAAGGCATGGAAAGCCAAGACACCAGGTGAAACCAATCAGAATCCAAAACAAATTAGCATCAGCTGGCTCAGTCCCAAAAGATGGCAGATAAAGGTGTTTAATTCCAAGGTGTTACACAAAACATCTCATGATGGATACAAGCAAAGAGCTCTCTCATGATCTTTGCTGTTGCCAAACATACTGATGACACTGGCTACAGAAGGATTTCTAAACTTCTGAATGGTCCAGTGTGCACTGTTGGGACCATAACCTGGAAATAGAACCTTATACCGACCATGACCAGGTATCGCTTGAGAAATTTCTGACAGAGGTGTGAAAAGAATTAGCAGAAGAGTTGTCCAAGAGCTAAGGAGCTTGTGGGAGAGCTGAGTGCAATCAGTTAGTACCATGGCCTGGATACATGCCCACCACGCAAGACCCCAATCAGGAAGAAAAAGCATCTTGGCTCATTTAAAGTTTGCTACACACATTTAGACAAGCCTGTGAAAGAGAGTTTGGTCAGATCAGTCCTAAACTAAAGTCTTTGGATGCCATAACACACCATTTTGTGGTGTGTTATGGCACATGCGTGCATGTTTTATATGTGTGTGTGTGTGTGTATGGGGGGGGGGGGGGGGGGGGGGGTCATTTGTGTTTATTGTTTCCTGTATTGTTTTTATGTAAAGCACTTTGAGCTGCTCCTGTCTGCATGAAAAGTGCTCTATAAATAAAGTATGATTGATTGATTGATTGAACAGCTGTAATGATGTAATTACAGAGGCATATTTACCTCACAGGACTGGAGCACACTCCCCAGTCTAGCCCTCCTTTCACAACACAACAAAACATGTTTCACTCAGATAAGATCATTTCGATGTTGCCCACTCGGCTTGGGTGCCGGGTTACTAAAAGACTGTGTAGGAACTAAAAAAATAAAGAAGCTGAGAGGCTGAAGCGCTGCAAACATGAGCGTAACCACGCATTCTTTGGGGGGGTCGTGTCCCCCCCAATACTGGGAAAAGACCTGTCCCCCCCAATATTATGTGTAAAAATGTTAAATATTTCCTCCTTTTATGAAACCTGGCTCAACAGTCCGTCTCTTGTTATTTCCGAATATTTACCGATCAATTTATTTCCGTTTATAAGGAACACTAAAGTGTGTGACCACCCCCCTCCCAGTTGTACACTTGGTTGCGCCCATTTAACGGCTCTCGGTTTGAAGCGCCTGCTCTGACAGACTAAAACAATAGAGAGCGTTGAATGTGAAAGGAAGGAGGGAGCAATGTCTTTACCCAAAAAGCAGAAAAAACAGGACATATAAAGTTTTTTTAGACAGTAAGCAACTAGATAGCTAAAGAGGAGTGATGTTGTCATACTGAGTGTGTTAAATTTTAAATTAATTTGAAATATTTAACTCGTTAAAAAGGGCTCAGTTTGTTAGTTGAGCTAACTAGCTTGAAGTGAAGAGACTGTATCATATGATATGATGTGTCTTCCGTGTGTGCTGCTGTTTTCTCTCTCCGTGTGTATGTGTGTGTGTAATGCTAGTAATACAAGCAAAATATTCAACGCATCAAATTAAAATGATCCTCAGGGTCAGTTACTGTTCTTCTGGTACAATAATAATCTGGTCATAATGCAGGTAGCACAGAGAGACAGGGAGAGGGATGCTGTAAGGACAGACCAGACAGGGACAGTCTCTGAAGACATGGATGATCAGGTGAGACACTGGAATACAAGACTCAACAGCTTGATGACATTTGTTTTAACCTAAGCCTACGTGTCAGCAGTAAATAAAACTAGTAAGAAAAGCAGAATATTCTAAATAAAATTTTCCTCAGGGTCAGTTATTCTCCTGGTACAATAATAATATCTGGTCATAATTCAATTCAATTCAATTTTATTTATATAGCGTCTGTTACAATGACAATTGTCTCTAGGCGCTTTACAGAGACCCAGAGCATGACCCCCGAGCAAATATCATCAACTAAGATTATATAATTAAATCCAATCAATGATAATGGCAGGTAAAAAACTCCCACGTAGGGAGAAAATAAAACCTTTATACCAAACAGTGGCAAGGAAAAACTCCACTTTAAGAGGAAGAAACCTTGAGCAGGACCTGGCTCATATGGGGGGACCTTCCTGCCGAAGGCCAGCCGGGTAGAGAAAGAAAAGAGGGGAGACAGGACAGAGAGAGGATGTAGGACAGAGAGAAGATGGAGGACAGAAAGAGGATGTAGGACAGAGAGAGGAGAGCACAGAAAATGTAAAAAATAATAATAAAGAAGTAGTGTAATTGTTGTAGGGTGAATGCAAGCGAGCTATGGAGGGCCCTTGGGCGTGTGGTCAGCGTAATGAGCCATGATAGGCTCGTGAGTATCAATAATGTGCGGGTGGGGTGTAGGTGAGGTGTGTGCGAGAAAAGGGGGAGGAGGGGGGGAGGAGGGGGTTTGGATTTAAGAAAAGAGAAGGGTAGGATTTCAAACAAAAGGATGCGATATATAAATATAAACAGATGGAGGCAGCAGCACTGGGATGAGATGGCCAGAGGACCAGGTCGCCGATCACCACGCCAGTCGGCACCCAAACACACATGGCCACCTTAAATAACGCAGGTTGCACAGAGAGACAGGGAGAGGGATTGTGTAAGGACAGGCCACACTATTTTTTTAAATGTCAAATGAATAAATCTGTATATATATTCAATTAACATCAATATTTTACATTTAATTCTTTGTACAAATCTATGATTTCATTCACATTAAACGTTTCAGTGTAAATGTGCAGACATTCATTTTGAGACAAATCAACAAAATACAAATTAACTTGGAATTAAAAGTCCATCATGTGCTATGGACTTTTTGTCGTTCCAATCACAATATTTACATCAACATGCTTTAGGTATGTAATTTTTCCCAGCTGAAAGCTATCCTATTCGCTACTATCTCAGAGAAATTGCAGACTATTCCTTGTGATTTCAGATGGTCAATAAATAAAAATCACAGAACTGTGGGAAATGCACCTTTAAAAAAAATTCTGGGGGAGGGCTCTCATTTGGACCCCCCCAATGTCTATACCATGGTTACGCACTTGGCTGCAAACACACTGCACAAAAGGAGAGGAAAGGAAGATGCTCATTTGAGGGAAGCAGCATATGCTAACATAATAAATCATTAACTTCCAAAATCCATTCTAAAAAAGTTAATTATGTAATTCTGTTTGCCTTAACTTCTCCTGACTGCTTCCCCCTCTGTTATCTAGTCTGCAGAAAGGATGCTCCAGATGGTTTTCTCATGCATTTGTGCGTTCGGAAAGAGTTTTCTCTTGAAAAGGCTGTTGAGGTCTGAGCTAATAAAACTGGCCTGAAACAGAGCACATTATTTCTGTACTTTTACCCGTGGCTACGACTGGACACGGAAACCACTGCACTGATCTGAGAGCATTACTAAATAACACCAAATAAATAATAAATAAATAAAGTGTTGTCACGTAATAAACAAGGGGCTATGTCCAGGTCACTAAACTGACAGTCCAGGAAGTTGGAGAAACTGAGGCCTTGACAAAACAGCAAAAGACAAAAGGAAAGGAAAAAATGGGGTGCTGAGTAGTGCTGAGTGGTCATGAAGTCGACAGTATCTGACCGGTAAATATTTATGATTGAAAGTTTGACTCGGTTTAAATGACTACATTAAAATCATTCTTTATTTAATTTCTTTATTTAATGTCTGAATGAGTCACATGTACTCCAGCATGGTTGAGAAGGACACTTCTCGTTTTTTCCTTCTGGCTCTTTCCAAAGTTCCCTGGACTGCACATGGCCACCTTAAATAATTCAGATCAGCATGTTTTAGTGCTCCACTTCTGTTCTTACAGCAGAGCATTCACACTTTAATGCATCGCAGGCCGTTTGTTCTGAAGAGTTGCTGATCCTGAGAAAATGTGGGGACAAAAGAATAAGAGAAAGTGAGAGCGGTCAGGGGTTTAAACTTGCTCCTGTATCAGTATATATGGACATTTTAACCCGTAAACCTGCCTGTAGATGTATGTTCTGCCCGTACGTGTACATGTTCAGACTGTACCCCGTTACTTTTGGTTTGAAATAAAATGATTCTCAGGTAAGAACGCCAGGCCGGCATGCTGGCGGGGTGTTAAAACTGTCTCTGGGATTTCTCCCACAGTCCAGGAACGTGCACGTGAGATGATTCTGACTGGACTGTGGAGGTGAGGATGAGTCTGTGTGTGTGGTCCTGTGATGGACTGATGTCACGTCCAGGGTCGACCCACGTGACGACAGCAGGGTCAGAAGAACCTGCGGTAGACTAGCGCCATCATTAATACCCAGTTTAAACTCCACTCTTAAACAGCTATAATTACTTTATGCTGTCAAAAAAAAAAATACAAATATAAAATGGCAGGATATAAATGTGAACCTCTTGGAATGATATGGTTTTTGCATTAATTTGCCGTTAGAGTCACAATAATAGACGAACATGGTGCGCTTGAGCTGATAACACACAAACGATTATTGTCTCTCAGCTCTTTAGTAAATAATTAGATAATGTGAGGAGAATTGATTTAAAGGCCAAAGTATGTCAGAGTCTGCCACAATACGTGGTCACGTGCCAGCTTTCAGTTTCTCTTGAGGCTAACAAACTTCATCCCACCAAAAACCACAGACCAGTCTTTGGTTTAGCTGCTGGAGGAAAGTTGCACCAACTGTGAACAGCAAACTGGACCGACCCATGTCCAGAACGTTTCTGAACTCAGATCAGCCCAGCTCCAACCACATCATCCCAGAGGGAGAAGTTTGGTTTACTACTGGAGGAAAATACGAAGTGAACTAAGATGGTTCTCTGAATTTTAAAACTATAATCTCAGCAGTTTACCTAATAACATGCAGATGTATTGAATTTCACAAAAAGAAATGTATGTGGGTGCTCATAAAACACTTCTAAGGACTCTGGAGTTAAAGAAAATCAGCAGATTGTCATGGAAGAGACACATCTGACGCTAAATGTTCTGGAGTTGTTTCACTTTTGAATGTTGCTGTGAAGCATTGAAACATACACTGGAGCCCCTGCATGACACCACCTGAATAAATAAAAGCTTTTTATCCTACAACTTCAGAGCCTTTAATGTGACCCTGCTCTGTTTTTTTTTTTCTGTCCATCGTAGACAGACATGGTTATATACATTGTTAGGTTTCAGGTTTTGTTCTCCTGTTCTGACTCCTGTCGCTGTTAACTTTACTTCCTGCTTTAATTATATATCAGGTTCACTTCAGAATATTCTGACATTTCAGCAGATTCTGAAGTGAACCTGAACTGGATCCCATCAAAGAATGACTTCCTACTGACTGTGCTTATATGGTTGAAAGTACAGTGATCCCTTATTTTTCACGGTTAATGGGGACCGGGACCAGCGCCATTATATTATATTATATTATATATTTCTGAAAAAAATCTGCGAATAACTAAAACTGCGGAATTTAAAGCGCGAATTGGCGAAGGATCACTGTAATTTAATCTATCCATCCATCCATCCATCCATCCATCATCCACCCATCCATTCATGCATCTATGCATCCATCCATCCATCCATCCACCATCCATCATCCATCCATCCATCCATCCATCCATTCATGCATCTATGCATCCATCCATCCATCCATTCATGCATCTATGCATCCATCCATCCATCCATTCATCCATTCATGCATCTATGCATCCATCCATCCATCCATTCATGCATCTATGCATCCATCCATCCATCCACCATCCATCATCCATCCATCCATTCATGCATCCATCCATCCATCCACCATCCATCCATCATCCATGCATCCATCCATTCATGCATCTATGCATCCATCCATCCATCCATCCATCCATCCATCCATCCATCCATCCATCCATTCATGCATCTATGCATCCATCCATCCATCCATTATCTATCCATCATTCATCCATCCATCCATCATTCCATCCGTCATTCATGCATCTATGCATCCATCCATCCATCCATCATCCATCCATCCATCCATTCATGCATCTATGCATCCATCCATCCATCCACCCATCCATCCATCATCCATCCATCCATCCATTCATGCATCTATGCATCCATCCATCCATCCATCCACCCATTCATGCATCTATTCATCCATCCATCCATCCATTCATGCATCTATGCATCCATCCATCCATCCATCCATTCATGCATCTATGCATCCATCCATCCACCCATTCATGCATGCATGCATTCATCCATCCATCCATCCATGATTGATTCCTATTGATGAGGAGCAGCTCTACTCCAATTCCTTCCCAGATAACAGCGCTTCTCTCTCAGAGGATGCTCCGCCCACCCTGTGCAGGAAACACATTTTGTATTCACACTCTTGTTATTTCAGCCACTATCCACAATGACAGTGAGGTGAGGGGAGGAACCTACGTTGACTGTAAGGCTGAGTCCTGGCTTTTTGGCTCAGCTCTCTCATCAGAGTATCAGATCATAGAGTCCATGTTACAGCACACCTGCTGAGATGTTACTCCACTCTTCTCCTGCCCCTCCTTCAATCAGCTGTTTATTGTGGTAGAGGGGTTTGCATTCCTGAATGATCCCAGGAGCTATGCTGTCCTGGTGGACAGGAAATACTGGGACCCCACCCTGGAGCCAGGCTCAGGGGAGGAGCTTGTCTGTAAGCACCTGGTGGTCAGGCCTTTACCCATGGTGTCCAGCTGGGCTCAGCTCAAAAGAAGCCATCACATTATCACTAAAATCTGATGCAAAGAAAAATTATAATATTAGTAATCATGTTTTAATTATTTAAGTATAACATTTGTTGTTCTTTTGACTACATTTCCAATAAAAAAGCATGATGTGTGTTCCTTGAACAGCAATTTGCAGTCATTGGCTCCTTGAAGTCAACATGCAAATCTGCAGGAATCATGCTGCGGCTTTAATACTGAATGTGATGTTCTCCGTCTCAGCAGGATTAGTTAGAAGAGCTGGAAGAAGCAGTAGCTCAGAATTAAACCATCTCCAGGAGTGAGAACACTCTCTAAGTCAATATACTGTATGTATTTTATTTGGTCTTACAGTTTAACAACGATGTCAATCATACAAGAACATATTTAAAATACTGAAACTACAGCATATTGAGACTAATGATACAGCAGGTCTACAGTTCTGCCTGTTTCCATAGATCTATAAATAACACTGCTGATCGTGCACCACAGCCACTCCTCACGCTGCCTGGAGTACACACACACACACACACACACACTTTTCTTCTATTGTTTCCTGAAACATTCAGCACTCTTTTTTCTGGCTGATCATCTTCAACCTCAAATCAGAAAAGTTGGGACAGTTTGGAAAATACAAAATATAAAGAAGAAGCAGCAGTTCTTACTGTTACTTTGACTATTATTTGATGAACCCAACATATTTCATGCTTTTTCGTGTTGGTGTCATTTATTTTATTTGATTTCTTTTTACGTTTTTGCATCTCAGACCTGCAACACATTCAAAAAAAAGGTTTGATCAGTTTACCATCAGACAGCTGAGTTCTTCAGTCCCTAAAGATGGTACTGCATCAAGAACCGCCGTCCATCAACAGCTAAACCTCATCAATGAAACACCTCTGTGGAAACCATAGTTGAGTACTCTTCACTTCAATTCAGCTTTATTTATGTGATGTCCGTTACAACACAAATTGTCTCAGAGACCCAGAATATGAGCCCCGAGCAAATATTATTAAATATTTAGTAAAGAAACAGTGGCAAGGAAAAACTCCCCTTTAAGAGGATGAAACCCTGAGCAGGACCTGGATCATCAGGGGGGACCTGTTGAAGAGCAGCCAGGTAAACTACAGAGCAAGATTCAAAAATGATATTTAAACGTTTACTGTGTATCAGCATCTGTCTGCTGTGAACATCTGGATACATCTCTGATGTGTTGCAGTCAAGTTAAAGTTCTTGATCTCTTCCCTGACTGTTCGCAGCAGCAAGTCCTAAAGCCAAGGCTCCGTGATATGGGGTTCCATGAATGCCAAAAATATGTTCAAGTGCTCACTGTTTATGTCCATTGGTTGTTTGTTAAGATATTTTCCCCATGTTTATTTAACTTTCAACAATACTCTGGTTGTCTCAAAGCTCTTTTAACAACTACTTTGTCTATGTAGATTGCTCACTTGGATTAACGTTTGGTTGTATCTGTTTAACTTTGGTTTACACTTCTGTTGTCTCCTTACACTCACTGTCTGATTGTGTCACCTGTTTTTCTTGTTATGATGCGTCGTTGGTATGTGTTGTTGCTATGCGTTGTTGCTATGCGTTGTTGGTACGTGTCATTGCTATGCATTGTTGCTCTGTGCCATTATGATGTGTCATTGCTATGCATCGTTGCTATGACGTTAAGCTATGACGCAAAGCAACGACGCATATCAACGACGCATACCAAAGACGCATAGCAACGACGCATAGCAACGACGCATAGCAACGATGCATAGCAACGACGCATAGTAACGACGCATAGTAACGACGCATAGCAACGATGCATAGCAACAACACATACCAACGACGCAAAGCAACGACGCAAAGCAACGACGCAAAGCAACGACGCAAAGCAACGACGCATAGCAACGACGCATAGCAACGACGCAAAGCAACGACGCAAAGCAACGACGCAAAGCAACGACGCAAAGCAACGACGCGTAGCAACGACGGGTAGCAACGACGCCAAGCAACGACGCAAAGCAACGATGCAAAGCAACGACGCAAAGCAATGACACATCATAATGGCGCAGAGCAACGACGCATAGCAATGACACGTACCAATGACGCATAGCAACGACACGTACCAACGACGCGTAGCAACGACGCATCATAACGAGAAAAACAGGTGACACAATCAGACAGTGAGTGTAAGGAGACAACAGAAGTGTAAACCAAAGTTGAATAGATACAACCAAACGTTAAGCCAAGTGAGCAATCTACATAGACAAAGTAGTTGTTGAAAGAGCTTTGACACAACCAGAGTATTGTTGAAAGTTAAATAAACACGGGGAAACGTCTTAACAAATGACCAATGGACATAAACAGTGAGCACTTGAACATATTTTCGGCATTCATGGAACCCCATACCGTGACCGTATGAGGTTGTGTCAGAAAAGATCATTTCCACCTCTGAGATGGCAGCATCGATTCAGAAAACTACACTGAAGCTATAGAATCACATATGCTGCCTTTAAGACCACAACATTTAAAGGGATGTCCGTGTATTTTACAATAAGATAAAGCAATCCACTTCATGTTAACAAGACAAAGGCTGAGAAAGAAGACCAGGCTGATTTGATTGATCTGCCTGTAGTCATGATATGTTCTCAGTAGTAAAGTAAATATAAGAACAACTGCTTTTTTTCATTCAGACCTATTTTTCCTCTGTTTGGGGACATTATATCTGAATGTTAATAGTCCAGCCTTGTCAGGGTGTCAGATGTGACGCAGACTCTTTCAGCTGCCATCAGATCCATGTAAAGCAGCCTGTGAAAAGCGTGTGATGGCAGATAGAAACAGCCGGGACATACAAAACATGTCAGTCACATGCCTGAGCACATGAACGTTCAGCTGCTTCTGCTTCTAGAAAAACAGCTGATCCTGCTACAGTTGAAGAGGAGACACTGAGGGGAGGCCTGGTCCTAAAGATGTGGCCAAAGAGACAGACTGGTTTAGTTTGCATCTTCCCTGTCACAGCTGTAACTCTGGTTGGACTTGGCTTAAGGCTTAATTACTTCCTTTTTGCCACACAAATGGTGTAATTTTGCTATGAGGAGTTCACAGCTGAATGACGCAAGTATTCAGCAGGAGCATGTTGTGGTCCACAAGGACACTGTCCATTAACGCCGCCCCGTGTTTTGACGTCTACAGCTCTGCCCCCCCATCCTATAATCCATCCACCCAGCCGGTCATTAGTGCTTGGTTTAAATCAGTTGTGCCCTGGTACGTGGTTCCAGCTTCCAGGAAAGGCCCTCCCAGTTCAAAAGAACACAGGCGCTGTAATGGGGAGCACTAAATCCTTAAAAGGGTTGACAGAGTCCCTCAGTTCTGTGGGATAAAATACTTTCAGCAAATACTGACTGACACATTTTCCCTTCAGGGCTTAAAACAGCAGCTCACATGACCCATTCTCAAGGCTTTCTGTCCAGGCTGAACTGCTGCGTGTTTACAGAGGATACAGCGGAGATCTCCCGGGGGCACCGGCGCTGACCTGCAGACTGTGGAAAAATTAGCGCGGTTATACGTCGTTAGACGTGCAGCTGACACGCTGCTGCAGCGCACGCCAGAAAACTCCCATTTTCTCTCCTGCTGTCAGTACGTTCGGCCCAAAAGTCATCAGGATGTCCATCCATCTCCGTCCTGTCCAGGGTCACAGGTGGAGCGTGTCTCAGCTGTCACCATGGAAACCATGCCAGTCCATCCCAGAATCATCACTTGATTAGCTCCATTCCCTCCTTTAGACTGACAACTGTCTGAACATAACAGTATGGCTCTTCACCCCCCTCCTCCCCTCCACATTCTCACTCCAGAAAGTACACGTAGTGATTTTACAAGTGATTTCAAGGTTACAGTCAAATCTCAGTCCTTACCAGAGATAACCTTACAACAAAACCAAACTTGTTTAAAACTGTCTTAAGCCTTTAGTTCCACGTGAGTTGTTTTGTTCCATGATATAATCGATGTCAGCGATCAACAGGAGTATTGTTGTCCTTTTGATTTGCAAATGAATCTAATTGCGGTCGTGTAAACTGCGACCCAGCCTCAATCTGAGCAAATATTTCTGCTCAGCCTTTCTTGTAGTGCTAATATACTCCCACGTTTTTGATAACTGGGGTGATGAACTTAGTTGATTTGGCACCATCATGTATAAAATAGTTTAATGCTGTAATAAAAATGCATGTGGTGCAAACAACTTTAAAGATGCAAGAAAGCAAGTGGCTGCTGCAGTTATTGTTATTTATGACAGTAAATCCCGAAGCATCTCAATATGTGTTGGGAAGATAAGTTTGTTATTAATGATGAGGAAATCTCAGCTGTTGGGGAAAAGCCAGTGAAGAGCTTAGGTGGGTGGTATAGTGTTGACCTGAGTGAAAAAGAACATTTAAAGCACTTTAGGAAGGATGTTGCTGAAGGACTGGGTAGAATAGACAAATCAGGGCTCCCAGGAAAGCTGAAATTGTGGTCTTTGCAGTTATTCTCTAGGCTGATGTGGCCACTTTCAGTTTACCAAACATCAATATCCACTGTGGAGAGAAAGGAAAGAGTGGTTAGCGGTTCATCTAAGGAGGTGTTAGGTGTCCCCAGGTGTCTTAGTGGTGTTGCATTGCACGGTAAAGGACCAACATCTACCAACATCCAGTTTAACAGAGGAGTTTAAGTGCACTAAAGTCAGGACAGAAGTGTTGTTATCAGGGAGTAAAGATGTGATAGTTGGGGAAGTAGCTCCAAATCCAACTAAGGGGAGGAAATGAGACCCAGGAGTGGCAGTTGAGAAGGAAGGAGCAGCTCTGAGATGTGCAGAATTTGTAGGGAAGTTCCAGTTTGGCTCAGGAAAACCAGTAATGAACAAAGCAGGTGCCACAGAGAAGAGAAAGCTTGTTGTGGAACGATACATAGACAGGAGCAGATGATGAGGGCAGTGGCTCAGGTCTGCCATTCCCACACTTCAGAATACCAAGGCCCAATCTGAAATGTGAAGAATCTCTGCAGCCCAGTCAAACCTTTAATCACCACTGTGGTCAACATACAAGACTAAAAGCTACATTCCAATACTAATGTAAGGAGTCAACAAATAAGGTGACATTCGTCATATTAAGATGACAGTAGAATAACACTCAATTGGTTTGTTTTATTATTTCTAAATAATTTTAAATAACGTAAGAAATATTTTACAGTAATTAAAAACTTTTAAAAAAAAAATCGAGGATTTAAAACATATTTGTCTATTTTTAATGACCTCTCACGGCCCACCTGCAGTACCACGAGTACCACCAGGGGGCCACGGCCCACACTTTGGGAATCACTGTTCTATATAATAATTGTTGATTGTATTTTTGTCCAATGTTGAAAACTGAAGTGTTTATTCAGAAATAAGAATGTGATTTTATCATGAATTTTATTTGTAAATTTTCTTTAATATTTCATCATTAAAGTTAGTGTTCTTTAAAAAGCTCACTTTTTGCTCACTTGTATGCATACTTTTACGAAGGTGAATGAAAGTAATACCTGCATGTGGAAGCACAGGTTCAGAGCTCATTTCCTTAGAATAAATTGCATCATTTTTTCCAGTCATGTCTGTGTTGGGTTTTTTAGATACACACATTACCATGACAAGAAAAAGTGAATCAATTGCAATGTATGAAATTGATTAATCAAGGAGATGCATTTATGATATGAAAAAGATAAGTTTATAACACTGAAAAATGGTCTCTATTTCTTCCAGTTTATGTGCTACAGTTATATTATATCATGAATGTAGGACATTTAAGTGGAAGCAGACATGCTCATTTCATCATCTCAAACAATTTATTAAGATAAAAGCTAACAATAATGGTGGGTTACCACAATAAATAATTTCTGCAGGTCAGAATTCACAGTGAGACAAACATCAGCATGGTTTAACTAGAACTTGATTTATTATCAAAAGAGAAGTTTGATAAATATGTAGAAAATCTGTAAGCTTTCTTATTGTCCTACCCAGGATGCACCTTGGAGTACAATTACTGCACATGATTTTGAACCAGCATGAGAGTTGACCTGACTTCTGTCTGTGCAGAGAGGTTCTGGTTCTGGCAGCGCTGCAGCAGGAATGGAGGTAGACTTGGGTCCAGGACTGAAACCCAACTCTTTCTACCTGGCTGGAGGATGAAGAATCTTCCAGTCTCTGCAGTGTTGGGGGTCCACTGTTCTACTGCCCACCACGCTGTTCAGGGTCCTCCAGGTGGTAAAGACCTGCACCTCCTGGAGACTCTGGAGGACCTCAGAGAACTTCCTGTTGATTTCCAGGACAACTGGAACACCAGGACTTCCTGGATCAGAAACCACAATTAAATTCATTATTCACTATTCATGTTGACAAATATTTTAATGAACAAAAAAAAGTCAAAACCACTGACTTTTTAAAGATATCTTTCTCTCCCTATTTTTGTTATTGGAGAAGTTTTACTTCTTTAATATTAATAATAATAATAATAATTATTGTTATTATTATAGGAAAGACAAGAGGAAAAGCGTAGAAGGAAAATACAGAAAATGATCCAATCATCCCCCTTTTCATTGTTGGATCAGAGCCTTTATTGCAACCAGGTCTCTTTCTACAGAAGCTTAGACGGTTGCAGCGGTGAAGGAAAGAAAGCTGATGTGGAGAATTTACATTGCAAATTAATGTAATCCATAAATAAAATTATATCCAGAAATAAATAAACTAAGAAATGAATGAATGAAGCTGGAAACGGTTTATGAACTACACTACTTTTCTCACAGCTCTGCATTCCTGAGTTTCTAACTATGTTTGCTGTATACATGTATAAGCTACATATATTTATAAGAACGGTGATTTTAGTGATAAGATCATTTATTTAGGTTATCTAATGCAGAAACGGGCTGTCCCAAAGTCTAACAACGGCTGACTTCCATCCATCCATCCATTATCTATACCTGTTTCATCCTCTGAAGGGTCACGGGGATCTGCTGGAGCCTATCCCAGCTGTCAGGAATCATCAAGAGAGATCACATCTCTCCTGTGTTAGCCTCCCTCCACTGGACAAATTCAAACTGAATTCAAAATTCTGTTACTTGCATATAAGGCCCTGAATGGTCAAACTCCATCCATCCATCCATCCATTCCTCCATACAACCATCCATCCATGCATCCATCCCTCCCTCCCTCCCTAAATCCCTCCATCCATCCCTCCATCCATCCATCCATCCCTCCATCCAACTATCCATCCATGCATCCATCCCTCTCTCCCTCAATCCCTCCCTCCATCCAACCATCCAACTATCCATCCATGCATCCATCCCTCCCTCCCTCCCTCAGTTCCTTCATCCAACCATCCATCCATGCAAAAGGATTATTTGATCCTGGTGGCTTTTATTAAAAGGCAAATACTACCTTGGCTAATGTCCATCCATGTCCGTCCTGTCCAGGGTCACAGGGGTCAGCTGGAGCGTATCTCAGCTGTCACCATGCAAACCATGCCGGTCCATCCCAGAATCATCACTTCATTAGCTCCATTCCCTCCTTTAGACTGACAACTGTCTGAACATAACACCATTATTCAGGAGCTATTTGCCCTCGGAGATTCATGCTTATGTCCACTCAGCTTCCAAGTATGGCTCTTCACCCCCCCCCCCCCCCCCACCCCCCCCCCCCCCCCCCACCCCCCCCCCCCCCCCCCCCACGTTCTCACTCCAGAAAGTACATGTACATTGGCTGAACAATATATCACTTTTTGACCATATTATTTATCTATTTGACAAATATGAAGCCAAAAAGAAATTATACATATATATATATATATATATATGTATGTATGTATTTTAATCTGAACACTACTTAGTACCCCCCGTACTGTGTCCATAAGACCTTGATTAACTCCTCAGTTCTTTATGAGCTGGTCATCAGCAGGTGTCCAGGCCTCCATAAAAGCAGTGGTTGTCACAGTTTGCTGTGTGAAAAGCTGCACCCTCAGTGCTTCCACAGGAGTCAATGGTCTGGAGCGTTCAAGTGACAGGAGAGAAAAGGACTTGGAGCAGAAATTTCTTCTGCACACCAATCTGAAAAGGATTATCAAAGCATCACCAAACATTCTGGAGTTCAATGTTCAACAGTGAGAAAAAAAAAATCACAAAGTTATTGTTCATCAGAGGTGTTTATTTCTGCTACAGTTAGATACGTTTTTTTTACTAACAGCGTTACTTTTGCACAGGACAGTTTGCTGTATCTCTTTTTGATGGTTTCGGGGTCGCTGGTTCCCAGCCAGGTGAACTCTGGGCGGATGGCCCATCCAAACACAGCTCGTCATAAAAATCTTTGTACGTTTGTTTTCAGCCAAAAAATAAGCGTGTGGTGAAAACGTAACACGGGCCAAGACATGAAGAGTCTGTCGAGAAAGAACATGCACAGCATAAAGAGGAAAACTCAGCAAACATAAAGTGTGACAGAAGAGATTCCCACAGTTTGATCCTGAGAGGAAAATATTCTGTTTGGTTTTAGCAGTATAACCACTCCAAACCTGCTTCTAGTGGAAGATCAATAACCAAATCTAAGACACGGAGGGCAGACCTAAACACAAAAGACTCTGAAACGTGGAAAATCTCCAGAAACAAATAGCAAATGCTAATTGAAGTTGCTCAAATGTAAATGTTTAATGCAGAGCTCTGGAAGTGCAGCGAAATGAAACAAACGGCATTAAAACAAATACAGCAGGGCTCCAGGATGATTCAGGCACCACCTCTGGGCACGTGGCAACGTTCTGGAGAACATTCTGGAAGGAGCTGATCAATAAACCTACACATTAATTCATGTTCAAACAATGACTCCGTTTCATCAATAAAATAATTAGGCAGCTGAAATACGTTCACCAGAACCACCGGGACATCCAGCTGAGAGTGATCCATTCAGCTGAGAGTGATCGATTCAGCTGAGAGTGATCCAGTCCATTCAGCTGAGAGTGATCCACCCAGCTGAGAGTGATCTATCCAGCTGAGAATGATCTATTCAGCTGAGAGTGATCCAATCCATCCAGCTGAGAGTGATCCAGTCCATTCAGCTGAGAGTGATCCAGTCCATCCAGCTGAGAGTGATCCAGTCCATCCAGCTGAGAGTGATCCAGTCCATTCAGCTGAGAGTGACCGATTCAGCTGAGAGTGATCCAGTCCATCCAGCTGAGAGTGATCGATTCAGCTGAGGGTGATCCAGTCCATCCAGCTGAGAGTGATCCAGTCCATTCAGCTGAGAGTGATCCAGTCCATTCTGCTGAGAGTGACCGATTCAGCTGAGAGTGATCCAGTCCATTCAGCTTAGAGTGATCCAGTCCATTCAGCTTAGAGTGATCCACCCAACTGAGAGTGATCCAGTCCATCCAGCTGAGAGTGATCCACCCAGCTGAGAGTGATCCAGTCCATCCAGCTGAGAGTGATCCACCCAGCTGAGAGTGATCCAGTATATCTAGCTGAGGCTGATCCATTCAGCTGAGAGTGATCCACCCAGCTGAGAGTGATCCAGTATATCTAGCTGAGGCTGATCCATTCAGCTGAGAGTGATCCAGTCCATTCAGCTGAGAGTGATCCAGTCCATTCAGCTGAGAGTGATCCAGTCCATTCAGCTGAGAGTGATTCAGTCCATTCAGCTGAGAGTGATCCAGTCCATCCACTCATGGCTGCGTCATGAAGCGGGGCTGGAGCTACACTCAACCCCGGCTGAATCATCTGCTTTGCTTCTTTATTGATTTGATTCAACGTAATTAGATTTTTGCAGAGCTCATTATAAAAGTCATCTCAGGACACCTTTAAGGGGACCAATTAAACAAGCTTCGAACGGAGAGAACCTTCCAGAAGAGCCAGAATCAGTGAGGGGGTCCCCCTGCCTCCGACCGCTGGCTGGGGGGAGCGAGCAGGTCAGAACAGAACTGTGAACATCCTGTCTGCATTACATGTGTGTGAAATGGTGCAGGTGGAAATGAAAGGTGACATGGAAATGAAGTGGCGTTTTGGTTTCTGTTTGTTGGCTCCGTTTGGCTGCTCTCTCCGCTCGTTCCTGTGAGACACATTTGCCTAGAGTGACCTCAGTACTACTCCTCTGCCCCCCCCCCCCCCCCCCCCCAGCATTTCATTATCTTAGCTAACAGAGCACACAGGCCTTGATTCATTTCTCTTCCTCCTCTCTCAGCTAAACCTCCCTCTCCACCTCCCTCAGCCCAGCGCTCGCCTGTAATTGTTGACTGTCCTTTCCAGTTTCTGCCTGCAGCCAACTCACACAGGTTCACACACGTACACACACACACGCACACACACGTACACACACACCCACACACAGAGGCTGAATCTTTATCTTTTTATAGCTCTCTTGTTAGGAAAGGAGAGCTGATTTCTCCCCAGTGAGAAGTGAGCATCTCCTGCAGCCGAAGGAGCTTTCTTGTTATATAACAAGAGATATGTTTGTCTGAAAGATTGAGGACTTTATTTTAGCTTCCTAGTGCACTGGTATTGCTGATAAATGATAGCTCGTCCATTTACTTTTCTCCACAGTCACGATGCGGCCTGACAGTTTCTATTTATTGGATATTCTAAACTTTTTTAACAAATAAAAAACTGAAAAGGGGGGCGTGCAATATTTTTCAGCCCCCTTGCGTTAATACTTTGTAGCTCCACGTTTTGCTGCAGTTCCAGCTCCAGTCTCTTGGGGTTTGTCTCTATCAGTTCAACACATCCAGAGACTAAATTCTGGTCCATTCTTCCTGTAAAACAGCTGGAGCTCAGTGAGGTTGGATGGAGAGCGTTTGTGAACAGCAGTCTTCAGCTCTTTCCACAGATTCTGGACTGGATTCAGGTCTGGACTTTGACTTGGCCGTTCTATCACCTGGATACGTTTATTTGTGAACCGTTCCATTGTAGATTTGTCTTCATGTTTTGGATCATTGTCCTGTTGGGAGATAAATCTCCGTCCCAGTCTCAGGTCTTTAACAGACTCCAACAGGTTTTCTTCCAGAATGGTCCTGTATTTGGCTCCATCCATCTTCTCATCAGTTTTAACCATCTTCCCTGTCCCTGCTGAAGAAAAGCAGGCCCAAACCATGATGCTGCCACCACCATGTTTGACAGAGGGGATGGTGTGTTCAGGGTGATGAGCTGTGTTGCTTTTACTCCAAACATATCGTTTTGCATTGTGGCCAGAAAGTTTGATTTTGGTTTCATCTGACCAGAGCTCCTTCTTCCACATGTTTGGTGTGTCTTCCAAGTGGCTTTTGGCAAACTTTAAACCAGACTTTTTATGGATATCTTTGAGAAATGTCTTTCTTCTTGCCACTCTTCCATAAAGGCCAGATTTGTTCAGTGTAGGGCTGATTGTTGTCCTCTGGACAGACTCTCCCACCTCAGCTGTAGATCAGTTCATCCAGAGTGATCATGGGCCTCTTGGCTGCATCTCTGATCAGTCTTCTCCTTGTTCCAGGAAAGTTTAGAGGGACAGCCGGGTCTTGGTAGATCTGCAGTGGTCTGATACTCCTTCCATTTCAGTCTGATTGCTTGCTCAGAGCTCCTTGAAATGTTTAAAGCTTGGGAAATCTTTTTGTATCCACATCCAGCTTTAAACTTCTCCACAACAGTATCTGGGACCTGCCTGGTGTGTTCCTTGGTCTTCATGATGCTCTCTGAGCTTTAACCAGAACCCTGAGACTATCACAGAGCAGGTGCATTTATACGGAGACTTGATTACACACAGGTGGATTCTCTTGATCATCATCAGTCATTCAGGACAACATTGGATCATTCAGAGATCCTCACTGAACTTCTGGAGTCAGTTTGCTGCACTGAAAGTAAAGAGGCTCAATAATATTGCAATAATATTGTCCCACTTTTCAGTTTTTTATTTGTTAAAAGAGTTTAAAATATCCAATAAATTTTTGTTCTACTTCACGATTGTGTCCCACTTGTTGATTCTTGACAAAAAAATTTAATTTTATATCTTCATGTTTGAAGCCTGAAATGTGGCAGAAGGTTGAAAAGTTCAAGGGGGCCGAATACTTTCACATGACACTGTACATACTCTGGCCTGTATCTTACGATGTGACTACACACAATTATTGAAATTTGGAATTAAAAAATCATATATTTTCATCTGTGAAAATACATCTCCCACATGTCACTACGTCATCAGTTGAGATCCAAGACTTTATTAATGGCTTTAATTACCACCACTGGTTGACTTCTAAAAATAGCCAGTCAAATTTCACAAGCCAATATTTACAAATGTGAAAAACCAACCTGGATGAAACCTCATAGACTCACTGGTAATGACATAAGGAAGGAATGAACCACATCTGAAACCACTCTGCCTTGGAGGGTGTTATATTTGGCAACTTTTATGTTTTTGCTCCTATCCTAGGAGTTAAAGGAAGTTGAAAAGTTCTTCCTTCATCCTTTGGTTCTGCCAAATTTGATCAAATTTCATCCATGTGGAGAGCCAATTCAGTCGTGGGTTGCTGCAAATCTACCGTACAGTGAGGCTGAAGGGTGTGATTGACCCTGTTAATGGGACACACTATGCAGCCCATCCTCGTCAATGCCACACTGTCTTCCTCTGATCATCACCTGATCCATCATAAAACAGGAGACAATGATCAGTTGACAGTTCAGTTGCAATGGGAAAGTCTAATCCAGAGTCTAATCCCTCTGAGGCCTAAGCTCCCCAAGTATTTATGTTTGAACACAATGTCTGCTGTAGACAAACTGTGACCAGCACCAAAGTCCAGCAACAGAGAGACCGTTACCCATGTGAGCACTGAAGTTCCTGATCAGGAAGTCCCGTTTAGGAGCACCTTCCAGCACCTCCACCAACCTCCACCACTGGTCTGGGACCAGAAGGATCAAAATATGGGTTTGGAGGTATAAGTGAGCCCACTCCTCTTAAAACACATCTGCCATATTCACTGAAACAGCACCTCTGACTGACAACCTCATGCTGCTCCACAGGTAGCAGCTGTCACGTAGTGAGCGTCATGTGGGTCAGACGGTTCAGAGGTCATGGGCTGGGCCAAACACGGATTACGTTGCATGGGCCAGATGTGATCCAAATGTCATGACCCAGCTTTGACATGAGTTACAGCACACACTGTTGAGGACAAGAGGAGCTGAAAGGCCCAAAGAAAATGTAGTTTTGGGCTTCATTCAGGCTGTCACATTTGCTCTGAATCACCATTGTCAGTCCAGGCCCGATGTGGCCAAATAAATCTCTAAATGTGGGCCACGTGCGGTCCAAACACCCTTCTGGGGTGCAGTCGCTCAGTTCCCACCAGATCAGTGGAAAGCAGCGCAGCTCTGCGAGGGGCCAAACTGAGTGTAGACGAGCCTCGTCAACCAAAATATACAGTTTTCTCAAAGACAGACACAAGTTTGAATACACGGTGAGTCTGAGCTGACTGCTTGAGAAACCCCCAAAAACAGCTGGATTCATTCCAGAAGTTTATCAAGCGGCTTCTGTATGGTCCTGCCCCTCCCCCGTCCTCCCACCTCCACCCCACCCACTGGTGAAGGCAGCCTCTCCCTGCTGGCTCTGCGTTGCCTTGCTCTGACAGCAAAGCCCTTTCACCTACTTTCACTGAGAGCTGCTGCCTACACACACACACGCACGCACACACACACACACACACTCTCGAGTTCCCGTGCACAGTCTGCCTGCCTGTTCTTGTCATGCAGAGAGCAGCAGTGCTCTGCAGTCTGACATGGTTCCCTGCAGGAGGGAAGTATTTACCATCTGCCCATATTTGCAGGCTCTCACATCTCTCCTTTGCCCTTATCTTTATTTCTCTCCTTCAGCTCTTGCTCTCTTCAGCTGAGCAGAGAGGAAGGGAAAGCATTGTAGCAGCCGCCCAGATAAAGTAAAGCTGCAAAGATCCGACTAATGATTATCGAAATGCTGTTCATTTACCTCATCAAAAATGGATTGCTCCTGTCCGGGGTTACACGCACGGAGAACCGAAAATATTCTTGACTGTAACGCTTCAGTTGGTATGAAAATACACAACTGTATGGTCTGAGCAGCTTGGCAGTGTCCTCTAAATCAATACAATGACAAAGCAGTCTCCGTGGAGTCTCTTCATCTCGTAAACAAGTCAAACGGATCATCTCCCAAAATTTAATCCAGCTCAGATGAGTGATGTTGCAGCGTGGCGTTAGTGAGGCTGAAAAATGACACCATCATTTAAAGGTTCAATTATGTCAGCTTGGATTTGGAAACAGAGTAAAATCAGTCTTGTTTCAGCAGAGGTCAGACGTTCTTGATCCTGCTACATCTTTCTGAACGCAGCAACAGCCCCAAACATGACAGTACCAAAGCATCAAAACCAGTCCATTTGAATTCTTCTTTACAACTTGCCAGTGTCCATATCTGTCAAACTGCCTCTGTTTTAATCAGTTTATTATATATTTCCCTCTATCGACCTATTTTTCCAGGGGTTGGAGGTTTGGCTGCAGTCTGTCTCTGCTAACTAGATTGAGTGCAGCTCCTTTGTGCTCCCTGTTTTCTGCAGGGCTGAAAGCTGAGGTGTAATTTCTATGCAGCGAGCCGTCTCCCCTGGGTTTCGTCGTGCAGATCAGAGTCTGCAGTCTTCGACTTTTTGTAGCACCTTTGGCACATAACTACAGTAAGTCAATGCATCAGTGGGTCACAACAAGCTTTCCATCATACCCAGCAATACAAAGGTGTCAGAAAAACAAGGAACAGAGGGAAAAAAACCCATCGAGCTAAAGAGGTTTTCACCAAAGATTCTGTTCAGCACAGCAGGTAAGGAAATTTGCGTCTGGTAGATTTATTTCTCTGCTGTAACAATGCCTCTTGGGGATAAATCTTACACATTTGGAAAGCCTGTTTATGTGGCACCTTCTAAAAGGAGCCACATATTTGTGAAGAACATGCATTAGTGGGATAAGCAGCAGAGCTGAGGATGGGAGTTGAACCCGGGAAAGATCTGCCAAATCCTCTCTGCCAAAGACAAACAGCTTCTTTCTTTTATTCTATTAATATTTTGCTGTTGCTGTTGACTTGTTTTGCGTTTCTGGTACATCCAAGTGCCCGTCAGTTGCTGCAGCACTATTTGGAGTCAGCCCTTAAACCACCTGAAGGCCAGGTTCCCTCTAAAGGTGGGGGGTTGTGGCTGTCACAAGAAGACGTACCGTGAGCTCAAAACACGAGTCAATAGCCACAGCAAAATGCGACATAAATAAATGAAAAAGGTCTTTCATGGGCGCAGCTCCCATCCTCAGCTCTGCAGCTCCTCCCACTAATGTATGTTAGTGGCTCCATTTAAAAGGGTCGTAAACAGGCTTTCCAACAGTTTAAGATTCATTGCCAAGAAGCAACAGAGCCAGAGTTTGCAAAGCTGCATCTAAACAAACCAGAAGACTTGCTTTAGAACGTGCTTTTCACCGATCAGGTGAAAGTTGAGATTGTTGACAGAACCAATCACTCATGGAGCTGCACTGTTTTTCTGGCTCTAACCACATAGCTTTGAATTCCCAGCCTCACCATTTACTGTTGAGTCATTAACTCAGAGTTTAGTTGAACTTTGTGGCTGTTAAAGCCAATAATGTGAAAGCAAAGCTGCATTTCTGCAGTGTCCTGGTCCAGTATCTCTTTAGGCCCTTCACCTTATGGCATGCTAATGAAGTTTAAAAGAGAGGATTCTGGGAAGTATGGGAAACTCCTACAGCTGAAACATGTGCTGTCCTTCATGACCAGTGGGTACAAACCCTCTGTGTTTAAAAGGATTCGTTCACACAAATTTATCAGAGGCGGTTCGGGTGCACGCTGACTCAAACAGTTTTTAAACAAGGTCACGATACTACCAAATGCATGAACTGACTGAACCTTTAACACATGCGGTCATCCTAGTGGTGGGCGATGACACCTGTGCATAAACATGGTGTCAGGTATCACGTCCTGTTTTTAATAACTACGTGGGACGGTTTTAGTTCAGAGCAGATGTCCGTTCTGGCTCCTGTATGCCAGCAGGACAGCTGATAGTCGCTTCTGTCTTTATTAGGACTCCTTGAGGTCAGCTGGGACTCAAATTAGATCTCACTGATTTGACTGTCCCCCACATCGTACCAGCTCACACATGCACACGTGCATAGTTATGTCATCCTTCGAAAGCTTCCCGTCAGCAACTCAGAATCTCGTATACTTATGTAAACGTGCAACTCTGCATCTTATCGCACTACTGATAAGAGTTCATTGCACAAACTGAGGCGTGCGGTGGATAAGACACGGTTTCCCTCTGCAACAGCACAGAACACGTAGCGATAAATACTCAGGTAGATTTCCTCTGTCCATAAGATCTTGAACCACAGTGGCATCAGTAGTGACCAGTGAGTTTGGTATCAGTGAACCAGACACCAAGTGACGAGCTGCTTCACTTGTTATTTTGGCAGGACTTTTGCATCGTCTTCTGGACTTGTTGCTCATAATACAGAATACAGAATACAGAATGCCATTATTGTCACTGAGCCAGCGTCCTAACACAGTGAAATTACATTTCCAGTACATCGTCCAAGAAAACATACAGAAACAAACAACAACATATTGGGTGCGTTTACATGGGAAGTTTAATTCCTCTTTAATTCAGAATTAAAGTTAAAGCCGAATAAAAGTTACCATGTAAACACTTAATTCCATATGAAAATGTCAATTCCGAATTAACTTAATTCCGAAGTAAGTGGCTGGTTTATTCCCATTTTAATTCTGCATTAAGTAATTCCGCGGTCATGTATACACTCATTCCTCTTTAAATTAATTCCCGTCTTTCTGCGCATGCTCGTTCTCTTGCCCGTCTGTCGCGATGATGCTTATATTCCGCCAGCACGCAGTAAACGGTGTTCAAGAGCAGAGACGATTTATTTAATAAATAGCTTGGAGGAACTGGAAATAATTAAAAGAACAGATGGCAGGAAACATAAAAATTGGGAGCTTTTCAAAGCGGCCAGGTTAAATGAAGGAGGTTTCGCAGATAGAGACGCCACCCAGGTCAAAAATAAGTGGAATGTTGTTGCTAACCAGTTAGCTAAGTTTGTTTTCTTCCGGTAGATGTAAAGACCCCCCCCCCCCCCCCCCCCCCCCATCCAATCAGAATCCCTTCCCAACCCTCAGACCTAAAGCAGAGTTGGATAAAGCCGAACTAACGTGTTTTCCATGTAAACCTCAATTCGGAATTACTATTTCCATGTAAACTCAAAGGAAAATAGTTTAATTTGGAATTATTTAATTCCTAATTTTAATTCCGAATTAAAAAACATCATGTAACCGCAGCCATTGGACATGAGTCGACGGTGTCTGGGGGCTGCTGCCACATAGCGGCGCCTTCTTATCAGAAGAAAATACAATCACATGGGGAGATGGGGGAGAGGGTAAAAAAAAGTGTCTCGCACAACATGTCCTTGAGGGGCATGTTGTGATATTCACAAAGTAAAACCTCAGCACAAAGAAATTTAAGCATAACAAACTTAGACTAAGACATCGGAGAGGGGAGAGGGAGGAGGGTGCAGGGGGTGTCCAGCGAAGCAGTCCGTGCACGCGCAGCCACCATCGGCACACAGTGCAGTCAGTCCGCCCAGTGTGGGGGGGGGGGACAGCAGGAGCCAGCGAAGATGTTGAGCACTCAGGGTAGGGATATGGAGAGCGGGGGTGGGGTTGGGTAAGAGCCTGATATGCATAAGATCTTGGAGAGTTCTTCGCATTCGGCCTTGAGTGAAGGCCTCTCGGGGGAGCCAGATTCAGATAAGAGAATTGTTTTGGGCCAGGCTGACATGAGATTCTGTCTGCCTTAAGTCCTTGCTGGTTTCATCTCTGAGGGAACTCAATCCAAATAGCTGAATTTAAGGTCAATTCTCCCTGAGCAGTGCATGTAGTTTTCCCAAGTTGGAATCCATTTTTGAAATGAGTTCAAAGATCATCCCTTGTCTGTGATTCACATTCTGAATCACATCCAATTTCTGATTCAGCTCGTCAAGCTTAACAGTGTCGGCACTCACAGCACGACTCACAGACACACACACGGATACCAGGTCCGGGATGGCAGCATCCGTGCGCTTAATTTTCCGATACATCAGGTATCCACCAACTCCAAACAGCAGGAATCCTGTGATCATAAATCCAAATATGTAGACATCTTCGGTGTCCTCAATGAACAGAGGAGACAGGCAGCTCATTCTCCATTTCGACCATGAATCCTGAACATAACCGGCTGCGTGTGTTCCATCGGGACAGGAGGGCTCTCCTTTACCCTCTCTTCTCGTCGAGAAAATTTGATTGATTGCATTGAGAGACCAGCTGACCAGATCCATGGTTAGATTTGGATATTTAGATGTTATCCGTGTGAGGCTCCAAAAAGCATAGACAAGACAAAGAGTAGCAGCAGGATTAGATAGAGAGGAGATTACAGAAAAAGTGTCCGCCTCCGCCAGAGAGCAGGAGGGTCCTTTTTATCTTTGGTCCGGAGGGCAACACTTATTTCTACCAAACAGAGACGTGGAATACTGATTCATCTAACGGCAAGACTCCACTCTCTGATGGTCCATACGAGACGCCTCCGAATATGGAGATGTCAAAGTCAGCAACAATAATGTACTGACATAGTGCCTTTCTAGTCCATGAGTCGCTCAAGAATGCCTAAAGGACGTTTTAAATGTTTTCAGTTTTCTATTGGTGATGAGGCAACTCCAGACTCCCACTGATTCAGAGCGAGGCTGAGGACAAAACTAGAAAGAATGTCCATGTGCTGAACCTCACGAGAAATTCCAGGCGATGTTCCCGTCAATTCTTCCAGGAACAGATCAGCACTGACGGCCAGGGTTGGTGTGTCTGCTTTACCTGGAATAACTAGAGGAGGGAAAGCAAATCCCTGGATGAGCATTCATCTCCCTAACACCTTATATTCTGCGGTAGTCAGGTAGCCTTTTAGGTACAACAGCACGTTTTTCAAACGCTTCGTTCCAGCTCTCTTCAGCAGCAGCTGGTTTCAGGAGGTGGAGTCAGTCACTCCATCCTCATTCTTCCACAGGTCTTGTTTTTGACCATTTCTCAGGCTTAGCAAATGCAGCATGAGGTGAAGCTCGGTGGAGATAAAGACGAGGAGGCAGAGGGCCTCTTCCCTGATCTCAGGCTGTGATGTCACCACCCATTCACCCAACTGAGGTGACGACACGGTTGTGTAACGCTGTGGTTTATGATTTGGTGGTCAGTTCAGACACGTCATTTTTTGGTCTTTAATCCTCGTGTCCCTTTTAATACGCAGCTTCATTTATGATCACATCTTACTCCTCGGGATTCATCGTTCAGCGTTAATGTTGAAGTTGTTATGTAAAAGCCTCTCTGGCGGTTTGTATAGAAACCACGGTGGATTTGCCTTCATAGCCCCCCCTCCCCGTCACAGCAGTGTTGCAATGCTCTGCAGGGTGAGCTGAGGTGGTGTGGAGGGGTGTGAGCAGGACAAAGACGATCTTAATGATTGTAAAAAGGCACAGTGATTAAGGTCATGCTCATCTGGTCAAGGCTACTGGAACGCAGGATGCCAGTGTGGTAGTGTAACCTGCAGTGATTTCTACACATTTCTCATATATTTTCCCTCTCTCTCTAACTGAGAGTAAAGGCTTTGATCTCCACAGCTCCTCGCTGCCTGACTTCTGACTACAGACATGGCAGCAGCGTGAGGCGGAGGGGATGGGCTGGTGCAGCTGACATGCAGAACAAAGAGAGGAGGCAGGAAAGGAATTCGGTGTGTCCTGCCAAAAAGCATTTTTGACATCGTTAACCCATTACATGAACCTACAAGCAGAGGTGTTGTAACGACAGATGACATCCAAATGAAGAATGGCACTCTGTTTCTGTTTTATGCACCATGTAGCAGAGCTTAAGTCTTTAAAGCTGTAACGCGGCCCATCTGGAGCTGTGTGGTAAACGGAGGACCCGTCGTACCACACAGAGACGCCCGATGGTGGAGAGCACCGGCAGCTCCTCACGGGCCTCCCACAACTGTCTCCACCTGCTCGTGACTCATGGACAGAGAGGTCTGCACCTTCTTCATGTTGTGTTGAGTGTCAGCAGTGGATGTAAGAAGAGAGGCCAAGGTCCGAGGGCTTAGATATCAGTGAAGGCGTGGACTGTGTTAGGAGGCTCAGGGCTGGATGGAGATCTGTGTCCTCATAAAGGAAAGTTAAAAAACAAAACAAAAGTGCATCAGAGACCTTCTCTTTCTCTTTCTGACAGAGAGGGTGCAAACTTTTTATCAAAGCAAAGAAGCTTCGCTAAAGAACCTTTCAACCTTTGATTGTGTTAGCTCCATCAAATTCTATATTTCTTTCATGAAAATCACAAAAAGACTCCTTTTTTTTCATTCATTAAAGGCTCGAATAAACTAACAAGTTACATATTTAAGCTTTACTGCATTTCAGAGAACTGCACGTTGAGGCCGCCGGAAGTCAGAGATAAGACTTTCAGACTAGGGATGTAACGGTACTCGGTAAAATACCGGACCGTTCGGTACAACCTGCACGGGACAATACACTTTTATGTACTGCGGTATTTATGTTACAATCATTTTGCATTGGACTTGCCATGAGCGTGCGTGCATTTTAGACAACAGGCCCGCCACTGCATGTCAATGTCCACTCGCCTCCGCTCACTCACAGTGACCAGCCGATCACACTTTGGCCAGTTGACTGCAGAGCATTGGAGCGGAGCGAAGCGCGAGCGGCAAACGGAGCGGATGGATTTTTACGTGAGCGCTGAGCGGGTTTTAAAATTGGTTGGAGCACGCTCGGGAGTGGCAATTATGTCCGCTCCAAACCGCTCCAAGCAGCTCGGTGCACACGGCACTGCGCGCCAAAATCAAAGTCATGTTTACATTTGAGCATGCTCCACGGTAGACTTAAGCTACGCCGGTCCACAATGCACTTGTGCTTTGTATACAACCAACAATACAGCCAGTAATCCACTGCACTGAATAACATGAAAACATGGAGTATGCTACGTATTTCAAGAAACTATCAGAGAAAAAGTTCCAATATATTGTTAAAACAACAAATGGTGACAGTAAAGAGACGGAGTGTGCCGAATGTGTTTCCGTCGGCAAAGATTCTTTATGGAATTTGAAGAGACACATTGGAAGGAAAGCATGAGCACATACATCGTGAACATACTGAGAAGAAATCTAAAGGTTTGTTGCCATTATTAGCCATTTAAAACTGGTAGCCTAATTTACTAAATACAGGTTAATGTTGCCTACTAGATCTAATATAAAGCATGCAATTATTTGTTTTATACTGTAGATGCCGAGGCGCAACAGTAACAAAAAGAGAAACAGTGAACTGGGTCTGTTTTCATTATTCTATGATAGGCAAATACTGAGAGGAAGGCCTTCCGAAAAAAAGCATATGTTTAATTAGCCAATTTCAGGATTCCCCCCCCCCCCCCCCCCTTCCCCTCTCATCTTTTTCCGCTGAGCGGGAGGAAAACTTATTTAAATCACCGGTGGAGGAGCTCCCAGAGTTTACCGAACGTAAACATAGCTGTCGGCTCTGTATCTCGGTTTGAAAGCGGTGCGTCCGAGCTGCTCTGCCATTGGCTATCACTTAGCATCTTCTTGCCATCCGTTTGGCTAAGAGGACCCCTTGTCTGTATGAGCGTAACCCAGCAACCCAGGTAAACAAACGATTATTACCTCATAATCATAGGTTATGTTTTTGCCTGCGTTTATCTGTCTGTTTGTCTGTCTGTGTACAAGATGACTCAAAAAGTTATGGATGAATTTCGATAAAATTTTCAGGAGTTGTCAGAAATGTGAAAAGGAAGAACTGATTTCATTTTGGGTGTGATCCAGAAGAAATCCTGGATTCTAGATTAGGAGTTTGTCCATCCTTGTCGTGCGTCTGCAGCCTGGTTAGACCTCGATATGACAGTCATTCAGCTGACGCGCTGTTGCAGAAACACACTGGACGGACGCAGCGGCACTCAGGAACAGCCGGTCCTCTCCGAGGCCGCCTCGTTTCACTGAGGGTTGCATTCACAGACACATGCCAGAGCGGATTATTTGAACTCTGGTGACTGTGTTTCATAAGTTCGGTTTGCTTGGCCAAGAGGGGGGAAAAAAAAACTGCAAGCTGAAATCTGAAACAAGCGTTGAGACTCAGAGAAGGACTGTTTTGTTCTGCTCTCAGATAAACATGTGGGCTCTGGAAGCTGAGAGGATTCAGAGCACCGTAGAGGGGTTCAGCCTGGGATGACAACGTGAAGAGTACACTCTGGAACGAGGACAGCTGTTGCTTTGTCTCTTCTTAGCTTAGAAAGCCGTGAGGGAGGGGACGTTACAGCTGCCGCGTTGAGGCGCCTTCAAAGCTGCAGTGACGGTGTTTTAATATTAACAGCAATAATACATTTATTCATAAAACACTGATCAGTTCAAAAGAAATCTAAAAGTGCTGCAGGAAATGAATCTCTTCACAACATCTTAAAGTTCTTCCCAGTAACAGTTCATGTTTTCAAGAGGTTGCTGCTGAGGTTGCTACTGGTTAAAACAGTTAACCAGTTAACCAGTTAGAGCAGCTGCTACGCACGTCCCTGTCAGTTATCGGCACAGCTTTGGAGAGGTAGACGCAGAAAACAGCCCTTCAGGTTAGAGGGCTACACATAGAGGCATATTTTAAGAAAGGGTTTGCTGTCATCGTAGCTGTGAGCGTTCAGGAACGCTGCTCGTGTCGTCCGCTGGGGGAGGGAAGAGTCCATACGGAGCGGCCCACAACACCGCAGCTCATAATGAGAAGAAGCAGCTGATGCTTGTTTTCCTCAAATGAGCCACTAAAGAGTAGGTCCATTTTAAAATTCCATCCAGTCCAGGCTGAGTACGAGGTGCTCGCTGAAGAAAACCATCTGGGATAAAAGAATGTGAGGCTTGGATAACAGTGACGGGGTTTTTTTTCCTTGAAAGGCTTTTATAGTGCTTTGTATTCTTGCAGAACATTCCAGCTGTGCATAATTTCCAGAAAAAGCAGTCCCTGAGTCTAAGGAGTTTACAGTACAGCACTCTCTCCTGTTTCCATCGGTTTTTGCCTTTTCTGCTGAAATATTGACAAATGCAATCAACTGCTCCAAATGGACGGTGCCATTTGCCTTGGACTGAATATGACGACCACGCCAAAGAGGCGATGCGTCAGCAGAGCTCTACAGGTGCTACAACATGCTGCTTTCAACAGATCGTCGTTGAATGAAAAACCTGGATCCCTCCTGGACCGCTCTGCAGCAGTCATCTGACAAAATCAGGCCCACATGACTCTGTTTGAACACATCACAAGTCTGATCTCCAGGCAGGAATGTGTTTTTCCTGCTGCAGACGGCAGCGCAGGAATCCTGGTGGGAGCCGGACCAGCAGCCGCCCGGCACGAGGTCCACGCACGCACCAAACTTCACCACTTCCTTCGTCGGCATCTGCGTCGCAACATGTCCCTCAGAGAAAAAGGGGCCCTTGATGGGCCGACAAATGTTATGTTTTGTCACAAAAAACATCCCTTTTTAATTTAATTTAATCTCAGAAATAACTGTTAAATTTATTTTCTGAATGAATCAAATTAGGCCTGTTGGTATAAAAGGCTCGTATCATGCCGGCATATTGAATCAAAGTGGTTTAGTCTTCCCAACACTGACATTCAGCTGACGCCACAGACTGTATGAAAAGAGCTGGACAAAAGCTCCGTGACATCACCCATGGTTTTCTGATGAGCTCTGACCATATTAGCAGGAACTAATCCAACAACAGGGAAATGGTTAGAACAAGACAGGCAGTCCGAAGGAACCGTCCACGTTTGACTCAGTTACCACGTGTTACGTATTTTAGCTCAGCTCCTGTTAATCTTACTGAACCTGTCCTGGTTTCAGATGTTCGTTCAGTCGTGGTTGTTGGGCTGAAGGCGTCTCGCGTGGAGCGAGTAACCAGGTGGGTTCAGGGTCCGTGGCCCCGGCCCAGGGCGGTTTGCAGCCATCTCTGTAGCATTAACACAACAACATGCCATGTTCAGAATAAGTGTGTGTAACATCCTAGCTCTTATCGTGGCTCTTAAGTCTGGCTTCACGCTGGCTCCAGAACCGGAGCTTGAACTGCATTCAGTGTGAGGTCACAACGTCAAGCATGGCTGGGTCAGATTAAAACTGTCTTGTATTTGTGAGTTTATTTGTAAGGGTAATATTTTTGATGATCGGCAGGTTAAGTGGATATGTTCTTGTCAGAGTAAGTTCTCATTTGGCAGCTGGCAGTAGTTACTAATCTTCCAAACAAGATGTCTTGATCATAAAACCAAAAAAAAAAAAAAACTGAATAAAAGATGCTAAAGCTTTCAAGGGTCTGTAGAGTCAAGTGAGGTTTCTCTGCCCAACCACAAGTCTTTTTCTGGGCATTTATTAAACTCATCTCTGCTCAGTGGAGCAACAGTTTTAGTACTTTTATTTTCATCCGACAGTATTATTTTCAAATCATAATGGCTGAGAAATGGCTTAAAACCTTCAGTTTGTTTATTCTTTATAATCTATGAATAGGGGGTTTGCTTCTGTGTGTATCCAGGTCAGGCTGGGAGGCTGTGGGGTTGAGAGACCAGGTCACTGCCCTGTTCCAGTCTCCCCAGTATGTGTTCATGTCGTGCCCCTTAAATGCACATCACTAGATCAGGGCACAAGACACGAGGGTCACTCACTCGGTTATATAGTAGGGTTGGAGGTGCTCTTTGTGGCGGGGAACTATATGGTGGTTGGGTTGTGGCTCAGCAGTGGGTCACTGTCCTCCTTGCCCCCCCCCCAACCACTCCTGCACTCCAGTGTCTGGCTGCTGGACTGCTTCATCTCTGGGGAGGATACTGGAGACAAACACTATCACAGCTCAAACCACCACACATTCATCTATATGCACCACACCACACAAACTCACACATTTTACACCACACATGCTACACACACCACACCATAACGGTCTGCTTTATGTCTTCTTGTTTAGTGTCTTGATCTGTTCTTTTGTACTCCACTGTCAGTGATTTAAGTCCTCTGACAGAATCAAGTTTTAGGAGTTAATAAAGCATGGTAGATTCAACACAGAGATCTGGTGAAGGACATACTCACTATCACTCACACTTACGCACAAAGATAAAAAATAAAAATAAAAAGACGTAATCTGAGGTCTGGGCATATTTAGGTTTGTTTTAATAGTGCAGATGGGCAACTGGTGGAGGACAATTATCCTGTCTGCAGAGCAAAAAAAAAGTTACAGTAACAAATCTACTGGCTTTAATTTTTTGTTCCTGATAATTGTTTGCACATTTTGACCTACTATGGTAAGTGTTCATTTAAATTTGCACTAAACAAAAAAAGCTTTGTTCCTGTAAGTTATTTTGTACATTTAAAAGAAAATCTCTTTCTGTGTCAAAAATGAAATAAGAAATCTATAAATAGATTACTCTGCCGTTCCTCTTGATGCTTGCCAGCTGTGTCAATCCACTCATCTGTTTCTATGACGACACATAATTTCATTAAAAAAAAAAAAACAACGGGAGCAGAAGAGCAAAAGTCAGTGCTTCATTTGTAGATTATTAGTTTTCAGGTGACAGAGAGGACTGTGTTTCACTGAACTAACACACTGGAGGAAGAGACTAGTTGGAGTTGCAGTTACAGGACCTTGACAAGTTGTCAAGGTCCTGTAACTATATATATATATGTATATACAGTCATGTGTCACAGACTCTCAGTCTCAGCAGACGTGAGTCAACAGAGATGGAAATGCTTCCATGTGAATTAGCACTGAGTTAAAACTGATAAACATTAATGCCAGATAAACCTCAATCGATCCATCTATCCACTGACCTGTCTATCCATATATCCATCCATCCATCCATCCATCCATCCATCCATCCATATATCCATCCATCCATCCATAAATATATCCATCCATCCATCCATCCATCCATCCATCCATCCATCCATCCATCCATCCATCCATCCATCCATATATCCATCCATCCATCCCTCCATATCCATCCATCCAGCCATCCATAAATCCAATCCATCCAGAATATCCATCCATCCATCCATCCATCCATCCATCCATATATCCATCCATCCATCCATCCATCCATATATCCATCCATCCATCCATAAATATATCCATCCATATATCCATCCATCCATCCATCCATCCACCCACTGATCCGTCCATCCACCCACTCATCCCTCCATCCACTCATCCATCCATCCACCCACTCATCCATTCATCCATCGATTTATCCATCATCCATCCATCCATCCATCCATCCATCCATTCATCCACCCACCCATCCATCTATCCATCCATCCATCCATCCATTATCCATCCATCCATCCATCCATCCATCCATCCATCCATCCATCATCCATCCACCCACCTATCCATCCTTCCAACCATCCATCCATCCATTCACCCATCCATCATCCATCCACCCATCCATCTATCCATCCATCCATCCCATCCATCCATCCATCCATCCATCCATCCACCCCATCCATCATCCATCCATCCATCCATCCATCCATCCATCCATCCATCCATCCATCCTCCATCCATCCCATCCAGCCATCCATCCACCATCCATCCATCCATCCATCCACCATCCATCCAGCCATCCAGCCATCCATCCATCCATCCATCCACCAGCCAGCCATCCATCCATCCATCCATCCATCCATCCATCCATCCATCCATCCATCCATCCACCATCCATCCATCCATCCATCCATCCATCCATCCATCCATCCATCCATCCATCCATCCAATCCATCCATCCATCCATCCATCCATCCATCCATCCATCCATCCATCCAACCATCTATCCATCCATCCATCCATCCATCCATCCAACCATCCATGCATCCATCTATCCATCCATCCATCCATCCATCCACCTATCCATCCATCCAACCATCCATCCATCCATCCATCCATCCATCCATCCAACCATCTATCCATCCATCCATCCATCCATCCAACCATCCATGCATCCATCTATCCATCCATCTATCCATCCACCCACTCATGAATGTTGTGGCGACAGGATAGTGCACCGCTGACGACTTCACTGTCCTTGGTATCAGCTAATATACAATCAAAGTCTGCATCAGCGATACAGAAACTGCTCAAATGCCCAGAAACAAAGCTGTGACGAGTGCAGCCTGTCATTTCCAGCTGAGCATGAGGGATCATGTGACATCTGTTTATGGGGGTGTAGCATAGACAGAGATCTTTTGTGACACAGAACTGAAATGCTACTGTGGATGCAGGTCACTTTCATTAAGGAACAACTGTGGACGCAGGCGGCCGCCACGTCTCCAGCGATTCATGGGTCTGCCCCAAAGCCTCCTTCTGCTGGGCTGGCAACACCGCCTCCCCCAGCAGGAATCTTCCCCTCCCCTCTGAGGAGGACCACCTTATCATTGCAGAGGAGTCCGTCCCTGTGGTCCCAGGCTCCATGTTGTCCCTGGGAGGGTCTGCCAAGGAAAACTGCTTCTGTGTGAGATGCCAGACAAATTGTGATTCAGCCGGATTCATCAGGAAACCCAGACATCTCACCTGGATTAAAAATACCAGGATGTCTCCCTGGAGCAAGGCCTGTAGACAAGCATTTGTTTGTTAGGCATTTACCCATATGGTCCAGCATTATAACCCTCACCTCTGTAAAACTGGTTTAAGGTCATCCTCAACCAGCCACTGAAACAAAACCTGACCCATGGGAATACACTGCTTAGAATATATTCAGATAAGACGTGCTCATTAGTCTTATGTAAGTGCTCTCTCTCTCTCTCTTTCTGTTTTTTTCTGCCTCCAGGACAACACACACATACCCACTGATGGCTTATTGAACCAACCGACCAGACAGAGGCCGAGGAGCCCCAAGCTCAGAGGGACCCTGGAGACAGAGGCTCTGCATGAAAGGGAACAATGCAGCCTCACCGTGTCAAGGGACCTCAGTGGGACAGAGCCAATGAAACTGACACATTAAGGATGGTCCTGGTCCTGGTCCGTCAGGATTTTTCTCATCCAATTGGTGTGTATGAGGGTGTGTAAGTTCCAGTAAAACCTGTCACAAGCCTCCTGGCTGTACAGCCATAGCAGTTCCAGTGTGTCAGGGCCGGAGTTTTTCTTTTTCAAGAGCACAGCAGAAAGGCTGGTGCTCCTTTGGCCCCAAAACACTGCTGGGCTTTGATGCTAGAGGCAGTCATGTCAGGAGCAAGGAGCAGGATTATCATGACCAAAACATTATGGCTGCCGTTGCTAACTAACAAAACAGGAAAGAACAAAGAATGGACACCAATATAAAGCCAACTGTCTCACTGCACTACGGTCATTGACATTGATGGTTTAAAATTGCAGATATAGATCCCATAACAGCACAGTGGCTCCCTGGATATTGACAGTAAACCAGTTCATAAAGCGTTGCAAAGTTGAACCAGCTCTCAGGTGCGTAAAGCAAAGAGAAAAGGAGTAAACGCACCTCTAGATTGAGTTTTATCCACCAAACCTGCTACTGAAGGGTCTTTGTTTCTTTGGTTAAAGTCCTGCACCAGCGTTGGCTCCAGGAACTACCTCATCAGAGCCTGCACACACACCTCATTGCCTGCACATGCTTGCATGAGTCCCCAGCAGTCTCCCAGAGGTCTACAGCAGTGACTCTCTGGTCCCCAGGGTCAGCTGATGTGTCTCCTGCTCCACCAGCCACCAGCTGAGTCCCTGAAGATGCCCCATCATCCCCTGCTCTGCCAGCCTCCGACCAGGTCCCTAGGGTGGTCCCATCTTTGGCGGTGTCTGTGCAGCTTCAGGCTGCATGTCCACTGCACCACATGCATATGCACTTGCTTTTCCTATTGCGCTGTGCGCTCATAGAGGCGTGCACACAAACCTCCCTTCCTTATAGAAATGCCTTGAGCTAGAAGAGCAATGTCTAGTTTGGATAATGGCTTCACATTGGAAGCATTATTTATAAGCTCAACGTTTGACCTGCTGGCCCGACGCACTGCCTTCCAAGAGGCCATGCCTCTAAGCTTTCCACAGAAAATGAATATGATCCTTACAGTGCGGCTAATTCATCACATACAGTGGCCAGGAACCTCTGGGGCTATTGCTGGTGTGACTTGTCAAACGCTCTGCTTTTTCTCTAACAGCTGCTTTTGTTCTGAGCAAACGAATAGGCCTCCATCGATGTACAAAGACCCAGTCATGCAGGGACAACATGCACCTCCAGGTGCATTTATATTTCTTTTGAATGTGGGTGATCTTGTCAGTGAGCAGTTGGAAGGATTTGCTCCCTTTGCTTTAAAAAAAAAAAAACAGGCCTGAGATTTTTAACATCTCTCACATCTCTGACTCTCACTTGGTTTGGACATTAAACACCGTTGGTCTTGCAAAAATGTGGCCTGAACACCACATGCCTGTGGCCTTCATTCCTGGGGATGAGTCTGGTACATATACCGAAAAAATAACAACACCATCACGTTTCCTTGTTTTTCATTTTTCCTTGTTTCATGTGAACCCTTTGAGAATTCGCAACACTTACCTTTTCCAGCTACTAAAAGGAAAGCACACATTTGACTACTTGTCTCCCCTCACTGGTGAGATAAGACTGTGAGAATCAGAAACAGGACTTTGCTAATGTTGACATGCTGGTGGGATCAACTATTAGATTGGGAGTTTTACATTAATGTGAAACGTTTCCACAGATGCTCATTTTACATTCACATGGAAGGAAAAGGCCTTTTGGGTTGTTGTGCATCATATGGTGAAATCAGAAATGATAGTGACATGATTGGCCGCTGGATTAACTTTTCCGTAGAGCACAGCAGTATTCCTAGGGACTGTTTCTGGAAACCAGCAGTTATCATTTATTCTGATGATATGCTGCTCAGCTTTAGAAATAAAATCCTTGACAGAGCAGATAAGCACTAGGTGTTACAGATGCCCCTAAGGGAAAAAAACGACTGAGTCAAATTTAACAGAAAAAAAGACATGCATTCATTTAAAACATCAGCTTTTCTTGGCTGCAGCAATCACCACACATAGAAGACACTGAAATAGAAAAGACTTTCTATCCAAATGATGGCGGTGATGGCGGTGATGGCGGTGATGGCGGTGATGGCGGTGATGGCGGTGATGGCGATGATGATAATATTGATGATGACGATGAAGATGAAGATCACGATGACGATGAAGATGACGATGACGATGAAGATGACGATGACGATGATGATGACGACGATGATGACAATGATGATGATGATGATGATGATGACGATGATGACGATGACGATAATGACGATAATGACGATGATGACGAAGACGATGATGACGATGATGATGATGATGAAGATGATGATGATGATGACGATGATGATGATGATGATGATGATGATGATGAAGATGATGACGATGATGACGATGATGAAGATGATGACGATGATGACGATAATGACGATGATGACGAAGACGATGATGGCGATCATGACGATGATGATGATGATGATGATGATGATGAAGATGATGACGATGATGACGATGATGAAGATGATGACGATGATGACGATAATGACGATGATGACGAAGACGATGATGGCGATCATGACGATGATGATGATGATGATGATGAAGATGATGAAGACGACGGTGATGACGATGATGACGATGATGATAGACTCTTTTCAAAGATCAGATTGCATCTGTTCCCTCTGCTGTGCAGATGGATCAACAAAACATTGTCTTCCTCTGCTTATGTGTATAAATCCCACATTTCTTAATTATCTACACCCTCTTCTTCTTTTGCGGGGTCACAGGGGTTTGCTGTAGCCTCTCCCAGTGGTCTTTAAAGGAAAGGCAGGAGTCACCAGGAGCCTGTTTCAGAGAGAAGACTCAACTAACTCAGAGTCAACAAACTCTGAGTTTTCCGTTTCAGAACAGCTGTTCAAAGTGGGCTCGATCACCTCTGAGTATGCTGGACCCGAGTCACCATGACTATAAAAAGCCATCATCACTGGAGCTCTGAGACTGTGGTTCACCACGGCAACAGACAACCTCCAACTCTCCTTCAGTCGCTTCACTTTCTGGCAGAAGCAGCAAAGAAAAGACAGTTGATGTGGAAGAAACTGCAGAGCGCGTGAATATGTGATCTAAATATTTAGCAAAAAGAGTAAAAATAAAGAGATTTAGATACAGATAGATAGAACAACAAACTTTCCTGCAAATACGACGTGTCATCGTTCAGATGTCTCCAACGTGGACGTTATATGATCGGCTGTCTGGTGAAACCAGTTCAAAGCTGTTGCTCTGTGCTCAGTGACCTTGCTTTGTTGTTGCCCGGATGACGCCTGGCATGGAGGCTACTCGCTGCTGCTCCGCGGGACTTATCTCTGCGACGCTGGACGTTGGACCCTCCAGCTTGTGCCCGGTGTGTGATGATTTTGCGGTCGGGTGTTGACATGCTGTCTGGGAGTGCGGACCGGTCCTCTTGCGGCTGGTGGAGACGTGCCGCCGCAGACATGGACGGTGTCACTGGAGGCCGGTTCGGGGAAGCTAATCCTGAACGGCTACCCGCGGCAACCACCGCCACTGAATCCGGGCAGTGCTTCAGGCACTGCTGAGTACTGCTTATGAACAAACTTCATGAAACTAGGTTCATGAGAACCATCAATTGCAAGGTGTCCAGGACCTGTGGCTGTAAAGCAATCCTGAATCATCACCCTGGGCAAGAGTGAGCCCGCCCTTGGCCTCCACTAAGCCAAGAATATGGCCCAAGTGTTCCCAATGGCAAATTTGATCATCAGCCTAATGGCCTTTCTGGCAGATCCGGCTGATCTGCATGTCCTGCCAGCAGCCACCAGCCTCCACAACAAGACATAAAATCCACTATTATTATTATCAATTAATATTATTGTTATTGCTGTCATTTATCTGTTGTTGAAAAAAAAAAAAAAAGAGAGAAGAAGAGCCCTTGCTGCAGTGTTGAATTTCCCTTTCTGGTATTAATAAAGTATTTTTCATTTCATTTTCATTTCATTCATTTTCATTTCATTTCATTTCATGTCACCTCAGCTGTAGTTCTGGCAAAAGGCAGAGCTGTTTGTAAACTAAGCAACAGTTGTAGCCAAATATGTTCCTGCAACTGTGACACTGCTGCCGTTTTTCAGACATACTCCTGCAGCTTATGAGGTGAGTTTTACATAATGCTACTGCATTCAAGGCAACCAATGCCCCATGATCTAGGGCAGCGGTGGAAAATAAGCTAATACTATATGATACTGTGATGGGTAGGTAAACTGTATCTCTCTCAAAAGGAGAAAGCAACTTTTGAGTCCTTAACGCGTTTGAGAAGCCGGGAATGCATATTGCAAGACCGTTAGACCAGAGCACACCAAATAATCTATGCCTGCCTTCTGTGAACTAGAGAAGGCAGGCATTGATATATATTTATATACATGAACTGAGTGAAGTAAGGCCCCCATGCTTGGGCAAAATTGAGGAGAGAAGTCACACGATCCTTTGCGGTGTCGGCAAGGATCAATCAATTGCTGTTGGCTTTGTCATCTCAAATCAATTTGGCTAAATGATTTGATTGATGGTAACCCAGATTTCAGTGGATGTAAATTGTGATGTGCCTCTCACCTTGATTAGAGTCTATGCTTCCTCCACGCAGTAACCATCATTTTAAAAGAGTTTTTATGAGAAAGAACCAAATACATTGTCAAAGTAAAGGGACAGAGCATAACTGCTCTCAACTGCTGGTAAAGATTGGTATTCTTGGCCATGTGTCATTGGAAAGCATGGATTAGGAAAGAGACATTACAATGGTTTGATGCTGCTAGATTTCTGTACCCGCCTTCGGCTGTCAGTTATGGGAACTAACTACCTGGCAACATATGTGATCTGAACATTGGCATGAAATTGAGCATGTGCCTGCATGCTAAGGTCAACCTCAAAGCAGACTGTTTTACAGACTGCAGGCATTCCAACATGTAAATGTTCTGTTGTGGTCAAGAAAGAAGATGAAAGGGCATCTGTAGAGTTTTATGCAGTGGTCAATGTCATCTATGGCCCAACACCTAAAAACCTTCATTGAGTGATATCCAAAAGTGGTGTTCTGCTCCTATCCCCAGGGGGCATCAAGGAAAGATGGGTCAATACTGAAATTACCTTTTGAATTAACCCAGTGATGTTAATTAGAACATATCTGACAAACTTAAACAGCATCCAGTTATCAAGGAGTTTGACAAGCGGATCAAGATGGAAGACGTTCAGGCATCAATCAAGAACACAAAGTTCAGAAAGAGCCCAGACTGAATATTTCCTGAGACCCTCCAGGTTGGTCAACATAGGTCTGTATCATGGATATCAGCAAATTTACCATCAGGCCTGATTAATGCTATCATCTACATCTTGTTCAAAAAAGGTGGCTGCAATGATCGCTGCAACTAACTTGGCATTTCTCTTCTTAGTGTGGTAGGCAAGATGCTGCACTCTGGGATGAAGATGGTATGTTAATGGAGAACTCTGCAGACCAATCCAGTGTAACAGCAGTGTGAAACAAAGATGCAAACTCGCTCCAACTCTGTTTGGGACCTACGCAGCCATCATGTTTTACCTTGCCTTCAAGATGTCAGTCAGAGTTACAGTGTCAAGGTTCGTTTTATATATGATGGTTACATCTTTGACCTCAGACACTTGAAATCCAAAACAAAAACTATCTGAGGATGTAAGAAAAGCATTCAGCAGTTAGATGATACTACCATATTCACCAATGATCAGGACCAGAATCAACATCATGAAAAACCAAAACTTTGAGTGCATATGAATAGGTTGACTTTTTTATTGTTGAGCACAAGCTGAAAAGAGCAGATTGATGAAATACCTTGGCACTGAGCTTGTCACAAAAGCCAGGGGCTCGTCTCATTCCCATACAAGTTCCTCAAAAACGTGTTGCAGAAGCATGAAGCCTCCATGGAACCGCCCCAGACATGGGGTAATGGGAAATTACTACCTATTGCTCCAGAAGTCTTGTGGTTTTTCCAGATACAGTTTCGTGAACCTCAGTTGTGCTCCCATGTTCTTTTCAGAGAGAAGAGGCTTTCGCTTGGCAAACTTTCTCAACAAACCCCAATAGAGGTCACACGAGTACTGCAGAAAGTGATGTGTAAAGGGCCAACACTCACATTCATCTGGGGTTTTGCAGATTTTGGCCTCTCCAATCTTTCTTATGTTACTGGCTTCCTCTTATTCCAGGCAAAGTAGACAGAATCACCACTCGTGTAGTTGTCAGTGCTGATCTTTTAAATTGAGGGGAACATAGCCTGAAATCTCTTGTGAGGGTCAGCACGTCAACATTCTTCCCTGTTTTGTTCAGGCTAAACCAGTGCCTTCCATCGTCTTTGTGCAAGGAGTACTTTCAGCCACTTTACCTATATCAAGTGAGCCATGAAGGGACTATGTTATGTACAGTCCACAGCATGGAAGTAATACACCATGGTTGTTTTAAGGTGGAAAATTATGTGAGCGATCTGTATCCTTTGCTTTGGGCGTGTTGCTTTCTTTATCGGAAGTGGTCGTGTTGACCCAAATACCAAATACGGGTAGCCTCTATTGTTCAGTCTTTCTATAATGATGCTGATAAAGACAACATTTTACATTGTCAGTGAGGTCCGTAGGCTAGGAAATGAAACTGGATGTTTTTGAATTTGACTGAGTATTCAAAGGTCTGATATTCAGGTAAATATCCTAGGACATCCCCTGTGGGGACATTGGCAACAGTCTTGACAAGTCTTTCTCAATCCTGCTCCTTGGGTACCACTGGCGTGCATTTTTTTTTAGATATTTCCTGAGCTCAAACATACACCTGGCTGACATTATTGGATAATTAACAGAATTGTGCAGACCTTGATGAAAGCTAATGGTGATACATGTATTTGGATCAAGTATGGCGGAGTAGTGAAAAATCTAAAACACGAATGAGAAACGCTGGTCTTGAAGGCCTTCCATTTCTAAATAATGTTTCTCACTGTTGAACTCTACATTGTTTAGCAATTGTTCCATAACTTTGTCCAGGCTGACATGTAGCAACATTTGCTTCTTTGAGACCATTGCTTCTGTATATACCTCTCCAAACCATCAAACTGTTAAAATGTCTCTCTCGTGGACGTATAGTCATTCCTATTAATGTTTGCTTTTGCTATCCATGGTCCGATCAAAAGGTAGGGCCAGTCGATATATGTTTAAATGGTATCTTCACTGCACTTCCATGGCCACAGCCAACCACTCAGTCACATGTACACCCTCCAGTGACAGAAATTGACCCTCATGCATGTGCCGATGTGCAAATATACTTGCTTAACTCATCAAAGGTCCGAAGGGGGAGTTAAGAGGGCTATATGTGATCTCCTTAGCAGCACCTAGCTGCAGCTTACCCTCATAAATCCCTGTAAAGCAATACTAAGTACCCTTTGTGGTGGTAATTAGTGTTGCCAACATGTTTTTTTTTAACTTAATTTACGTTAAAAAATAGCACAATATAGCGTTAATAATAGCACAGTGCTGCTGTTTGTGTTATGTTGTATTTGTCTAAAACCAAGAACCCCTACACTAAGATCACCCACATTATATTTTTACACACAAAAAAAGCATTAAAAGAAGATTAAAAGAAGAAAACCGACTGTATAGATATTATCCACATGCAGTCTGGAGGATGTCTGGGGAATCAGGTCCAGGTCCAGCTGCTTATTTACGCATGCAGCCCAAGTAAGTTGCTGAAAAATAAATGTTATTTTCTACAGCACATTGAGAACAGAAGATGAGATGGCCAATTTATTTGTAATGATGACAGGTTCAGGGTTAGCCAAGAAAGCTTTAGTTGTGAGAAATCGAATAAGCAGTGTCAACCTGGAACAAGGTCCACTCGGGAAATTTAATTTAATGAAAATCATGGAGTTCTTCAAAGGTGTATTTGATGCCAGAGCATTGTCAGATTAGTCCGGTAAATGAAAATGTGAAGTGAAGGTGAATTAGACACATCATGTGGGTTCACTTTAACAGAGCTCCAGGATCAAACTCAGAGGCTGCAATTGTGACAGGGCTGACCTCCTCCTCATTCTTTCAGCCGCTGTGTGTCCACAGAGCCAGTTGCACGTAAACTACCATTCTGTACCACTCCACGCCATTCTGTACCATTCCATACACTCTATACCATTCCACACCATTCTATACCATTCCGTACATTCCATACAATTCCATGCCATTCCCTACCACCCCATGTCATTCAAATCAAATCAAATCAAATCAAATCAAATCAAATCAAATCAAATCAAATCAAATCAAATCAAATCAAATCAAATCAAATCAAATCAAATATACTTTATTAATCTCCCAAGGGGGAAATTCAAGTTTCAAGTACAGCAGACTCTGCAGTCTGGTGTACTAGAGGAGCTGCCGGCATCCACGCTCCTTCTTCATGTCCCGGTCCTGTGGTCCTGAGTGCTAACTCCAGATAACAGCCGTTAAAACCTGTTGACAGCCATTAAAACCAGTATATCTCCACAATGGTGAATAAGGTGAGATATCTCCAGGTCAGAGGAGGAAACACCGATGAACCATACATTCTATACAATTCCGTACCATTCCATACAATTCCATGACATTCCGTACCAATCCATACCATTTCATGTCATTCCATGCCATATCATGCCATTCCATACTATTCTGTACCATTCCATACCATTCTGTGCCATTCTCTATCATTCCACACGATTCCATACCATTCCATGCCATTCCATACCATTCCATGCCACTCCATGCTGTTCTGTACCAATCCATACATTTTATACCATTCATACCATTCCCTGCTATTCCATCCCATTCTGTACATTCCACACCATTCCATACATTCCAAACCATTCCCTACCATTCTCTATCACCCCACACTATTCCAGGGCATTCTGTGCCCCTCTATTCCATTATGTACCATTCCATACCATTCTGTTTCATTCCGTGCCATTCCATACCATTCCCTGCTATTCCATCCTATTCCATCCTATTCTGTATAATACCACACCATTCCATACCATTCCAAACCCTTCCCTGCCATTCCACACCATTCCATACCATTCCATGCATTCCATACCATTCCATGCCATCTCATGCCATTCCATACCATACTGTACCATTTTGAGCCATCCCATGCCATTCCATACCATTCTGCACCCTTCTCTATCATTCCATACCATTTCATGTCATTCCATACCATTCCGTATCATTCCGTACCACCTCATTATCATTTCTGTTGGCAACTGCCAATAAGTAAAAGAAGAAGACGGCAAAGACAAAGAAATAAAAGGAGAAAAACAAAGTAAAATGCCATTTCTGTTTGTATAATGTATAATGATGGTGCTGAGTGAGGAAAGGCAACACACATGTGAAGAGGACATTAGGCAGCTGAATGAGCTCGTCTGTTCATCACATTTTCCCTGTAAACCCTTTAGGCTCTGTAAAACCACCTCAGAACCATCCTGATGGAAACACATCCAGAGAATACTTGTGCAAAAGTCTTAGCTGTTATTTTGTCAAAGTTTGATCATCCATATTTATTTATAATCTCTTTAAGATGCAGACAGAAAAAACAAAAACATGGATCTAAATCAAAAGGCATCTTAATTAATACCACTGCAAACATCTGCATGGGACGGTTCTGGTCCTGAAAAGAGTTCAACGTGTACTTGGTTCTGAGGGAAAACATATAAATGTCTTATATCATCATTAGTGTGTCGACATCTTCAGATTTCTCTCTTTAAAATGCAGATACGTCCCAGTATGCTGAACGGTTCCTTGAAAGACAAAAATGCAGACACACAGCAAGTCACAGCCACAACTCTTCTGCCCTTCCCCATTACTCAGAGGCACAGACGCAGTACTCAATACACACACACACACACATGTGCGCACACACACAACCTCCACCACATTCCAGTCAAGTTTCCACTCTCCAGTTCAGCATTCCAGTCTGGTGTTAGCTCCTTTCCTCCCACTGCACACAGGAAACCTTGTGTATGTCCATCCTGGAGTGTATGTGTGTGCGTGGGTATTGGTGTGTGTGTGTGTATGTCTGTGTGTGAAAAGCTTTGCATGTTGCTATAGTCGGGAGCCACAGTGAAAGGCCTTCTCTGTCAGATTAGCTGCCCTGAGCTCCGTTCATAATCCAGCGCTGCTACAGGCTTATTTGCTCTCCTAAACCTGCACTCAAACGTTTGGAGCCCATATCTTGACTCGCAGCAGCCAATCTGCATGCAGCAGCCGTGCACAAATGTTTCGGATCCTTGATCTTAGCGCCGTTAGCAAACATTTGTCTGTTTTCTTCCTGAAAAGTGGTATTACAAATAATAATGTTAGAGTTGTGAACTCATCCTCCAGTGCATTCATGCCTGTGTTTTAATCTCAATTATTAGTTTTCTCATAACTATAAGCTTAAAGTACCCATATTATGTCCTTACCATGTTTTCTGGTTTACCTACAGTGTTATTACCTACCATGAATAATCTTCTTCGATGTGACTGAAGGTTCAGATAAATTAGGTAAGTGTATGTTGTAGTAGTTTTATGCACATTTTACCTGGTTCACAAATAATATTCAGATGTTTTTATGAGAGTTTTTATCCTGCTACAGATTCAGGAGGCAAACCATCAAAAGGGGAATCCATAACAAATCTAATTTCTAGAAGAACATGGATGGTTAAACATGGATGATTAATGCTAATGTGGATGCTAGCCTGTTTCATTCTTTTCCTCCCTGCGTGGTAGTAACAGCGGTGGACCAGCAGCAAAAACAAGCAAGACTCTGCCCAGAGGATGAAATCAGTCAGTCACATGATGGGTACGTGGAGATTATCTTAGCCAAGTGATCAGCAGGCTCAAGACCCTGCAGGAGACCTCAACAACTACAAGGTTTCTGGCCACAGTGGTGACAAACGCTGTCACTCAACCCGCCAGCACCGTCAGCTGAGTGACGCCTCACAAACACTGAAGGAGCCAGCGTTGATGGCAACATTGAGGCCAGCACTTCTGTGTGCAACCAGGTAGAAATGTTCTACTGGCGTCTATTCCCCTCGGACTGAACAAAACAGCCAGTGACCAGAGACATTAGGAGGCTGTTTCTCGCTGTGGATGGTGAAGATGAGGACAGGCGCCGTCTTCAGACTGCAGAGTGCTTTGTGAAACCACACACTGGGGAGGCGTGCGTGCACCTTCCTGGGATCATTCAGCACACCTCCATGAACGGGTCCATGGAGCGACAGCTGTTGCTCAACTGGGCTGTTTAACGACGTAAATGTTTGTGAAGGGAATCCATTTATTGAGCAGGGGACGTCAGACTCTGCCAGGATGGGCTGCTCTAATGTCTGTTTGAAATGAAAAAATAGATCCGTGAGCAATGATGAATGATGAGAAGGACTGACTCACAGTTTTATATATTTAATATGTTCGCCACCCCCCAATCATACTCCTATGGAGCCCCGTTTGGGTCATAATTCAATGAATAAATGAGTCTATTATTATAAAATACAGGCATTTATTATTATGAAATATGTATCCATTATTATGAAATGTTTCCCATTATTATGAAATACATGTTTATTATTATGAAATATTTCCTATTATTATGAAATATATGTGTATTATTATGAAATATTTCCCATTATTATGAAAAAACTGTAAACTGAGGTGCATTCACCTCAGTTTACAGGCTCGATGTGAGTCCCCCACCAACTGCATGGAGAAGGATCAGCCAATGAGCATGCAGGTCAACCACTGGTCCCGCCCACTGGCAAAATGTCATTATTATGTAATAGCTCATTCTTATGAAAAGGAAGCAATTATGTAAAAACTCATTCTTATGAAAAAGGAAGCAGTTATCTAAAAACTCATTCTTAGATAATAAAAAAAAAGACATTCTGAAATAATACATATAATAATACATTTTTTTTCATAATAATGGGAAATATTTGATAATAATAAACATGTATTTCATAATAATGAGACACATTTCATAATAATGGATACATATTTCATAATAATAAACGCCTAAATTTCATAATAATAGACAAATTTATTCATTGAATTATCACCCAAACAGGGCTCCATACAAATACACTAGTTCAACTTCATTTGGACAACGATGCTAACGTGCATTTTAAAGCTACGATTCCAGCTGGACTAATGCAGGAATTATTATTTTTTAAACATCATGTAAATGCACAGCTCGTGCACAGAGGGCTGTTGAGGGGAGGTGGAATAAAGAGGGGGTTCTCCTCTGCATCTTCATGCCATGATCTGCAGACTCCAGGAAGCACCCACGCAGCTCCCCCCCTCCCCCCACCACATCCATCTCTCTTTCCATGTCTGTCCACCTTTCTCCACCTCCTGACCTGCATTCAGCTGTTCAGCCTCCGGCCTCATCAGCGTTATGGAGGATGCCGCTCTCGCTCTCTCTCATATGGCTGCTGGAATAAAGGCAGCACTGTACCCTACAAAACCAATGATGATGTCAGCTTGTTATTGACTCTCCCAGGTCTGAATGACTGAGCAGAGGATAGGGGGTGGGGAAGAATCTATCTATTGCAGTGAGGTGACCGGGCAGGCGCAAGTGAGTTGTAGCGTGTGTGCGTGTGTGTGTGTTTGTGTGTCTATATGGTGTGGGGGATGGGTGGGATCCTGCAGTCCTCGTTTCCGCAGACATAATCTGTCCCAGTTGCTGCACACCTCTTACAGTTTACAATAAGCGCTCTCTGCCCCTCCCCCAACCCCCGCTCTTATTGTGCAGAGACAGATGAATCCATCTAAGCAGCCAAGCGGATAGATGAATATAATGGGGGGGGGGGGGGGGGGGGACTAGAGCGGGAAATCTTATGTAAAATGACCTTGTTTGCAAGATCACACTGTTTACTATTTACTATTTCCTGTTTCCTGTCACTATGGTGCTGTATTTGTATCTCCGTCAAAATAAAAACACGGAAGAGCGCGTGGTGCTGAAAAATGGGACCTTATCAAACCAAGGATGTGCCAGATGATAAACCCTGGCAGACCCTCCATGTGCCCCGGCATTGATCACCCAGTAAAATATCACCGTTTTATCAGAGTCACGGCGTGAAAGTAAAAGAAAATGATGCAGTTTCACCTCGATCAGGGTAAATAAGCTACAGCCTCAGGAAAACTCCTGGTGTCTGTGGAAATGACCAGTATCTTCCAACGCTGACCAGTATCTCAAACCAGATTAGAGGCGGAGCTATGTCTCTACCAGCTCAATGCAGACGTAACTTGACGTTTTGATTGGTCACAGTAACTCCACCACCTCCTCCCTGATGGAGCACTTTCTGCATGCAGTCCAGCAGAGTAGATGAGCACTGGTTTTCCTGCCTCTGAACTGGTCTTTTCTTCATTTTCTTCATTTGGAAAAATGAAGAACTACTTCAAACCTGGGCTCTAGCTCTGGACTAGCACTGGAACCAGCTTGGTAGGAAGGGCCTATGAAACAGTGTAACGTTGAACATGCCTTCAACGTTAGGAGGTTTCAGACGGTAAAGACCCTGAGCTGGTGTTAGGTTCACCCCCCACCTGACTGGGACCACTGTTTACTACCAGTTTAGCTCTATAACTGCTGATTCACACACTCAAACCTCATCCTGCTTCATGTGTGAACGACTCACGATGAGACTTGGTTACCACTGGAATAGGTCCTTCAGAGGGGGCTCTAGAGGATCACCTGACCGGACTTCAGTTGTATAATCCTGACTAGTTTATTTTGTACTTCTGGACCAACAACTCGCCCTGCAGGCTGCTGTAACGTACCACACACCCGACGCTCAACTCGTGCTCTCGTCTCTCGTTTTCAACACACCAACAGATTCATACGTTTTTGCTGCTCTCTACTTCCCCTTCCATTTCAAAATAAAGTCAGTGTATGCAGTGATTTCAAAATAAAAGTTCTTGTATACTCTCAGTGTTACAACTTTTGTGTGTGTGTGTGGGGGGGTGTTACAAAACAAGCAGTGGTTCTGTGGATGAAAGTATATTTGGGTCTCTGAAATTACTTTCAAATCAAAAAGTCTTACATAACACAATCCCACACAACCCTGTCACTGAACGTCAGCCCCCCCCCCCCCCCCCCCCCCCCCCCCCCCCCCGTCACTGCTGGTTAGCTCACCTGGGTGAACAGGTGATCCATATCTAGAAGTTCTCAAGCAGCTGACCCAGGTTCAGTTCCTGTCCTTTGCTGCACATCTTTCCCAATGTCTAGACAAGTTAATTCCAGTAAAGGCCACAAAACCTTTTTTTAAAAAAAAAAAAGAAGAAAAGAAACAGGTCGCCTGAGGCTGAAAATATGTCACTCAGTGATGTGTTTAACTGCAGGGAACTGTGACATGACAGACCCAGATCAGACGCACTTACCTGTCACGCTGGATTTACTGTACCTCGAAAGCGGGTAGCATAAAGCTGTAGCACCGCTTTCCAAAGATGCACACCCTGCAGAGGAAAGGGGAGGAGTCAAATCAAGGGGCTGACTCCGCCCCTAAGGTCAGCTGCTATGATCACAGAGGTGAAGACTCGGTTAAAACATCCCACAGGCATTTCAGAAACATCTCAGGAAAGTGTCTCCTTTAAATAGCTTTGTGGTGGCATTCACAGTTGGAGCACAAGCAAAGAATCCCAGGTACCCATCATGCATTCATTCGCTCACTCTGGGATTTATTATTGGCATTTTCACTTCCTCCCTCTCAGATTGCTTCTCTGACTTTTAATTTCCCTTTCACTCAGGAGAGTCTTTAACTGTCTGAGTTGAATTTCTTAGTAGTAAATGTTAATGTGTAACAAGGTGAGCTGGAATTGATGAGGATATTAATCTGACCAGCTCCACTTTATCTTAGCAGCCTGATGTAGCTGAACATGCTGTGCTGCGCTCTCTTCTCTTACTCACACACACATTCAGTATCTGTTCTTCCCTGTCTCCATCTCTGCTCTATTAAATAATTTAATCACTTAACGACAACAGCCAAGCCTGCTATTCTAGTCTCCGTCGTGGAGGTAAAATTATAGCCCAGTAAGCAGAGCGCAGCCATTACTGTAAGACCTTAAGAAGACATATTATGGAGCCACGCTTTGTTGAGACCCTGTCATTGTTAGAGCACTAAATATGCCAGAGGTGGGATGAAGTATTACCTGTGCTTTGAAGGGAATATAGTACTGATAATGCCCGAGTTGGTTTTTAAAGGCCAACGCGTTTATTCTCGGCTGCAGCAGCTGAAAAATGTGGCCCCGAGGATTGATCTATATGAGAAAAAGAAGACAAAAATAAAGTTGCAGAGTTGGGTTGGAGGGTAGAGTTCAGAGATTAAAATTCCACATCTGTGACAAAAAAAAACTCAAATTCTGAAGTTATAAACTAGCACATTTGTGGATCCCAGTAGCATTGGTGCATAATTGAGGCAGAACTCAATGTCCTTATCAGGGGAGGCGTTAAATCTTCTTGACTTGGGCCCAAAATCACAACATGATCATCAGGATGATGAACTAACAGACTGACGTTCTTCACTTTAAGATACCTGAAAGACTGATTTATAGATTTTTATTACAGCTTTTAAGTTTATGAGGACAGAATTCACCTTTTTTTTCTTTTGTAAATATGAGAATGTATCCATTAAGAATTTATTCTTTTTCTCAGATATTTCTGGCTTTACGAGGTCAGAATTGATGTCTTTTTTCTTTAGAGTTTTTTCGAGTACATATGTGAGTTACGAAGTCTGAATTCCTGAGGACATTCTTCTGAGCTTGTTTTGTATACATTTCTATTTGTGAAGTCTGATTTCTGAGTTTTGTCCTGCATCATCTTCTTCTTTTTTCTTTTTTTTTTTGGCCTCAGATGACCAACATACACTGCTCCACTCCATGTTTAGAAATGCACCACAGAAGACAGTTGACACCCCCCATCATGGATTCAGTCAGCCTCTCTCCCCATCTTCCACTTTAAGAGCACCAGACTGGCCCCTCCCTCTGGTGGTGATTGACTGGAGCAATGTTAGTAATGGTCTGGGGGCAGGTTGCTTTCATGCTTGTGTTTCCAGTTTCCAGAGCCAGGGCTGTGCATGAAGACCAGGGACCTCATGTTTCATACTAAAACGTTGCATGGAAATCTGCGTACTCAAAGAACATTTCAGATGCATGAAACTGTGCGTTCGCTCAAATCCACGTACATTCTTCTAGTACATCGCAGTCAGTGTGAAATTAAACGTACATGTGTGAGCACAATACCCCCCCCCCCCCCCCCCCCCCCCCCCGTCTCCTTCCTCAACTAGACCAATTTGAATATGATAATGAGGATAAACAGACATGCTCATCCAAACAAAGGAAATGGCAAAAGGAGAAATGTCGCCACGTGTGAACTTTCTGAAGTTGAGGCCAGGAAAAATATCGTTTTCTTCACTTTGTCTTCTGGCTCAAAGAGTAAAAGAAAAAACAAATTAGAGTAAGGGTTTGGTGGAAGCTTTAGATGAGAGGAATGAGGGAGGGGAGGAGAGACTCCTGCTGGCTTGTGCCCATTAGCATTAGCTTCCGTTAGCTCACGTTAGCACAATTTCAAAACTCCATGGAAGCAATTGTTATGTTGTAGGTGGCTGATCAGGTTTTACGTATTAAAGCTTGTGCTTCCCTCCTCGTAGAATTCACTCGGAGGATTCATCACAAATAACCACCAAACTATCTTCTTCTGAAACTTAAACGAAGTTCCGTGTCGCGATGTTTGTTGTGATCAGCACAATGCATGCTGCATTCAAGGTGTAACGTAAATTCCGATGTTTCCTCGTTTGCTAGTTGTTCTTTCAGCCTTTTCTAGTTTTCTTTTTTTATGTGTAACATGTGAGAGAATACTGCGAATATCAATTCAAGTCAGCAACTACCAAAATGATGACCGAGTTAACGAGTTGTTTTCTGGCATGAGGGGGTATTCTTGATTTTCCTTACTGAGTAATCGTTTTTCTGATTATGCCAACGTTACTTGAACATAACATTCACTGCCGGTGTTGTGAAATGTCATTCAAGGCTCAGAGGGAGCGAGGCACTGCCGTGTTGACAGAAATATATGTTATCGGGGCTATTCGTCGTTATATCGGAGTTATCGGGATGACGTCATAATTTCCTGTTATCGGTCCGATAGTTATCATGCACCCCTACAGGAAACCCAGCATTGTCAGCAGTTGTAAAGGAACTGGTAATGTTCAGCTTCTCCTCGTCTCTCTCTCTCTCTCTCCAAAGTCAGACCCAACTCAGCACAGAGTTCAAGAGGACAGCTGTTGGAGATCTAAAATGACTGACAGCTGTCGTCATCATGGACTCAAAAATCTCTGTGGTCCCTAAAAACCTGCTCCCTTCTGATTCTGCCAACGCTGCCACTGTTACAGGATCTGGGTTGAAGCATTTCACTGAGACTTAATATGATCTGAAGAACTGCTTCATGGAGAAATTGTTACCATAAGACTCATGTTTCTAATATCTTCATCAGTGATTGGAAAATTAGCGATGCCTTTCATACGATATTTATTCAGCGTCATATCTATTATGAATTAAAATCCATAATGTGAGAAGCAAAGACCTGAATCAGAGAAGGAAAACTCAACCCTATTCTTTTCTGTCTCCACCGTGGAGGTAAAACCCTAACCCTAACCTTTAAACGGGCATAAATAATGGATGGATGGATGGACTTCGTGGTTACAGATTCTTTGTTTTCCTTCTCTGATTTTAGGTTGTCAGATTTTGGGGTTTTGATTTGCAGAACTTATGGCCCTGAATGACTCCAGACTTTCACATGTGGCTGGTTACAAATACTGGGAAACGATGCCTCATGTTTGGAACGTCACTGCATCGCCTTCAAGTGACCGCCAACCGGCAAAACCTTAGACACGTGGCTACGTCAGACATGAAATGTACTCACATAGAAGCCTTTACCCTACCTTTAAGTTTTATCTCCATTTTAAGTAGATAAAGAAGCAGGGCAACTCTAAAGTACGTAAGGCCATGTTAGAAGATCTACTGCATGTGAAAGGTAGCGGTAGAACTTTGAAATGTCGCTATAAGCACCAAATAAGCATGTTTCCATTGGAGAACACTCAGCTGCGTGGCGTCGTCAGCAGACGGAGCTGTAAGGTCCGCTGCACACCACTTTCATGAATGGAGTGGTAGCGGCTAATTGTGAGGCGAGCTTGGAGTCAGAAAATATGAATTAAAATGTTGATCAGGAGCAAATGATGCTCCCTTGACTACACTTGGCCATTGCAGTGATGGCGGTGAAATGTCCTTTTTGTGTTATATCCAGCGCTGATTATTCTTCCTGAACAATTCAGCTTTTCTTTCATCAGTCCATTAAACATTGCTGCCACGCTGCATTTTGTCAAACCTCAGGTGAGCATCAGCGTATTTTCTTTGAGACCGCCGGCCTCCTGCTTGGTGTTCTACCATAGACACCCTGCATGTCGTCCCCCACCGTATATAAAAGTCATTACCCATCCTCCACTGCTGTAACAGCCGCACCACAGCTCACACTCTAAAACACCCCAGGGCTTTTTGTCTGTGTGTGTGTCTTTTTCTCAGCTGGCGCTTATCTGTGTGTGTGTGTGCGTGTGTTCGTGTGTGCGTGCGGAGCATATGCTTTCAGTCAGCGCATACACGAGTAGCTTTCTATTTTTCTTTGTTTACATCTACAGAATATAGATCAGCATGTGTCTGCTCCTGCTTCCAGGTAGATGGTCGGTTCCTGGAGTTTTAGAGCACCTTTTTCAACCTTATCCAGGTTCTACAAAGCGCTTTATATTGTATTTCTCATTTACTCGTTCACACAAACACACTAGCAATGCTTCCTGAGTCACTCTGTACACCGTGGTGCTTTGATTTCTACACTCAGACCAGAATGACCACATTGAGGGAAAATGCAGGGTTTATTGTCCTGCTCAAGGACACTTCAAGACATGGGGGGGCTATGGATCAGTTTGCCAACCGTCCAGTTGGAGGACACACTGATCAATGGCCACACTGTCCTTAATTCAATGGCATTCATGAATTCATTAATTCTGTAAATGTTACGTTGAACAGATGTGGAAACCTAATCTTGTGTTCGGTGGTCAGTCATGAACGGGGCATGGTACAGTTCGGCTGGTGTGAGTGGGCCCAAAATACGAGGGGTGTAAATCAAAAAATGTCATCACGATTCAATAATACATTGATTAGCTGGACGATGACATCATAAAGTCAGTCAAGATTTGATGTGATTTGATTCAGGAGCTTGTGATCAATATAAAATTATATCAGTCACTGACAGGGGGAGGGTTCACGATTGGGGACATGAAGGGAGCTTGGGAATGTTTTTGATGGGGTCTGGTTTCTCTGGGAGCACTGGTGAGAGAGGGATGAAGGACTTAGCTCTCCCTGTCTTCCTGATCTTTTGTTGTTTGTTGATGCCTTGACGGCTTTTAGAAATCCTGTCCTCTACCTCTCACATTGCAGTTGTAGTAACTCGGCTCGGCCACTGCAGCAGAGCTGCACAAGAAACAAATATGTATATATAACAAATATATATATGTATATATATATATATATTTGTTATATATATATATAAAGATATATATATTTGGGCTGGGCAAGTTAACACGTAATTATCGCGTTAACCCATGAATTTATTAACGCCAACATTTATTTTATTGCACGTTAACGCATGTTGCTCACATGCTTTTGTTTTGAAAAGTCTGTTACTGGCTGCTGTGGAACCGGAAAAAAGTAAACATAAGGAAAAGCTAAAACAGACATGGAGAATGGTAAAAATCCGTGAACTTTACATATCGGGTAGCAATTCAGGTAGCAATATTAACAATTCTGTCTGAAAAAAAAAAAATTATGGACTGCAACAAAACTTTTGTGTCATTCCTCCATGTTCCATCAGATCTGCTCCATGTGTTCACTGTCCTGCTGTTCTCTAGCTGGTTACTGCAGTGCAGCTCCATCTAGTGGCACAGATGTGTAATGACAACAGAAAGTCTAGTCCTCGATTATAAAACAAATTCAGTTCTGTGGCCTGTTTTTTAATTTCGTATTTTTAATCCAAGTCTAAAATTGAAATAAAAAAAAAAACAGGCATTTTTTTCCCATTTTTTTGTATTAGATTAAAAAAAACGAAAAACCTAATAAAATTACACTTTTTAATTTTTTTAATTTTTGATTGACAATTGAAAATGGAAAGAGTGAATGATAAACGGATTGGTAAAGTTAAAGAACTTTAACATGGACATTTTCATTTTAAAGTTCTCCCAGATGGTGGATTCAAAAGAAACAAGGTTATTTATAACAACTGCCAAGTTGAACTCCCCGTTAAAAGTTTCTGCTGTTACCTCAGAAATTACCTGTTTTAATGTTCTGATTGTGCTGAGCCACAATCATTTTGTTGGATTTTGTTTGTAAACTTTATTTTTAATTTTTCATAAAAAACAGGATGACATTAATGCCCTGGCGGTGGCAGTAAGCTTTATTTTATTTTACATTTTTTTAAAATGAGATTTACACTTAATATGTGTTACTGTCAAGTGCTGATGTTAAAAGTGTTTGAATAACAAATGATATGGCACTTTAGTTCATATGGCAGCAGAACATTTCAATAAAAGTGCATTTTACACTCCTTTTGAATTCATTATTTGATTTTGCATATACAATGCGATTAATCGTGATTAATCAGGGAAATGATGCGATAAATCGCGATAAATTAATAATTTTAATCGTTGCCCAGCCTTAATGTATATGTATATGTATATATATATATATATATATATATATATATATATATATATATATATATATATATATATATATATATATATATTGTGTGTGTGTGTGTGTGTGTGGTGTGTATATATATATATGTATATATATCTATATCTATATCTAATATATATATATATCTATATATCTCTATATATATATTTATGTATGAATTGTAATGAAATAATTTTCAACGGTGTTTTCAGTGATTTAATGGCAGCCCCTCGCCTGACTCCATCATCTTTTTCCCTACTGCGACACCCGTTTTGATGTTTATGTGACTGTCGTGTGCTTCCTGCAGAGACGAGCCCGGGCCTCGCTCATTTTCGCCTGCCAGGTCAGCCGCTCTGTGTTTCAGTCTGAAGCCGTTGGCTGCTACTGAAGCGTTTGGCTCTTTTCTCTACGAGCGAGCAAACCTACATTCTAGACCCAACTGTACATCCAGCTCATTTTAAGGGGATTTATCACCACATATAGCCGTATATCAAAAACACATCGGTCATTGGGGATTCCTAGCACCGCTCGGCGGGGTCTGAGGGCCGTTATAACGCTTTTCTCGAGGTTTAATCAGAGCTAGAAAACAACGGTTGTGGAGGAGGAGATTCCATATTTGGAGCACAGAGGAGAAGGCACCCCCCTTGTGTGATCTGGAGCTTTTGGTGAGTATTTTCGTCCTTATACTTTGTTATTGTCGTTATAAATTATATCCGCGTGCAGAGTGGTCATTTATTATTGTGTACTCAAGGTTTGGGCGGGTTATTGCGCTGTTTTGAGGGTTTATTTTTGTATTTTCTCTCGGGAGTGGGGGATGGGCAGCCTCGGCGCGCGAGTAGGCGCGCGCGTCATGTGCACGTGTTGGGTGTTTGGGAGCGCGCCCTTCCTTCCTGCAACTGCTGCTGGCTGCAAATGAAAACCACTTTTGTCATTTCTAACCTCAGCCCTTCAGAGACTGTTTACGTACTTCACGCTGCTAAAGTTAACTCTCAAAATGACTTCATGTGATTTAAACTAACATTTTACTTGGAAACTTTTTTTTTGTTTTTACTTACTTTCATGTTATTAAGTGTACTTACATAATTTAGTTACTTTGACAGTAACTGTATTTGATATTTAGCAAGTGTTCAATAAAGTTTTTGTGCAAAAAAACAAAACAAAAAAACTTCTGATGTCAAAATTGAAATTATAGTTTGGACAAAGTTAGCATTATGGTTAGGTTGTTCCTGACTGTTGTATGCTTTGTCCCAAAGTTAAAATTAAGGTTGTCCTTTAACCTTTTTTTTTTTTTTTTTTTTTTCTTAGTAAAAATGACCAGAAGTGTAGCATGTGATTCAGTAAACGTGTCAGTTTGATTGAAAGCTTACTAGAAGGCTCTGCTGCTGGTTGCTCCACAGCCACTGGCCTGTGGGGGAGGGGTGAAAACACACACACACACACACACACGCGCGTACACGCACGCCCAGGAGAGCCTCCTGCCAACCTTGTGAATCTAAACTCAATGACACAATGTACCAGTCCCAGATAAGCCTTGAGTGTCTGTGCTGGGAGAGAAAAGACTGTTAACACACTTTCTGCACAGACAAGAGTTAAAATTCACAGGCGACTGGGGTGAAGGGCTTTTCTGGAAGATTATGCCGTCTTGTCTTCAAATAAATGTCTGCTCAGTCCCAGTGCTTGCATGGAGGTGTGGTAAACATTACAGCTAATAATTTAAAATTGTTTACAGGAAATAATTCGTAGGAGAGATGTTTGAATCAGTAACTATGTTGGTACTTTATCTGACACACAACTTTACTCCAGATACAACTACACACCAGACAAAAGGGAGTCTGGTGTATATAACACTTCTCATTTTAGTGGCCGTATTTAGCTTTTCTGTGTTTTTACGTGGTGTTGCTATGATGAGTAGTCATCTGTAGGTGCAGGGCACACTTCCTTCTGGACAGCTTTCTGAAAAATTTGTTCGTATGGTCATATTTTCAGATAGTGTGGTTCATTTTCTTGGTTTTCTTACTGGATTGGGGGGGACCCATCACTGTACGGTCTGCATGGACCGTTCTTGATGTTGTATGTAAGAATAATCAGTTGAGCTCAGCACTGAGATCCAACTAGAGTAACGGTGGAGCGTTCAGGAGTCGGGAGTCTTGGCTGTGAGGGAAAGTTGACCCGACATGGCTCGGTGGATACAGTTGGGTTTTGCAGGCCAGCATTGGAATAAGTGTGTGTGTGTTTGTAACACTTGGTGGAGGACAGTTGTTTGGAAAAACCTTAACACGCTGCTGGGTTTGCAGAAAGACTGAAGCCCTGCTCACATGTATCCGTTCCCGTTGAATGGGGCGATGTGGTGTGTTGCCAAACTGAATTCTGGGTTTCGTGCGTCGTGCCGGTAGCGTTGCGCCCACACGGCTAGAGCCATGAAGGCAGGACTGATTCAAAGCTCGTGGCTTATTTGTGTAGCGAGCAGCAAGACATGTGATTGTTTGTGGTTTGAAGAAACGTTAGGAACAGCAGCCCCCCCATGCGTAGCCGCAGTGCAGCTGTCTGAATCCAGCGTTACGCTCCTTTCATACAGCCAGTTTATTTCGCCTCCATGGCCCCCTTTTCTCCTGCCTCACTGTGTTGTTACAGGAGGTGGAATCGAATGGTGTAACGTTTTGTTCAGCGGCCCTGGGAGGTAGTAACGGAGCCAGAAATAGTTGTGTGAATTAGCTTTGTTGAAAGGCGTAATGGGGACATCAGACTAAAATCCTACCACCATGTTTAGGAGCCATTACCGTGCGTTTACATTGGAAGTTTAATTCCTCTTTAATTCAGAATTAAAGTTAAATCCGAATAAAAGTTACCATGTAAACACCTAATTCATTATGTAAATGTCAATTCCGAATTAAACTTAATTCCGAAGTAAGTGGCTGGTTTATTCTGATTTTAAAGGTGGAGTAGGTGTTGTTTGAAAAACGGTTCCAGCAATCCAACTCAAGTGAGATTTTGAAAATATACACTCCCTCCCTCCTCCCAAAGGCTCCGCCTCCTCCTCTTCAGCTCACCCCTCGAAACCACGCCTTCACATGATTCACGACTGCATGAACCATAGGGGGGAGGGAGGGAGGGGTGATATTTGATGGACGTATTAGGCAGCCAATCAAAATAGTGATGATCACTTTTTTGATTGGTCAGAGTTTTTCTCTGATTATACCTTCTAGACTGGACCAAAATGTTTAGTTTTTTTTGCAAACATTTTATTTCAGTGGGTGCAATGGGAATGTGAAAAGGTTTTCAGGCAATATTGTAAAAAGTGTTGCAAAAAAACAACACCCACCCCACCTTTAATTCCGAATTAAATAATTCCACGGTCATGTATACACTCATTCTGCTTTAAATTAATTCCCGTCTTTCTGCGCATGCTAGTTCTCTTGCCCGTCTGTCGCGATGATGCTTATATTCCGCGCTGGGCTTGTTTTCAAAACAAAGTTTCAAGATGGCAGCACGCACACTACCTGATAGCTGGCTGTTAAGCAACAGAAATGTTCCTGTTGGTGGAAAAAACAAACCCACACAGAAATAATAGGCCTCCCAGGGATTCAGCTGCTGAATTTGTGCAAAGAACCTCTGTGGGCTTTAAGTCCAGTTCTTAGCAGTGCTTCAGTCCAGTTCTTAGTGGTGCATCAGTGCAGTTCTTAGCGGTGCTTCGGTCCAGTTCTTAGCGACGCTTCGGTCCAGTTCTTAGCGGCGCTTCAGTCCAGTTCTTAGCGGCGCTTCGGTCCAGTTCTTAGCGGTGCATCAGTCCAGTTCTTAGCTTCGCTTCGGTCAGTTCAGTTCTTAGCGGGCCAGTCATTCTTAGCGGCTTCGGTCCAGTTCTTAGCGTCCAGTTCTTAGCGCAGTCCAGTTTCTTAGCGTGCTTCAGTCCAGTTCTTAGCGGTGCTTCAGTCCAGTTCTTAGCGGTGCTTCAGTCCAGTTCTTAGCGGTGCTTCAGTCCAGTTCTTAGCGGTGCATCAGTCCAGTTCTTAGCGGTGCTTCAGTCCAGTTCTTAGCGGTGCTTCAGTCCAGTTCTTAGCGGTGCTTCAGTCCAGTTCTTAGCGGTGCTTCAGTCCAGTTCTTAGCGGTGCATCGGTCACGTTCTTAGCGGTGCATCTGTCCAGTTCTTAGCAGTGCATCAGTCCAGTTCTTAGTGGTGTATCAGTCCAGTTCTTAGCGGTGCTTCAGTCCAGTTCTTAGCGGTGCTTCAGTCCAGTTCTTAGCGGTGCTTCAGTCCAGTTCTTAGCGGTGCTTCAGTCCAGTTCTTAGCGGTGCATCGGTCACGTTCTTAGCGGTGCATCTGTCCAGTTCTTAGCAGTGCATCAGTCCAGTTCTTAGTGGTGTATCAGTCCAGTTCTTAGCTGTGCTTCAGTCCAGTTCTTAACGGTGTATCAGTCCAGTTCTTAGCAGTGCATCAGTCCAGTTCTTAGTGGTGCATCAGTCCAGTTCTTAGGGGTGCTTCAGTCCAGTTCTTAGCGGCGCTACGGTCCAGTTCTTAGCAGTGCATCAGTGCAGTTCTTAGCGGTGCTTCAGTCCAGTTCTTAGCTGTGCTTCAGTCCAGTTCTTAACGGTGCATCAGTCCAGTTCTTAGCAGTGCTTCAGTCCAGTTCTTAGCGGTGCATCAGTCCAGTTCTTAGCGGTGCTTCAGTCCAGTTCTTAGCGGTGCTTCAGTCCAGTTCTTAGCGGTGCATCAGTCCAGTTCTTAGCAGTGCATCAGTCCAGTTCTTAGTGGTGCTTCAGTCCAGTTCTTAGCGGCGCTACGGTCCAGTTCTTAGCAGTGCATCAGTCACATTTATGCAGGTCAGCTCAAACCCTGATGTCTCTGGGTGTTTTTCCTGTTGAAAATCTCCATCGGGTCATTGTTCTTGCAGAGCTTCAGTGTTTGTTCTGCAGGGCTCCATTTTCCATTTGCAGTAAAACCTCACATAAGTTGATTATGTAAGAAAAAAAAATCATTAAGTTTACCAGTACCTAAGAAGTGCCATTATTACCAATCAGTTTAAAAGACAACTGTAGCTTGGTATTTCTGTAAACTATTTATGATCAGAACATTAATCTTTAATGCAGTTCAGATGAAAAAAAAAATCATAATTTCAGATTATTGTTTTAACTGCTTCCACGTTGCTCCCCCCTCAGATCATGTATCACATGGTTGTCCATGCTCAGTTTTTTTTTCTGTTTTTCAGGCGTAACCTCTCAGAGTAAGTGTAACAACCTTAATAAAAGGTTCAACTTACCAAAACACACACAAAAAAAACAAAACCTATGTGTCCTTCCAGTAAGTTCACACCAGTGCATTTTCTTTAAAAATAGTGAAATGTTTGTTACTGTTGTTGTTCGACCCAGAGACTGTAAAAACGAGACAACCTGGCTTCGCGCTGTACGATATTTTTGCAGTCTGATAAGATGAATGAAAGCCACGCTGCACGGCGTGAAATGGGTAGACCATTAAATTTACTGCCTGTTACTCTGCGTGAGTGAAGTGTGTTTAGAAATATACCCGAGCTTATTTCAGACGCAGCATCGTCTGTGTGCGCCCACCTCAGGTTGCTGCCATGGTGCTGGTGAGGTGAGTAGTGTGTAGTTTGAAAAGAAAAGAAATAGAAGGAATGAAAAGAGAAAATGTTTTTCCTCTTTATTTGTCGTTCTCACCTCCGTCTCAGCCTTGTATTTGGCGCAGTTGTTGGTCGACCGCTGTGCTCAGGGGTGCGCCGACATTTACGTCATTTCCTGCTGCGTTCCGGTTGGACGGTTAAAGGCCGTGTATACTCTCACGGCAATGTGTCGCCGTCAGCTTGTCGCAGAGATGCCGCCGTCACTTTTGATTTATACTCGCGCGGTCTCCGCTATGTTACCGGCACAACTCAAGATAGACAATCATGAACTAGCTAAACTTACAAAACTTATCTCTTGGGGTTTTCCACTTTCTCACCGTCTCGGTCGTATCCAGACCCACATTCATCGCTATCTCCCTCCATGAATTACTAGAATATGTGCTGTCTTTGTGGTGTGGAGAACCAGAATCGTACAGATGTGGGTACTTCCTAATTTCTTCAATGCGCTCTTCTCTACACAGATGTAGAATTGACCAGTCAGAGGCCCCCTTTCTCTCCTCTCTGCGACACTGTCTGCGTCGACCTACAATTTTGGGTAGGCGCACCAGAGTGTCTGTGTAGTGTAGGCGTAGGGTGGGGGGGGCATCTCTGCGTTGACCTGACGTTCGAGTATAAATGAGGCTTTAGCCGACAGACATCGACAGGTCGACGCGGACGGAGGACGATTCCTCCAGATTTCAGACAGTGCTTGATATCTTTCACAGCCTGTCTCTGATCACGAGACACTTATATTTTTCATCCTTGCTCCTGTTTTGCTGAGATGTACGACCAGCGTTTTTGAGCTGCGATACATGATTTTTTTCCCCTCCCATGATTGCGCATCATTCGTCTGACGTGGCCAGGATCGTTCGTTATGAACCGAGCCGTATTGGCAGGAGCTGACTCAACCGTGGACCTTGTTCGTGCTGAGTTATGATGCCGCTCACTAAAACAAAATAACAAACATGAAAAACAGGCCTTTTTCTTTCTGTACTGATGTTGTGGTTGAAAGACTTGCTGTGTCATCGTGCAGCTTCTAACAGAAGCACTGATGACAGATCAGTGCGTCTCCACGACACCTGAAAGAAACGGCTATTTTTCCTGACCGTTTTAAATGTGTTACTTGTCGGTGTTGAAAGTTAATGTAAGCTTAGGTGCAACTCATCAATTTAACTGACTAAAGAGAAATTAAGGCGTCCTTCTCCTTCATCAGATACAAGAATATGTTGCAGGATGGAAATTATTGGAACTGAAGGTATCAAAGTATTACTTTGGAAAGATATTTAAAATATTTTCTTTTGTTTTCTGCATTACTTGTGCATTTTAAAACATCTTTTAAAACTGGTTAAATTTTCTGTGTTACATAACTTAATGTAATTATGATAGAACTGGATGTAATTCTAGAAGAAGGGAGCCCAAACATGTTCACTCAATAGCCATGTTTCCATTGCAGTTTTGGCTCAAAACTTAAGTAGTATTTTAAAATGTCAATAAAACTCAACTGCTCTTCCATCAGTGTGCTGACAGACGTCTCTGGTGAGTCATCTGTGCCGTCCTTCCAAGAATAATGGCAGTTGATGTGTGTATCCTCTTTCATTTTGTTACCTTAATCTACTTAAGGTAGCAGAAGAAACGGAAGTGGCGTGCCTCTTTGAATTGCCTTCATTCAAGTCGATGAGAGTAGACGCACCAGAAGCGCCCGTCTGCGTTTTTCCGTCATGCGTCACGTCTATTTTGGTGCTTGGCCGCCAGTAGACTGCGTCAATTTACACACAGCACATCGATTTGGCAGGAAGTCATGTTAACGGCAGAGAAAAGTTTCAAATTAAAGCACCACCACCGGCTCTAACTCGTACATCGACATTATGTCCACTCAGTGCCTCTCATTATTTTCTGCTGTGCCCCCTGGGAAGAAGAAAACATTTCGCCCACCCACCGCAACAATAAATATTATCATTTGCTATAGCGCTGGGCAATATGATGATACATATCGTGGGGACAATATAAAAGTGTGTATCGTGCCATTTCTCTTATATCGTTTCTATCGTTTCTAACCTAATTTTATCAATTATTACAGCAAATATGTAATTAAATAACCTACAACGATAAATTTGATAGAATCATATCTACTTCTACAAAGTGGCCTTTTATGTTTGCACTTTTATTCATGGTTAATGCCTTAAACAGAGTTCTCTTCAACCCTGATGTTAACTTTAGACACTTTATATTGGTTTGCAAACTTTGCACTACAAGGTTACAGATTTCAGAAAGTTGAAAAATAATTTGTGTTTATTTTTTATAGCTGAACTTGAGTGCAAAAATGTGATTTTCCTCTCAGAAACTGTTGTGCATTTTAAAAAAAATGTGAAAGCTACTGTACCTCTGTACCTACCTGTTTTTGCTGCACTAAAATGTATGTTTGTGACAGTTCAGCTGAATGTCCTTTCAAAATAAAGTTGAAAAGTAAGCAATGAAATTTTTGTCAAACTTTTCAGAGAATAACTGAAAACATACTTTATTATGGTATATCGTGATATATATCGTTATCGTGATATAAAATAGTCCATATCGTGATATATGATTTTTTCCATATCGCCCAGCACTAATTTGCTATAAAATTGTCAGAAGTTCACCTCTGCATAACACTGTATCCTCATTAACATTAAGGGAAACAAAAAAGAAAGAAATATAGATCAACTTGTAACGAAGAATTAGGGATTCTGTACGATAACTGTTTTTTAAAACCGATACCAATAACTGATAACTTTCAGCTCCTAAAGGCCGATACCGATAACACACACATATACCTAAGATCATTACATCAATACTATGAACAAAACCAAAAACAGTTTTGACTCTTTAAATCGGGGGTCACGCAACAACGGACTCCGGTCTGGATCCGGACCGGGAGATGGTTCTGTCCGGACCCGTGACCATGCAAAAAATAAGTACTGTAGTGTCATTTTCACAGAGCGGTTTTGAACGACAGCGGGCGCTGCTACTACAGTTAATACGCTAATCTAGGGCTGGATGTAGCTTGGAAACATCTGTTTGTTGTTCGCAACGGAGCCACAGATGGCCTAAATTCGTCTGTGACTTCGCATCAACTAGAAAACAGTGGCCACATGCAAATTCTCCGTGCAAATAAAGATTAGATACCCAGAATTCAATGCACCCCAAACCAAACCACCCCTACATTATTACCAGAAAACCCAAAACCAGTCACATAAGTACAAACTTTAGCACTGACGTTAGCAACAGCGCAGGAAGAAAGCAAAGTAGATATCACAGAGACATCAATTTTTAGTTAATGTTTTCTGAGTGTACATGAGTTTAACTTTTTTAATTAAAGCGGCCTTTAATTCAAGAAGAAAGTACAGTTCAAAGAAAAATGTTTTATTAGAAAGTCAACACCCCTGCATTTTTTAGTTTTTTTCAGGGTTTAACTTTTTACTTGAGGCCTTCAATTCTTCAGGCATGGACTTGCACTATTGTTGATTTTATTCTGAGGTTTCACTTTTGGTTGATTTGAAATAAAAGCCTTAAACTTATTTAAATGCATGGGACTGCTTTTATTTACGATAAAAGACATGGAATATGTTGGAATATTTTCTGCTTTTGAAGTTAAAATAAAAATTAGTTTTTCAAAATACGTTCTTTGGCCCGGACCTTCTACTTAGGCAAAATTTAGTAACTGGACCTCGGTGATTTTAATTGAATACCCCTGCTTTAAATGAACAGATATTTATTTTTTCCAATGAAAAACTACTGGCAAGCCTCTGAAACATTTTTGTAAAGGTATCAAACAAACCTATTTGATATCTCACATCAACTTAGATAAGGTGCATTACTGACTGATATAAAAAAAAAATAAGTAAAGGCTCCTTGAACTGATGGAAATACATGCATCAGAATTACAAACTGAAAAAGATTTACATTTAAAAGGATTTTGGCTTGTGGTTCCATTTAAATTAATACCTTTAATTAAAGTAAATGAGGTTCAGTATTTTTTTTTTTTATCGCATGGAAGCTTTAGAATAGAGAGATGAGGGAGAGGGGAGCGGAGACTAGCTGCTCGCCTTTGCATGTTAGCATTAGCTCACGTTAGAGCGATTTCAAAACTCCATGAAAGCGATTGTTAAACTGTAGCTGTTGTAACTGTAAACTGTTTGACGTATTAACGCTTGTGCTTGTGCTTCCCTTCTCGTGGAATTCACTTGGAGCATTCGTCACAAATAACCACCAAACTATCTTCTGTAGGGCTTTAGCGATACACGAATCTCGCGATACAATACAATACACGATACTCTGCTCACGATACAATATATATCGATATTTGTCTTAAGATACATTTACATCATTTTCTGAAAGATTTTAATGGGACAAAGTGATTTTGGTGACATCTTGTGACTTTTCCAATTTGTTTGAATTAACTGAACTGAAAGGTAGGTGACCGCAGAAAGGAGAGAAAGGAGGCCTCTGATTGGTCAATTCTACATCCGCGTCATCGAACAAATGAGGAAGTACCCACATCTGTATGATTCTCGTTCTCCGCACTACAAAGACAGCACATATTCTAGTAATTTATGGAGGGAGGTAGCGATAAATGTGGGTCTGAATACGGCTGAGACGGTGAGGAAGTGGAAAAACGCAAGAGATACGTTTAGTAGGTTTAGCTAGTTCGTGATTGTCGCTCTCCATTGTGGCGTTGAATGACATAGCGCAGACGTGCTTCAAAATTGAGCATGAATCAAAATTAACTGCGGCATACCGGCAACAAGATAATGCGACACATTGCCATGAGAGTAAACACAGCCCTTAATGCCGGCGTTTTCCACCAGTGAATACGGTCTCAAATCCTAACAAAGTTTGGCTCGCACTCAGTTAGCATTAGCTTGTCCGGGTGGTGACGTTTCAGGTGGGCTCGCCTCGCAGGTTGGTGGTATTTCCAGAGTACTTCACGTTTGTGTGACACAGCTTGTAAACTGCCATACTTTTGTCTAAATCTTCGCTTTCCTTTTTCTTTTTAAACCCGAACTGCTCCCACACATCTGCTTTTAATCACGCCATGTTTGTTGTGATCAGCCCGCTGTGCTGCATGCTGCATTCAAGGTGTAACATAAATTCCTCCGTTCCCTCGTTTGCTCGTCGTTCTTTCAGCCTTTTCTATTTTTTTCTTTTTTGTATGTGTAACATGTAGGAAAATACTGCAAATATCAATACAAGTCAGCAACTACCAAAATTCTGACCGACTTAACAAGTTGTTTTCTGGTATGAGGGGGTATTCTTGATTTTCCTTATTTAGACATTGTGTTTCTTATTATGCCGATGTAACTTGAACATAACATTTAAGGCTCAGGTCATTCAAGGCTCCGAGGGAGTTAGGCACTGCTGTGTTGACAGAAATATATATGTTATCGGGGCTATTCGTCATGATATGGGACTTATCGGAATGAGGTCATAATTTCCTGTTATCGGCCCGATAGTTATCATGCACCCCTACGAAGAATAACTTCATTAACATTGTTTTTTAGTCTGTAAAGATTTAAAGTGCATCAATCCCACCGTAGTTGCAGTGAAGTCAAGCGTTACATCAGCATCGTCATATTTCCTTGTCCTAACTTTCTGGTGACTTTCGTTTGTTTCATTATGTCTGTCCCTCTCCGCCTTTCTTTTCATCCCTGATAAATATATTTCTGTGGTGTCTCTTGACGGTTTGTTCACTTCATATCTCCTGCTCGGTGCTGTGTGGGCGCATGTCCGTGCAAAAAAACCCAACACAGTATAGCTAATACTCCTTGCTGCATGCTCTGACAGTATGAGCGCCACTGCCACCTGCTGTAGTATATGTGGAATTATACTTTATTCCAGTATGGCAAAAAAAAAGCATGTTTCCTGGGAGTCACACGTGCCCCCCCAGCATTGCATTTTGATTTATGCTTTTTTTTTAATGTATAATTTTTAGAAAGAACAAGACATGGTGAAATATAAGGTTCCTACGCATCCGTCGCATGATCTTGAAAGCTTTGTGTGAGTTGCTTAGGGCTGTAGCGATACACTAATCTCGCAATACGATACGATACATGATATTCGGCTCACGATAGGATATATATCGATATTCATCTTACAATACATTTACATCATTTTCCAAAAGATTTTAAAGGGACAAACTGATTTTGGTGACATCTTGTGAGTGTTCCAATTACTTTGTTTGAATTAATTAACCTGAAAGCATCAATAGTTTCAAAAATAGTTTCATTTATTTAAACAGTGCAAATTTTTGCTGGCAAGCTTTTAAAGGTGGGACACGGGGGTTTTGAAAGAAGCTTAGAATATCGATACCCGTGGCTGACAAATCGATACTCGATAAAATATCAATATATATCGCAGAATTGATCAAATCGCTCAGCTCTATTAGTTATCGCTACAAATCCAGCCTAGCAGTCGCTCCGCTGCAGGACTTAAGACTGCAAGAAAAAAACTGGAGCGCGGTGCTTTCCGCGTCCTGCGGGACTCACCAGTTGCACTCGTAGAGCCTGTTTCTCCTCTCCTTGTCTGTCATATTAATTCTCCCTCCACAACATAGTGACTGCAGGCTACGGCCAAGCTACTGGCGAGAGGCTAGTTGCTACAACTGAAAACAGTGATGCAATGATGAAGTACTCCCATATCCACACTCATAGACCAGCCAAATTACTCGTTTGGAATTAATTTGTGCATATGGCTTTAAGAGACCCTTCTACAAATCCAATCAGGATACCTTTAAGATGGACAAGTCAGCAGCGTCACTCAGATGTGTTGTCTGCATGTTATATCATTGGACATTTTTCTGCCGAACTTTCTTTTTTTCAACGCTGCTCTTAATTTGTAGTGGACTAGTGAAAACATGGGTGGAGCGGTGCACGCTCTGGGTCTGCTGCAGGAACAGGCAACATGAATATCACATGGTGCTTCGTTGTGAAAATATTGTTGTCAAATGTTGCCCAAAAAGGTCAAAATAATAATAATAATTTTAAAAAAAATGTATGTTAGATTACCTAGCGTGACGTTAAAAACCTCACATCTCATACTTTTTCATCCTAGGCTGGATGTCCAAATTGCCACAGTTTTTCCTCTTTGCCCAGTTTTGGTTCTTGGTTGTTTCGTTTTTTTTTTTTTTTCCCTGTGCTGCCGATTCTTTCAGGCTGAGAGAATAAAATAAAACCTTTCTCAAGGCCGTTCTTTTATACCAGGTGAATGACGGGAGTAAAGCACGCTGCCGGAGCTGTGGAGATGAAAAGAGCAGTTACTGTTGTTGTGATTACAGACGCCACATCCTCATGGTCACACAGGGGAAAAAAAAGAAAAGAAAATGAACGTTTGTCCACAACAGTAACATGTCTTGACACTCGCAGTCTTGTATGTTGGTGATGCAGTGGCATTTATATCATATTTTTTAATGGTAACATAGAGAATCAGTATGTAATGACACGCTGAAAGAAAGGAAGTTAAATGTCTTTTATTTCTCCCATTTGTCTTTGTAACAGAGCACAAGAATATGGTGAGCTGCAGAGTAGGCAGCTGAGTCATGTTATCTAAGTAGGACACACTGATTACTTGGCCTTAATAAATCACAGAGGAAGCATGTTGGAGTAGTACAGTTATGTAACAAGTTCTTGTCAGTGTTTTGAATAGAAAAAGGAAAGACAAAATGGATGTAAGTGCAGTGAGAGAAAACTTCTCCCTCCATGAGATATTGGCCTCACAGGAAAAGGAGAGAAACAGATACAGAGCAACCTTGGATTCTGTCCAAAGGCCATTTCACACAGTGGTTGTGTTATATTGGCGTGAAAAACGCTGTTCTCATTAAACCAGTGCTGTTTCCCTTTTGAAATTTATGCAGACCGAACAGAGGCAGCAGGATATCGTATCTGTGTGTGATTACATAGAAGATGCTGCCAATCAGACAGAGGAGCAGACTCATTTAAGTCTAGGACTAGGCCTGGCTTATGACCTGCTCCCCCCAGTGGGATCATTGACAATCCCTTAAAACAGTGGTTCTCAACCGGGTGGGGGGCAGGGTATACGGACTCGCTTGTTATTATGAAATACATGCAGCAGATTCCTTGTACGTCAAATTGGCAAAAATGAACTTTAACTACACTCACAATTATTAGCTCAGAGATGGTTACTTCGGATTTAAACATTACAGCACTGACACATCTCTTGGTTTTCCCACACGTTATGTCCCGCAGTAGTCAGTGCAATCCACGGCATTACACAACGGACTGCCTGCTAGCGCTGAGTTAAAGTTGTTGAATGGGCACAGCCCGCCAAGTCTCAGTCTGTCACGGTTTTAAAGCCTCAGCTAGTATAATCTACAAACCACCACAAAAATAGTCCCACAGCCACAACAAACCCTCGAAATAAACACAACACACTAAATTCAGGAAAACAAAACAAGAGCATTAAAAGATAAAACACTGGCATCTTATAACAAAATGCATCTCCGCCTACTTTAGCTTTTTTTCAAAAAAGCAACTAGCAGCTTGCAAAATTTTGAGAACTCCTGCCTTAAAACATGTTGAATCTGAAACTCAGCAGAAAGCTTAGCGTACTGTGACCAGACGGTGTGCTAACTGACATAAATAAATAGATAAATAAATAATGGCAGTTGGTGTGCTGTGATGGTAACGTTTTGATGTCCCCATGGCAACAAAGCAGCAGCTTACTATGGTTTTTGCAGTAATTTTGGCGCATTTTCGGCCAATTCTGATTTATTTTCTTATGGGTTTTTCATATAGTTCTACATTGGCTGTGGTGGTTTAGCGCAGCACAGGAAAGGAGAGCAGATCCTAGCAAATCACCGCCATTTAGAGCGCTAGTTGCTAAGTGACCAAAAAACTTTCCAGGAAGTGGTTTGCAGATCTGCAGTCTGTGCATCCACGTCTGCAATGTGTCATTCTGAATGTTAGATGTATTGATAAGGAGGAGATGTGCCAAAGCAAAGTAGATTAGATGTGTGTCCATGATATCCTCAGACTAACACGACAGATGAGAGTTTAGGCTTGTTCAGGAGATGCGGACTAAACGGTCAGATTGTAGGTAGAAAATATAAAATGAATGATCTGTATCGCTTGTCTTGAATTGTTGCTTTCTTTATCGGAAATGGTCATGTCTGCAAAAAAAGTCCCAAATGCAATGTGTTACTGCCGCCTAGTGGATAAAAATGGCAGCACTTTGTGGATTTCTGTGTATGCAGGCCTGGGTATTGAAAATAAACATCTTTCTGGTATCGATCACAATGCTTCGATACCATTGAGTATTGAAAAACATTCGTTGTCTTTCTGTGCCTGTTTTCTGAACCTTTTGAGCGTCACCACCACTGCTCTCCTGTTTGACCAGCAGTGAAGCACCACACTGCTCCAAACCCTCTGGAAACACTCCCAGTAGCCCCAGTTCAGCTTATATTGAAAAGAATGGAGCGTGGGAGGTTTCTCATCTCTTACTCTGTCCCACAAGCACCTTCTTTAGTCTCCTTTTCATTAGTTTTTTTTTAACAAACAGTGTTTGTCTCTTTAATGGTGGTGGATTTACTCCAGGTGGAAGCAGGTTTTTACTTTATTGGACTGCTATCACCTGCTTTGTAGAGGTATACATTCCAGATATTCAGGTTTCGGTATCTTCTGACCGGCTGGTTCTGAATGGCCACTGTGTAAATGTGGTAAACAACGGCTAGCAATGGCACAGATGCTTAAAGATGTTAATAGAGCATCTATGATAGACTATTTTTAGACCGCTGTCATCTTGGTAGACAAGTATGCTAATGAAGCACAGCTAATGGAAACAATGACATACTTGAAAACACCCCCTGGTTGTGTTTTGCATCAGTGTTTATTAGGAGAAATACCATAGCATTAACGGGTATAAGAACTAGGGATGGGCATTTGGTCGAGATTTATTCGTCGATCGTCAGGAGAATTAATGATTAATAATCGATTAATCATTAACATTTTTATATTGAAAACTGTCACAATTATTCTCGATATCGGCGTGACGTTTGTTTTCCCCTTTGGCCTGGTTGCTATGGCTCGCGCATGCCCAGATGTGTTCAGTGGCCCGGATGTTCGTGGTCGACAATAACGTGACATTTCCTGTTTCTTTTCTTTAAAAAAAACAACAATAATAAAACGAGATATCAAGGAGACTACTTAACAAGTACAATTTATATCAAGGCGCCAGTATTACAGGCTTTTTGTTTCTTAAAAAGATGCGCTTGTTGTGTGCTCGATGTGCGCTGCAGCTCCTTCTGGTCCGTGCTAACACCGAGTTGAGGCTAGACTAGGCTAGGCTGATGATGAACCGCCTCCACCGTCCTTTACAAGGCTTGGATGCGCGTTGTTCAAGTGATACATCATTGTCGTTGTCGATTGATTGTATTTGTAATTTGCATTGCAGTGATTGCAAGTACACTTGGTCATTTTCTAAACAAAAATGGTCCCACGCCACACTTCACCGCGACCGCGTCATGATTAGGCGATGACCTACAGAAGCTCGAATGTAACAACTGAGCTAAGCCAGGGTAGGGTGATGGTGAAATGTTGCCCCCTGTTGCCAAATTTCTATCTGTGGCACAGTGAAATGCATCGCATTGTTTGAGGACGTGCACTGATAACCTACATTTGGATTGTTTAAAAAAAAAAAAACTTTCGGTTCATCGACGAAAATGAATGTCTTCGACCAAATTCTTAATGATCAATCATCAATTAATGCCCATCCCTAATAAGAACTATAGATTTATAGGTATAGGTTTGATTGATATTCTCTGCCTTGCAAATATTCTATTACTGATCATGTAACAATTTAAACAGAAGGTTACAGAGGAAATGATCAGAACAGATCGTTTTGCTTGTGTACCAACATGGTGGCGGTGCTCATGAATTTTATATAAAATTTGATGAATTTGATTGAGATTGGGTTGTTGAGAATTCTTTTTTCCTGTAGCAAAGTGAACTTTCATAAAGTGAACGTGGAAGAACCTGGACTGAAATAACAGGTAGAAACATTTGACACTTGTCCACTGATTAAATTTTCCTCTGTTCAATACTGGGCAATATGGCTTAAAATCAATATCACAATTAGATGAACGTTTTACCCTCCACCCCCAACGTGACGTGAATTCTCGATTGCGATTGGTTGATTGAGTGATTGAGACCAGAGCATGCGCAATGAGCCCGTTGACAATACAGCCGCTATCACAGCCAGATCAACGGTCAAAGTAAGCCTGAAACACACATTTTCTGATATTACTTCTCCCTTTCTTGTTTGGATGGATGATTATTAGCTTTAAATTCACAGGAGAGATGTTTATTCCTTATTGTACTTATTTATTGTTAGACAACGTGAATGAAATATACAGCGCTTCTCACCACTGGTAAATGTAGCTAGGAAACGAAAGCTCGTCTGCCTCGACACCGGCGTGGTCCTGCGTCTCGTCCCGCTTAGCAAAGTAACCTCCAAGTACATTTAAATTGCCGATTTCTGAAGTGCTCAGTTTACATATTAGGGCAATTATATGATCCTTAAATGTAAAAAAAAAATCTCCCGACGCTGACCCCCTCCCCTCTCAAAATAGAAAACTCCTCGAATCTACATGGTTCACGTCGGTCTCTCTTTTTGACTTCAAAACGGCAAATTTCACTGAAAGGTGGGGGATTTTCATGCCTGAAGTATTAGTTATTCAGCAGAGCTTTTTGTGATTAAAAAAAAAAATTTAAGAAAAGCTAATGTTCAGAGTTACAGGCATCAAGTAGACATGTTGAATTTAACATGCTATTTTTTTATAACTGCTTACTAAAGTTTTGGATCCATGTATCTTGTTGTCAGTGATGTTTTACTGTTGAAGTTCATGAGTGACTGAATCACTACTCATTCTGAATTTTTGCCTTTAATAGGCAACTTAATTGTTTTATAACAACTACTTTTAATTTTGATATCTGACCTCAGCCTTATGCTCAGTGGATTCTCACATTAGTAGGAATAATTAAACTTTGTGCCATTTTTATCTTTTATTTTCTGTTGAGGGAAAGTAAGAATTGGATTTTAAGTATGAGCAGAGTTTTGAAAACCTGTAAAGTGAGGCACACCGGATTGAGAGTTTTGCATTTCATTATGTAACGTCAATTATCCCCCCAGGTATATTGTAAAGGCTTAAGGCAAGGGTGTCAAACTGATCCGTTAAAGTTTGCAGGTTTTTGTTTCAACCATGCAGAAACACAAAGAACATTTTTTACTTACAAATTGTAAGTAAAAAATGTTTTTTTCACTATCAAACATTTTCAGTAAAATGTTTAGTCTGTTGGATCTTCAGTAAGTAAAAAATGTTCTTTTCATTATCAAAGTAACAATATGGACAAATACACAATGCTGTGCTCAGAATGCCTCCTAAAGCACCTCCAAATGTTCTCGAGTGTGTTTGCAGTGCTGGGATGTATGTTGCTAGATGTCAGACTGCAGCCATCTTCCATTTGTTTAACTGATAAAAAGCCTATATTTCGATACACATCAGGCTTTTACCCAGGGTGCCGTGCAGCGTACTTTTGGATCCCTTTGTTGGATGGCTGAAAATACTTCTAATCTAACTATAGATAATTTATAGAGAAATGGCTATGATATCTTCCTCAGATTTATAAATACTGTCTTAAAACTATTCACATCAATATTTATGAAAAAGATGTATTTTAGCATCTTAAATATTAAGATATGAATTTATGTCTGGATCGCCCAGCCCTAATCACAAGCTGCCATCTTTTTTTTTTTTTTCACTGTTAGTGTTCATGATTTTGGTTTAGTTTCACTAAATTAATGAATATTATATCTTAGGTCAGACTTTTTTCCACCCACTTATTAAAAAAAGTTCCCAAAAATTCCAGTCCTTGCCATAGATATGCAATAGTTGTATGTGTAGCCGACAAATCTGGTTCAGTACAGTCGTAATCAACAGATGGGTGGTTTGTTGTTCGTCTTATAACGGAAAAAAAAAATCAAAAGGTTAAAGGATAAAATCGGATTTTCAGCTCCAGGCCATGTGTCTCCTCAGTAAGTGTTTGCTCCTTTTTTTTCTGCTTTCCAGTGTCACAGCTTACGTTCTGCATCATGTCTTGTCTCCTCTGTGTTGCATCTGGACTTCACTCAGATTTATTTACAGCTGTGAAAATGTTTTCTCCTCCACTGTAAAAAAAACCCATGTTTGAAATATGGTCTTAATTTTTCAGTCTTTCTCTTGTTGTCATTGCGACTGCAGCGCATGTATAGTAAACTCTTAATGTTGAGAAGTTGAGTGGAAACTACACGTGAGCATGCACAGCCATGTGAGTGTGTGTGTGTGTGTGTGTGTGTGAGAGAGAACCTGTGAGGTCAAGTTGATCGTTGTGAATAAAGCCTCCATGCTTCTCACCCATCCCCCTCTTCTCTCTGGGAGTTTAGATGTTTGCAGGCTGGAACTCCCCTTCAGCTGCAGACCGGCTCTGCTGGTAGACGAAACCCTGCAGGTTCTGACTTGTTTTGCTTCACGCTGGACTGTCCTGCTTAGGTTTAATTGGACATATGAGTCAGACTGCTAGATCATGTGAATCTTTTAAAAAATGTAACACCAATACAGAGGTAGAGCTGAATTATATGAGCTGTTTAAGTTCAGTGTTGAGTCGTTCACTCTGATTCCATGACTCAACGGGCTGTTGTATTAAAATTAGAGCTGTCAGTCGATTAAATTTTTTAATCGCGATTAATCGAAAGATTTTCATAGTTAACTCGTGATTAATCACATTTTTTTTAATGTTCTGTTTTTCCATCCATCATCTATACCCATTTTGTCCTGTACAGGGTCACGGGGATCTGCTTTATCTTTTTTTTTTAAGCCTTTAGTTTGAAAACCGGAAGTCCACCAATGCTGCCGTACTTTTTGGGGGCTTAATTCATCAGCTTCTTTCGGTATTTTGTCGGGGCTGCTGGTTGACCGCAGTAATTTGCTGACTGGTACTCAGAAGGACATTCAGCGCTGTTCCTTAGAGTTTTTGCCACACTCACTGAGCTTGGAGGGTTGATGACACTTGTGAAATGTCTGGCACACTTATATCTACAAAATGATACCAACCTGGATGAAATCGGTGCCGCTTTCGTGACGCTATTAAAGTTTAAAGAGAAAAGAAACAAGCGAATGTCGAATGTGAAACTAACTTTACCGTGTCATGCGCTGTTAACTTAATTCACAGCGATAGTAAATACAAATAACCTTTTTCTTGTCAACAGACCCATCTGGCAGCACCTTAAAGCTAAACTTGCCGTTCCTAAGACCCTTTTCTGTCGCCATGTCTGTCCCAGACATTGACTGTAAATACACTTATTGGTCGAAGGTCATATTTACAGAAACATGTGTGCGTTAATCTCGCGTTAAAAAAATAGTGGCGTTAAACTGAATTTGCGTTAACGCGTTATTAACGTGTCATCTTTGACAGCCCTAGTAAAAATCTAATGAGAAAAAAACATCTTTTTGTTATGTAAAATAATAGAGAGGGGAAAAAATAAATTCATCAGTCACAAAAAAAACAATCCACAATCCATACAAAAATACATAATAACATATGATTTGCAGTGGACCGTCGCATCACATGTTAGGGCTGTCCTATAACCTTTTAATGATTCCAGGACTCTAGTTTACAAGTTTCACAGGTTTTCAGTTCACAGGGAGCAGACCCAGACAACGAGAGCTTTTTGGGAACCTCTGCCACGCTGAGAGGGCTCCTGCCTCGGGTTAGGAACTAAAGCAAGACCCCCCCCCCCCCAAAAAAAAAACTGCTGAGAGGGCTTGATGCTCACTTGGAGCTCATTGGGTATGCTGCAGTCAGAAAATGACGTTTCTCAGCTGTCTCAATGCCAAGTTTGAGTCGTCTCTTCTCAACAATGAACAGTATATATGGGCAAAAACTTAACCAGTCATTAATGTAATTGAGGAAACAAGTTGAGTTAATCGTGATGCTGATTTGGGGTCATGCCACCTGTTGCACTGAGAACATGCAACAGCTGTGTGCAGCTGAGGGAACAGACTCGTCATCTGTCTGGTGTTGTGTTTGATGCAGCCAGGTGGGAGGAGGAGGAGGAGGAGGGAAAAGAGAGGAAGACGCATCTCCCCGTACCAGGCACTTTTACATGTACGTCATGTCTGACTGAAACTGTTGCTTTAAAATGCTCATGCACAGCCTGGTCCAGTTGAAATGAAACTAGAGCAGACTCCTTATAGTGGGACTAACGTACCCAGATAGTGTGGTTCCAGTCAAACCAGTCCCTGTGTGTCAACATCTAAGCTGGACCTGAGCTGGCCTCCGTGCACTTCACACGCTGCAGCTGTGACTCCATGCCAGAGCCAAAAATAGCTGTTTTGGTTGTCCTGTTAACAGTTTGAAAGGGAAGCTTATTCTTCATCATTTCCACACACCTGGGTCCTCGGGGTGCAGGTGTGTGTTTTTACAGTCACTGACTGGCGCACGTAAAAGTCACCTCATGTTGGCTGTCTGCTCTCTTTCACAGGCTCATGCTTCGTTGTGCAACGCTCGTCTCGTTTGTTTTTATTTTCATGACCCTTTAGTGTTTTACGACTTACTATCCTTACTTTTATTTAGACTAGTGGTGTTTGTAGTTCTCAGTTGAGATTGGAGTGTATCTTCACTAATTATTTCCTGGGAGTGATCAGTGCGTTTTGTCAGTAACAAACTCTAAAGATGACGTGTAGATAATCATAGAATAATTGATCAATAAAAGCTTCTCTGAACAGCAGTCTAGGTCATAGTTTACTGCAGTGTCTTGAAAAACGACGGATGCTCAACATTCATCAGTGTCAACGCACATAAAATATACTGAGTTTTGTTGCTACGTCTGAGCTGCATGTAGCAAGTGCTGTAGATGGCGACCCAGGCGTGGCTCATTCTGGCACACAGCAATGTCCTCGTGTGGCTTCAGTCCCCGTGCTGTCGGACAGAGGGACAGAGGGACAGAGGGACAGAGACACAGCCAGCATGCTGTACCTTCCAGCAGTGGGTCGACCCACCAACAGTTGTGTCTCGTCACAGCTGCTCTGCAAGGACTTGTTTTGGAGTTTCCTGTGTCTTTGAGCATCGAACGGTTGTGTAGTCATGAAGTGCATCAGCAGCTTGACTGGTCCTGTGAATATTTTGATGATGTATATTATACACCTTTTCGACTTAAAAATTGTGGACATGCGCCCCCTAGTGGCCCAAACATATCTGGAGTGTGCTCCACCTAGTAACCCAAACACAGCAGCGTGGAGCATCTGTTACTGATAACGCAGACATGTCTTGGATTGATGATGTTAGGCAGTGGCCTCCAGTTACAGATGAAGGTAGTTTATCGCTGTTTTTAATGTTTGGTTATAGAAATAGCATGATCTGTTCCCATAACCAAACACTAAAAACTGTGGGAATACGTGAAAAATGCAACGCTGGCTATAACTAACGTCAACGAGCCATAAAGATTATGCTACTGTAACATTAACGCTAGCTGTAAATTAGGCTATGTATTAATGTTATATTTAATTTATTTAATCATTCTCCTAATTCATTCATTCATTCATTGTTTTATAGGCTCGTGCTAGTGCCGAGGGCTACAGTAGCCTCATACTGTTCTTTCAGCCAGAATCGTCCGGGACTCTCAGCGAGACTATGAGTAGTACGAGATTGAATGTTACTGAAAACTCACGCGGCTGTATTCATTTGGAACAAAGTCCTTTCTGTTAATATTTTTCACCCACGTCTTCCTAACTTCTTGGTTGTCGGTGCGCCCAGGAAATCGGTGCAAACTGTATGGCTGCAAATAAGGCATTCTTCATGCAGTAAAGGCTTGTGTATTTCATACTTTCTTCTTCCATTGTTGAATTTTCACGCCATTGTTGGCACAGTTTATGACGGAACATGTATTCCCACTCGACCGACTCGACATTATAAAAATATCTATTTGTAGAAAGAGAAAAACACTGGTTAATCTGCGAGCTGGTGAAAGTGTCGCTCTGTGGCACAATACGCCAATGACGGGGGGTACTTCCGGGGGGCTGGCCCGAAACGGTCTATAGGTTTCCTATTGACATTTCAACACAGCGTAGGGCCACTTTCGAGAATGTTTTTGCTATTAACCATTTATTTTTAATATACTGTGATTCTTCAACACTTTGATTTTTACGTAGGGACGAAGAAAATTCAGCTGACTTCTAGGAGCTCAGGTTTCCTGGAAGAACACATTCACTATAAGGATGAACACGCTGCATTAGAAGCATCTTTAAAAGCAGTCCTGCATTCATTTCTGCATGTGCAGGGGAAGCGTCCGCCGCTTTATCTGTCAGATCTGCTGTTTAGCGTGAATGTCTTTTCACACATAACATAACTGTCTTCCTGCTGAGCGCATTCTTGTTTTTGTCTCATGCTTTTGTCTGATTCTCCTGCTTTCGTGAATAACGTCAGCTGGCAGTTTTGAGTTTTGAGTGTCACAGGGCAGATCATGATAATGCATGTGACAACAAATGTTACGTTGCAAATGAGCCAACTCAGTTTGATAGCAGTGACGTCTCTTGATCAGTTTCAGGAGAGGATAATAATGTGCATCTTGAAACATTTTCTGCTGCTGTACAGAAGTGAATCCCCTACATGGGTTTTCTTCACTGCAACCCTCACATCTCTCTGTGTGCTGTCATATCTTGATGCAGCACATCTGAATTGCAAATTGAGGGCCCATCTGATCAGAAAAGTATTTATTGATGAATACATCACGCTTGGAAATAAAATGAATTTTAATTTATTCCAGCTCAAGCAGTATTTTGCTACTTTGATATTGTGCATATTGATAAAGCGATGGCAACAATAGTTTTTGAACTGATAGAATGGTCTCCTTGCAGTTGAAAGTTTTAATCATGTTTGTCAGTATTGGCATTAATCATGCTACTGAGGTTATTTCAGTCATCTTTTTCTGAACAGGGTGTGTGGGCTGGAAGACCCTCTGGCTAAAAGCCGGCAACAGAGTCTTCTTTAACCAGTTAGTGCTGAAGTGAAGAGCTGAAAAGAGCTTTTCCCACTTGTTTTCCTCGTAATGGAAAATGACTGATGACTGATGCTGTACTGTCTTATCTGCATGGTCATCAGGGAATGTCTGAGCCCACCGCCGTCTCAGAAGAGTTAAATCTGAAGAATCTCCTCTTGGCTGAACTCGTCAGATACGACATCGGACAAAAGAAGACTGATCTTGTCCTTTCATTTGTGGTGTCATCATGGACTTCAGCCGGTGGGGTTTATTTATGATGTAGCATTATCTTTAAGTGGAGGATCTCTGGTCCATAAATTCTCCTTACATTGCGAGGGCGCTTGTTCCCTGCCTGATGGACATGACTGATGTGTGAGAAGGGTTTCAGCAGGGTCTGACATGAGCAGAGCTGAAATGGTTCTGGACCAGTAAGAATTCCAACACTCAATTTTTATTCCTTTCCAAAACTAATGTACTTTTATTTCTCAAGAAATGTGAACACTGGAATTTAAGTAAGCTAAAAAATTAACACAAACCAGTATTAAAAAATGAAGCAAATTTAATATTGAACATTTAATCATAAATAGGTCATTAACTTATTCATGTCATTAACTCCTTAGTAAACAATACACTAGAGAGGTTCCAGGTAGTTTCTAATACAAATACAAACTGTTTCTAGCTGCAAATATGGCAAATATTATTAACATAGCTCATATTATTCAATCTTAGGACAGAGGGAGGATGGAAGAGGGAGGGAGGAGGGAGGACAGAGGGAGGAGGGAGGACAGAGAGAGGATGGAGGACAGAGAAAGGATGGAGGACAGAGAAAGGATGGAGGACAGAGAGGAGGGAGGACAGAGAAAGGATGGAGGACAGAGAGGAGGGAGGAGGGAGGACAGAGAGAGGAGGGAGGACAGAGGGAGGACAGAGAGAGGATGGAGGACAGAGAGCAGATGGAGGACAGAGAGGTGGGAGGACAGAGAGGACAGAGAAAGGAGGGAGGAGGTAGGACAGAGAGAGGACAGAGAGAGGAGGGAGGAGGGAGGACAGAGGGACGAGGGAGGACAGAGAGAGGATGGAGGGCAGAGAAAGGATGGAGAACAGAGGAGGAGGACAGAGGAGGGAGGAGAGAGAGAGGAGGGAGGACAGATGGAGGGAGGATGGAGGACAGAGAGAGGAGGGAGGACAGAGAGAGGAGGGAGGACAGAGGGAGGAGGGAGGACAGACGGAGGGAGGATGGAGGACAGAGAGGAGGATGGAGGACAGAGAAAGGATGGAGGACAGAGAGGAGGGAGGACAGAGAGAGGAGGGAGGACAGAGGGAGGAGGGAGGACAGACGGAGGGAGGATGGAGGACAGACGGAGGGAGGATGGAGGACAGGGGTAGGATGGAGGACAGAGAGGAGAAGCACATATTAACAGAAATGATCCATGAGCTGGAGAACTAAGGAGAACTTCTTTTCTGACTGATACATTGTTCCCTCCACCAAGGAGGTAACGTTTTGCCGGTGTTTATCTGTCTGACTCCCAGTTCTGTAGCATGTTGTATTTTCTGGCAGTCAGTAGTGAAAGTTTGACCTCGCTACTTGTCTGAACGTAAAAGCAGGGCTGGTCTGAGAACCTTTTTATGGGCCCTGGAGCTTCACAAATTGAACCTTCTGATGTTTGGCCCTTGGTGTGGTGGGAGGTTTCAGCAGTATCATGGCTTTATTATTTTAACACTTGTGTGTAATGTGTTTCATGCTAACAGTAATAATAGATATCCGTCCTGAAACCGTCTAAATAGCTGGATCAGATCCATGAAGCCGATCAATTCACTTCAGTACGTCACACATCAGCAGCACAAGAAGCCGCATTGGCAGGAAAGAGGATGCAAACCTCTGTGAACTAACTGGATTTCAGCATCAGCTGGTCGTGACGTGTTATCTGATCTTAATCTAAGTCATAATGACAGACAAACACCATGTGCATCAGCTGAAAACACACACACTGATAATTTTGCATGTCTTTATTGAACACTTCCATGAAACACTCCCAGTACTGGAGGAAAAAGCACTGAAGGGCCATTGTGTTTGTGTTGTAACATTTCTGTGAGCTAGACTGCTCCCTGCACGTTCTGTAATGCATTTCAACAGAAAACTAACACCATTAACTGTGACAGGATACAGTCCAAGCTAAAAAAGATGCATTGATTCATTTATAGTAAGCTTAATCAATTAAATCAACTAGAGCTGGGAAATTAATCTAAAATTAATCAAAATAGACATTCAGAACCTATAACAGACACAACCCTGTCTAGTATGTGGGTTATTACATTTATTTTTCTCTAAAACTCTTATTACTTAACCAGCTGCGTGTGTTCATGTATTTAAAAACACACGACTGTTTGTGTGGTCACATGACCTGGCCTTGTCCAGTCTGGACCAAAGAAAGTGTAATGTTGTTGGGACACATTTTAGCTTTTCTGAAGACAACATTGAACAAAGACAGAAACAAAGAGTTAAATGTCCGTTTTAAATTTTTCTCAAATTCCTTTTTAATTTTTTTTCCATTCGGTGTTTTTCAGTTTTTAATTTTTGAGAATTCCGTTTTAAGCATTTTTTTTTTTAAAAAATATTTTTTTGGCACTAGTGGCCTTTTTTGATTGTGGAGAGAGACAGGAAGGGGGGCAGAGAGAACGGGGAAGACATGCGGCATAGGGCCGACGAGCCAGGAATCGAACTACCAGCCACATGTAGCCTCTGTATATGGGCTGCCTGCCCCAACCACTGCGCTACCGGGGCGGCCCATTTTATGCAAATTTAACCCCATGAGAGTATATAAAGTAATGAAATATAGACAATTTATGCAATTATAACTGCTCTTCTGTCAATTCACTGCTGAAGTTTTGAAACGTATAAGTACCAGTAAAATGAGAAATACATTTACATTTAATGGCCTGGTATTTTAATATCTTTCTGCTGTGCCGTCTCAGGCAGATCTTCGGTATATCTGGGTGGTTGCTTTGTATCTTGAGGTCTTAACTCTGATGCCAGGGCTGTGTCCTTCAGCAAGTACGCTGCAGCTGCACCACTTTCTGCTGGCTTTGTCAGAAACGGGTATCTCTGCCTTTGATCTGCAGCCTCAACAGCCCTGCTCGGAGCCACAGACCCGAGGAAGTGAAAGGTACAGGAATTAATGGAAGTGATGACTAAAAGGGAAAAACGCAGAGGGAATAGTCATCAGTGCAGACAGGTGATGGGTTTGGAGAAAGAGTCTTGGAAAAATATCTTAATGTTCAGAGATTTCCTGTTCTCACAATGATGCATTTCATCAACATCCAAGCAGCCATAATAATTACCTGAGAACAGAGTCAGACGCACCCATGTGTTAGGGCCATATGAAATCCGTTTTATTTTTTCTCAAATTCCGTCTTAATTTTTTTCATTTTCTGTGTTTTTCGGTTTTTAATTTTTGAGAATTCTGTTTTAAGCATTTTATGCAAACTTAACCCCAAGACAGTATATAAAGTAATGAAATATAGACAATTTTTGCAATTATAACTGTAAATTATGTTTTCATACTTTTAAACATATTGTGTCCAACAGAACATTTGTTTTTTTGACAAACAAAAAAATTCAAAAGTTCTTTTTATGTAATAAATAACTAAGAAAAAAAAAAACTCAAATAGGTAAAATCCATTTAAAGTGCAAAAAAGAAAGAAATTGCAACAGCAGTAAACTAATAGTTTTAGCTTGTACCTGATATTTTTCAGGTATGTCATGGCAAACTATGTGTCTGATAACAGCAAAAACTATATTTACTATAGCTTAAGTAGATACTATGAAATCCAAAGCACTGAACACTGGTTGTGTGTATGAGTGTGTGTCCGTGTGTGTTTTTTTTCTTTAGATGTTCCAGCTATTACAGACATCACCGTTTAAATACATAATTATCAGCCACTTAGTGTTTAGCTCAGTGAGTGACTCTCGCCTTTTTACGTTTGTGCTTTTCACTCATTAATGATCCTCATTCAAAGACCACGGGGCAGACCAGGACACTGGAGAGATTATGGGCCCGATCTTCCGCCAGATCTGCTAAAGCCGCTATTAAGGGATAGCGGGTAGCGGGAGGGGCGTTACTGCGCAAAGAACGCAATCTTCCACCTTCCTAAACCCGCTATCCCACCTGCGCTACCTGCTACATTATCCGTAGGAGTGGTTAGGACGTTCCACCTGTTTAACCAATCAGTGCGTCAGCAGCCATTGCCTTTAAGAGCAGGTTGCGGTACCTGCAAACTGCTACGGAGCGTCTTTTCATCGAGATCGGAGCAGCTCTCATGTTCAGCTCGTCTGGGACTCTGCTGTAGAGCTTCCTCCTCTTCCTTCCTCCTCCTCCTCTGCACTGATATATTCATAAAAAATAGTTTTACACAGACAATTCCTATCAGCAAACTGAAAGTCCCAGATAGTCTGTGCGCTTCCAGTAAACACGTTGTGGTTTGGTTTAACTGGCGAGAAAGCCATTTAAGATGATTTCTGCTATTTTCTCGGGTTCAACTGAGGCCAGATCATGCTTTTCATACAAGAGTTAATTCCAGAGGTAGAGCCGTTTGTCCACGTCCACATGTGACCAGGTGAGCACATGCACAAACATGAAATAAAACAGTGCAACCACTGAGCAGTAGTTTCAAAAAGAACTCAAAATATATAGTTTTAGCTGAATAACCACTCACTGACCTTTATCTTCAAGATAAGAAAATCCATATCTCATATTCTTTGTTGTATCTGTGTTTCACCTGCTCATCATATGTAAACAAACTTTGCAAGTCTTTTTCTATGGTGTGAACTGGCAGGTGTCAACTCGCATTACAGGGCATTATCGCCATCTACTGTTAAGGAGTATGAATGACACGCTTTTTTTTTTTAAGCATTTCCTTCCCCAGGCAAAGCCTCACGACCCACTGAAAACGGGTCTGCGACCCACTTTTGGGTCACGACCCACCACTTGAGAACCACTGGTTTTAAGGATTTTGGCTTGTGGTACCATTCAAATGAATGCCTTTAATTAAAGTAAATGAGGTTTAGTAGTTTTGTGTTTTTTTTTTTTTTTTTTAATCTCATGGAAGCTTTAGATGAGAGAGATGGGGGGGGTTGACTTGCTGCTGGCTTGCTCACATTAGCTCCTGTTAGCTCCTGTTGGCACAGTTTCAAAACTCCATGGAAGCGACGGTTATGTTTCAGGTGGCTGATCAGGTTTGACATATTAAAGCTTGTGCTATTTGTCCATCTTTCGCTTGGAGCATTTGTCACAAATAACCAGCGAACTATCTTCTTCTGAAACTTTAACGAAGTTCTACATCATCGCCGCCATGTTTTGTTTTATCAGCGCACTGTTCCACAATGCTGCATTCAAGGTGTAACGTAAATTCCTCCGTTCCCTCGTTTGCTCCTCGTTCTTTCGGCCTTATCTATTTTTTCTATTTTGTATGTGTAACATGTGGGAAAATACTGCAAATATCAAGTAAAGTCAGCAACTACCAAAATTATGACCAGAGTTAAGTTGTTTTCTTGCATGAGGGGGTATTCTTGATTTTCCTTACTGAGAAATTGTTTTTCTGATTATGCTGACGTCACTTGAACATAACATTCACTGCCGGTCATTCAAGGCTCAGAGGGAGCGAGGCACTGCCGTGTTGACAAAAATATATATGTTATCGGGGCTATTCGTCATGATATCGGACTTATCGGGATGACGTCATAATTTCCTGTTATCGGCCTGATAGTTATGGTGCACCCCTACATAATTCTTCTTATACTGGCATATAGTGGCTGTCTCCCCTCATGAAAGTGATGTAATTTTATTATAAACAAAATTGTTTATACTTTTGTTTATAATTTTGTTTATAATATTGTATATATATTTACCATTTATCATCCACATGAGTACTTTCATACTTTTGTTTTGTCTTGGTGGTGGTCACTTTTTATACTTCAATGTTGCTACTGTAACGCCAGAATTTCCCCCCGGGGATCAATAAAGTATTTCTATTCTATTCTATTCTATTCTATTCTATTCTATTCTATTCTATTCTATTCTATTCTAAAATCATATATAAAGCAAGAGAAAATGTGAAAAATGTGTGCTTTATAGGTTTGTTGGAACAAAAGCTTGTAGTAATTTCTGAAGCTGCACAGTTACTTGTGTATGCTGGCGGGTGTCCTCATCCCATCACTATACGTGACGTCCAGTACGTAGACTGAAGCAGTGAAGCCACAGAGGCTCAGCTGTAGCCACACGGGTCATCTATGTGGCACGTTTCTGGAGGCTGACGCTGAGCTGTGGGAGATAAGCTGAGACGCTGGGGGGGGTCCTCTGGTTTCCCCTGTTACTGAGAACACCACAACACATACACAGATCCAAGTATTAAAGATGACACACAGCTCAGTGGCAGTTTCATCTGTTGCTTCATTTATTGCTAAATGGTCTGCACATACATGCCATCTTTGGATAAATCTTCTACAGTCGTTATTTTATACTCAAAAGCACTCAAATAACATCTCAACATGTCTAATGTAGGCACTTTGCAAATGTCCAACGTTGTACGTATTTGACGTATTTGTGTTGGTGTCGGGCCATTTTATTAAGCTAGCTTCTGTTAGCATTTGCCTGTCTGTTTAGCTTGATCTAATGAATTTTAAGAGCTTCTAACTGACTTTCAAACTCCCATGTTGTTGCAGGTTGTGAGCTCATGGTACAAGGCCCTGACTGAATACATCGGTGGAGCATTCAGACTTACTACTGTGGTGAGTAATGTGCACTCAGACGTTTTACCTGCCTGTTCACAGCATTGACCTTTCAGACGGTGCTTTCATAACCTGGACAGGAAATAACTCACAACTCACTGACAAGGAGACCTGTATTTTGCAACTTGCCCTTTTATGATAATGTGTTGCGAAAAAACAATCATGCACTTTCTTACCTTTACCGATCTGTTTTTTTTTTTTTTTTTTGCTATATTGCTGAGTTTTACCATTCAGTTTGTTTTCTCTCAAGGGTTATTCAGGGTTTCCCTGCTGTTTGGGTTAGATCTTCTTTTGTCTTCGTGTTTTTGCTGGAGCAAAGAAGATAGATGCTTCGAACTTGAATATTTATTGTCAGAAAGTCGATTCTCCTCCGACTGAAAGGTCACCAGATCAGTCCTCCATCTCATCACCTGTAAACAGTTCCTGGGCAAAGCCTGGGCTCCAGCCACTCATGCTGTAAGTCTCAATCCTGGACAAATGGGGGAGGGTTGTGCCAGGATGGGCATCTTTTATAAAAGCCTGTGCCCAATCATTGCTATCCTCTGTGTCAACCCCTCCAGGGAAGGAAGGGAAAAAGAAATCACTGTTAAACAGTCGTAATGGCTGTAAAACCTGATTCATGTGTCTGCGCAAAACCGCATGGGCGAGCCCTACCCCGTAATCAACGCCAGACCCTGACACGGACTTCTTTCCAAATGTAACTTCTAGGGATGGGCATAATTAATCGATTAATTGATGATTGATCATTAAGAATTTGGTCTAAGACATTCATTTTCGTCGATGAACCGAATGTTTTTTTTTTTTTTAAACAATCCAAATGTAGGTTATCAGTGCACGTCCTCAAACAATGCGATGCATTTCACTGTGCCACAGATAGAAATTTGGCAACAGGGGGCAACATTTCACCATCACCCTACCCTGGCTGGCCTCAGTTGTTACATGCGAGCTTCTGTCATCGCCTAATCATGAAGCGGTCGCGGCGAAGTGTGGCGTGGGACCATTTTCGTTTAGAAAATGACCAAGTGTACTGCAATTACTGCAATGCAAATTACAAATACAATTAATCGACAACGACAATGATGTATCACTTGAACAACGCGCATCCAAGCCTTTTAAAGAACAGTGGAGGCGGTTCATCATCAGCCTAGCCTAGCCTAGCCTAGCCTCAACTCGGTGAGGCCTGTAATAAAAAGCCTGTAATACTGGCGCCTTGATATAAATTGTCCTTGTTAAGTAGTCTCCTCGATATTTCTTGTTTTATTATTGTTGTTTTTTTTTAAAGAAAAGAAACAAGAAATGTCACGTTATTGTTGACCACGAACATCCGGGCCACTGAACACATCTGGGCATGCGCGGGCCATAGCAACCAGGCCAAAGGGGAAAACAAACGCCACGCCGATATGAGAATAATTGTGATAGTTTTCAATATAAAAATGTTAATGATTAATCGATTATTAATCATTAATTCTCCCGACGAACGACGAATAAATCTCGACCAAATGCCCATCCCTAGTAACTACGTGTTGCAATGACACGGGCTGCAACAAATACAGCTGATCTGCTCGGTAGATTTTTTTCTTCTTCATCTTCGTATTTCACGCTACTACAACTTTGTTGTTTTCAAGTTATATAGAACGATAGTTTGATACAATGTGAAAATGGCTGATGCTTAACATTCATCAGCCAACTCACATCAGATGTACCTAATTTGCTTCGTTGCCATGTCTGAGCTCCATAAAGGAAGCTCAGCACGGCAACCTACAGTGCTGCTGAAAACAGTCCACACTGGCCTCTAGTGGTTGATAGTGGAATAGCAGAGCGATGCAAACAATGATGCACAAATCTAAACTCCAAAGATGGCGTAGGGCTCACTCATAGCCAACGAGTGTATATGCTACGCAAAACCATATATCAGACTTAATTCATACAGTTTGAGTTTGATAAAGTTTGATATTTTTGCCTTTTTGGCATTATTTTGGGGGTGGGGGCTCTGTTTAGTTGGAGGCTCTATTGAGAAAAGTGTTGCCTCAGCTGAGTATATTTTAGCTTATTGGTTCATGATGGAAACATCGGCGGACTCACTTATCAGCATATAATAAAGACTTATATCATTCACATGGGTTTCCCTCACAGTGTGAATACGCCCCGCTTTATCTTAATGGCACCCACTTCCTTTTTTTTTCTTTTTATATCTAAATTATCTAAAATAGTGGAATATGCTGCTGCAGATCTGCATGCAACACCTTTACACATAACACATGACATATTAGCCCCATTTCCCTTAACACACACACGCAGATCAGTCCACAGTCATGCATGCGAGGAACGCTCATTGGATTAAATACTAGCGAACAATATTTAGACACCTTTGGACTTTTTCAAAGGTTGTTTTAGTAATTTTATCACTGAGGAGATTTCCTGTGAACTCTGCGGTGCAGCGCACATTAGAAGCTGACGGGCCCCACAAACCTATGACTGTCCTTGGTGATAATTAGGTTTGTTTATGTTGAGAGAGCCAATTATTTAATGCCTAGCTTACTGGCATTGATTTCTTCTTAGGTTGAACCGAGATGCTTTGCTGTGACACCGCAGAGGTAAAGCGCTTTGGCAGGTTGCCTCGTTAAAGTTGGTTGAGGCTCATCAAAAGCTTTAGAGCTTTTACCTCTGCGCATTTGTGAGGGGCAGGAAGATGACTTAGAAGTTGATTTCCTGAGCAGAATGCTGTTCTAATATACCACTGCAAGAAATGTGATCTGTAATCATCAAACATAGCTCCACTTTGAATCATCTCTAGATAAATCTGCTCTTATATTGATGTGTAGCTTTTCAAAATGTCAACTAAATGTGACGGCAAGCAGAGTAATTCAGCTCCAGTAAATATAGTGTAATAACATGATACTGCCGTTTAAAGACAACATTCCTACCCTAGATAATATCTATATATATATTTATACATACAGAGAGAGAGAGATGATTCAAGCATGTAGTTTTTACCTTGACAGTCCAACATTTTTCCCTGTATCATCTTACACTTACACTTTTTAGAGACCCAGAGCATAACCTCTGAGGAAATATGATTAAATATTTAGTAATATTATTTAGGGATGTTCCTGGCGACTAATTTCCCTGTCGACTAAACGAAAATTTTAATTAAGACTAGTCGACTAGTCTAAAAAAAGGAAAACACTCAGAAAACAGTGAAAATTTAGCACAGTTTATTGAAACATCGAAACAGAATTTGAAACATTGTCCCAAAAAATATTGTGTGTAACAAGAGTTCTTTAATCAGAATGTTCAATAACCATGTCAGATTTCTCAGACCGGACGGGAGAACACGTCTCCGGGTAAACAATGTCAAATCGGCCTGAGTGTGGCTAGCACCGCTAGCATCAGCAGCTGTCGTCTCGTGCAGATTATCATCCAAATGCTTGAGTGGAATGTGGTTGCGCATTGCTCCAGTCGAGTGATTGTATGCCAGTTGTTTCTGACACAGTCTACATACTACCTTGTTTTCATTTTCTAGATTAAAGTACCGCCAAACCGCGGTGGTTTTGCGAGACCATCTTCCCACCGTGCCGTTTTAAAACTCCAGTCTACTCGAGCATTGCCGCAGAGAGGGGGGGCTGCTGTCTGACGGCTCTGTAGCCCCGACTAGTGGCGGGAGGCTGTATGACAGTTAAGCGGCCTTGTACATGAATAAAACACAAATTGATTTAAACGACTAATATTTCTGGTGTCGTCTAGTAAGTGAGCGGACGTTTAATTGTTTACGACTAATCACGCACATCCCTAATATTATTAATTATTAAGTAAAGAAGCAATGACAAGTAAAAAAAACAAACACTTAGCAGCAGAGGATGAGCTGCTGTTGGTTGGCCACCACTCCAGCTGAATGTGAGCTGTTTTAGCCTGGTGGAGCTGTCAAGGAGTTGTAATGTTAGAAATTAAAAGTGACGCGGTGTCGTCAGGTTATAATGACACCTATTATTTTTGCAAGTGCTATATCTTCAGTTGATGAGACTGAGCCGAGGCGATGAAAGCCCCAGCAGCTTTGCTACAGTAGTCAAATATATCCTACCGCTTCAGGCTGCGGCCGCATCTTAGCCGCAGGCGTGATGTTGTTAGTGTTAAAATAAAGCAACGTCTTTCACTTAAACTGCGTAAAAACTTTGTAAATACCAATAATGGTTTCATTTTTCCTGTAGTTTATTGGTACCCTGGTACTGACCCAACTAGGGACCGGTACCAGAAGTGATCAGTCCTTATCAGTGAAACTAGGGGTGCACGATAACTATCGGGCCGATAACAAGAAATTATGACGTCATCCCGATAAGTCCGATATCATAACAAATAGCCCCGATAACATATATATTTTGTCAACACGGCAGTACCTCGCTCCCTCTGAGCCTTGAATAACCGGCAGTGAATGTTATGTTCAAGTGACGTCGGCATAATCAGAAAAATAATTACTCAATAAGGAAAATCAAGAATACCCCCTCATGCTAGAAAACAACTCATTAACTCGGTCATAATTTTGGTAGTTGCAGACTTGAATTGATATTTGCAGTATTTTCCCTCATGTTACACATAAAAAAGAAAAAAATAGAAAAGGCTGAAAGAACGACTAGCAAACGAGGGAACGTTGGAATTTACGTTACACCTTGAATGCAGCCTGGAGCACAGCGCTGATCACAACAAACATGGCGGCGTGGAACTTCGTTAAAGTTACAGAAGAAGATAGTTTGGTGGTTATTTGTGACGAATCCTCTGAGTGAATTCTATGAGGAGGGAAGCACAAGCTTTAATACGTAAAACCTGATCAGCCACCTACAACATAACAATCGCTTCCATGGAGTTTTGGAATCACGCTAATGTGAGCTAACGGAAGCTAATGCTAACGTGCGCAAGCCAGCAGCAGTCTCCCCTCCCCTCCCCTCTCTCCTCTCCCTCACTCCTCTCATCTAAAGCTTCCATGAGATTAAAAAATAAAAAACAAAAACTGCTGAACCTCATTTACTTTAATTAAAGGTATAAATTTAAATGGAACCACAAGCCAAAATCCTTTAAATGTTAATCTTCAGTTAGTAATTCTGATGCATGTATTTCCATCAGTTCAAGGAGCCTTTATTTTTTTTATATCAGTCAGGAATGAACCTTAATTAAGTTAATGTGAGATATCGAATAGGTTTGTTTGATAGCTTTATGAAAATGTTTGAGAGGCTTGACAATAGTTTTTCATTGGAAAAAATAAATATCCGTTCATTTAAAAAGTCCAAACTATTTTTGATTTTGTTCATAGTATTGATGTAATGATCTTAGGTATATGTCTGTGTTATCGGTATCGGCCTTTAAGAGCTGCAATTTATCGGTTATCGGTATCGGTTTAAAAAAAAACGGTTATTGTGCATCTCTAAGTGAAACCAGCTCACAGAGCTACTCTGGTCGTCATGGCAGAGGCGACAAACATTTCTTACTACAGTACCACGGAGGCAGTCCACGTTAGAGTCAAGAATACTACCCAGAAACAGACGGCCATGCAGAGGAAGTTGTTGCTTTGTTTTTGTTGCCTTTGGTAGATATGTTGGATCATTAAATCACTGTCAGGATAGTAGTTTGTCTCGTTTCACTGATGCAGGAAGTTGGTGTTGAGAAACGCAGTATTTTTGTGTCCCTTCATGACATTTGATGTTTGTTGCATCGGACTGCTGTCGTAAGTACAGCAGAACCTCGTGACCGATGCTAGCGCCTCTAGTTTCCAAGTGAGTATTGCTCCTCATGTACAAATTCCCTTTTTTTTCCTGACTTATGTGCCAAACAAGTGGAGGACACATGAAACAGCCATGATGCGTTCACATACCGTTATAAACGGCGCATGTTCCAGACCTAAGAGGCTCACGGAAGTAGAGACGGAAAAGAAAATGACAGGAAGAGCGAGCAAGAGAAACGGGACTAAATATTGAGGAGAGCTTTGGAGATAGGGAACTGCAACATTAATAGAGCCATCAGTCACTTGAAGAGACTGATGTAGAAGAATGGGCTGAAGTTTTTTATTCAATGGTGGTCCTGCAAGTGATCAAACTGTGGGGTGCCGTTTACAGACACTGGTTCATTTTGATTTAGTTTTTGTTTAAAAAAAAAAACAACTAAAGACAAAAAACCCTATTACACAGTCTAGTGGACCGTCATAATATGAACGAATGATTTTAATGTGTGTGCCGTTCCTGTGAAAACATTGACAAACCCATTTTGGTATTTTGCAAAGTCTGTTTTTTACAACTCAGCCTGGGCTTATCCACATTTTTCATGTCTTACTAAAGGAACTACTGAGATCTGACATGCCACACCAGCTCCAATAAACTGGGTCACTTCAGCAGATTCAGCTGGGTGCTTGAGCCTCCCCAGCAGTCACTCATTCATCACTCATTCATCACTCATTCATCACCATGGAGACGTGTGGCTGAAGCTCTGTGAAGTGCAGTCGTTTCTCTGAGTCTGGGCTTGCTCTTTCTCTCTCCTTATTTTAGTGCAGTTATAGTTTCTGCACATGCTGCATAGAGCAAAGCGATCATTTCCTTCATTTCCCTTTTCTTACTTCATCCATAAACCTCCATCAATCGCCTGGGAGTTTCAACCTCATCATCCGTCTACTTATCTTTCAGCTGTCCCTCCTCTGTCTAAACCATCTCCGTCTGGCCTCCCTGACTTTCTCTCTTAAACATCTTTTATTTGCATTTCCTCCTGCCGGTGAGATGTCCATTCCCATTATTAGGCCTCCAAAGCAGGCTGTCGCCCTGACTTGTTCCAGACAGGTTCAGAGTTAAGCGATTCTTAAAGTGACTGGCGCTCGGATTCAGACGAGGCCTTCTAATCTAAACTGGCATGACAGCTTCCTGAGAGATAACCACCTTTAATTCAGTGGACTCACTAACCGGCTGCATTCAGACCAGGTTTAACTGCCGTCAAGCGAGGCCGCCTGGCAGGGCCGACACGCTGCCATCTGTCACCAACAGACAGCGAGGCCCGTTGACCTCACAGAGACCGTGTGAGGCAGAGCAAGCCTCGCCGATGCAATCTGTCGACTGGAGGAGGCTGATAACCCCGAACAGAGCCGTGTTCAGATTCCAGTTTACTTCTGTTGTCATTGCACCAACAAGACTGAGTATAAGTGTCACGTCATCTGATTTGATTTTGATTCATGGGACTATAATTTAACTCAATTTCACCTTTCTACCTTTAAATCAAAACCATTCCCGATCCCATAATGGTTTGTTGATTTCATTGTAAAAGCTTTATTTCTCCTCACTGCAGTGGAATCAAGTTGATGATGGTTTATCATGCAGTGTAAGAAAACCTGCGTTACGATGTTCTGCCAGCACAGGGGAGAATAGTGTATGGGCTCTAAGTGTTCAGGAGAATGGGATGGGTTTTAAAGAGAGACAAAGAGAAATATTGCTGTGCTCAAAAATCATCACCCCCCCCCCCCCCCCCCATTTCCTTCTGCTTCTGAAAATAGCCCCAAACCATCAAGTCTCAGACGGAGCCTTTAAATAGAAACGAGCTCCGCTGCTGCAGAGGAGAATCAGAGCAGCAACCATCACTGCTTCTGTTTCCTTTCAGCATACGTGAAGGAAAGTCTTCTGAGAATGTAAAACTTTAATGATGGTTATTATCACAGATGTAAAAACAGGGTTCAAAGCAGGGAGACAAACTGGTGTAAGATGATTGCTTGTTTGAAGTTGACTTTCGTTCTCTTTCACCAGCCATTTAGTAGAGGATCCTCTCCTCCTTTCTGAGACTGAACATGCTGACTGCTGGGTAACATGTAGTGTTAATGGGTGCCTGAATGTTTACCACTGTAACATGATCATTTGGTTGTAGATGTGCAATGATTTAATTGTCTACCGGCTCTTAGATGCAAACTGCCAGCTGGGTTACCATTAAAAGCTGGGGAACTGCTGTACCCTTTTTTATGAAACAGGGTCTGTGTTGTTGCTTCCTTTGGGGCTGTGTTTCTCTGTGGCCAGATCCTGTGACTCACACAATTCAAGTCAGTGATCAGTGATCTGAATCTGATGACCGAGATCCAAATTGTCTGCTGACAATCTCAGTTTAACCAGGCAGCTCTGTAACTGCTTACAAGAGAGACGGGTGCTGCTTCGTGATGCAGATTCCAAGCTGAAGTTGTATTGCCTATTTATTTTGTGGATTTAAGATGAAAATAATTATGTTGCTGTTGATTCTGTGTGTGTGCGACAGTGAAAGAAAGCTACTTTGCGTTGTAAAGACACTTTGAGGTGTTCCCGCAGTAGAGAGATGCTCTAAATAAGTATGTTGTTGTTGATGTGCCCTGCAGTGGACTATCAACCCGTCCAGGGTGCCTTCTGCCTGATGATGGCTAGGATAGGCTCAAGCTGACCCCCGTGACCAAAGCTAGCAAAAATCTGGTATAGATGATGGATGGATAGATGTTGCCGTTGTCGTAGTGGTTATAACATGAATAAGGCTCAGACTGTTTCTTTAAAAACAAATCTTTTTATTTTTTCATAAAGTCCTGGTATGATTTTCTGGCTAAAATGTGGACGAGAAGGTAATTGATATCGGGGCTCAATTACCTTTATCATGTGTTTGAAGCCAGCGTTTAGGGTGATTAGGGTCTTAAATCTGCAGCTATAAAACACCAACAGCATTTGTTATTGCTTTAGCCCGACCTGACTCACCAGGGAGAGGCTGTTGAAGGAGAAGCTGTGTTTGTACTACGGTCGTCTTTCTCTTTTTGTAGCGATGTTCACGCTGGGGTGGTGCCGTTTCAAATGAGTTAACAAGTTAGACGTGTTGCCAGAAACATACCCGATCTTGGATGAACAATGTCGGCAAACCACTTTGGTTTTATCAACTTCTCTTTGTCCCTGTTTTATCCCAGAGGGGAGACCTTAATGTTGCGGGAGGGTCCTCAAGCTCTGGGTTATTGCCAATGCTAGCGGCATTAGCATTAGCCATGACGTCCGCTACAACTGCTGTTTGTTGTGTCTCGTGTGCACGCAACTGTGCATGTGCGGCTGCAGCATCCTCTGCTCCACAACATGCGGTCCTCTACTTAATATGTCCGTGTGAAAACTCGTTTGGTACGCCTCCGTTCCGAACCGAGCACCCCGTACCGAAACGGTTCAATACAAATACATGTACCATTACACCCCTAGAGAATCACTGTGCAAAGTCTTCTCCAGCACATCCTGAAGGTTCTCAATGGGGTTCAGGTCTGGACTCTGCGGTGGCCAATCCATGTGTGAAAATGATGTCTCATGCTCCCTGAACCAGTCTTTTGCAATTTGAGCCTGATGAATCCCGTCATTGTCATCTTGGAATATGCTTGTACCATAAGGGAAGAACAAATCCATTGATGGAATAACCTTGTCATTCAGTATATACAGGTAGTCAGCTGACCTCATTCTTTAAGCTCATACTGTTGCTGAACCTGGACCTGACCAACTGCAGCAACCCCAGATCAGAACACTGCCCCCACAGGCTGGTACAGTAGGCACTAGGCATGATGGGAGCATCACTTCATCTGCCTCTCTTACCTTGATGCGCCCTGATAATGTAAACAAATGAGGCACCTGCCATCCCTCGTGGTTGATTCCCTGCTTGGGCCAAGAGCTCTGGAGCATTTACCCATCCACCTTTAGCCTTCCAGATTCTCAATACCAAGGGTTCAGTTTGTATCTGCAGTTGAATGGGACTTCAGCCTGTTGTTTACAGACCTTTGGTCCTCCGCAGCAGCGCCACCATCTAGTGGGAGCTAACTGCAAGGCCCAGGTGATTGTCGTCTGCTCAAACTGGGTCATGGCTGAGCAGACAAAAAGAACCGTCTCAAAAAGTAAACACTGGATGGTCATACCGATCAGATGATGTTACCTGGGCTGATTGTAATGTGCTGCTGCTTCCAGAGTGAGAGGATTTGAGGTTGCCTGTCGGTGTTTAGTGGAAACAGCTCCTTTACGTTGCAGTGTGACGTTGTGCTCTTGAGTGATACAGGTGCTTGCAATTCCATGGACCCATTGCACTGCAACACATTGATCCTAACTTTAGAGCTGTTACGCTGAGGGATCAGTTGACAAAAAGCGAGCGAGTGTCAACAAAATCGAAAGCTGACGGCAGCTGTGTGATAGATATGCAGAGAGCATGTGAGCAATGAATACAGAAATAGCTTTGAGTTAAAGTATGAGTGTCTGCCGGGTATAATGAGGACTTGATGACATTTTTTAATGGCTTTATTTTATTTTGATGTTTTAATGATGTTTGATTAGTAATTGAGCCGATTCAGTCACAGATGCCAAACTCAGCTCTAACATGGGCCTGAGATGAGTCTGCGGTTTGTGCTTCCTGATGTAATGTAACAGTTATGTCTCCTTTTGAATGTTTCTGCAGCATTGTTTCATTCTCAGAACCTGGGTACTTTGATTTTGATAAAATATCAGGATGTGGCTTGTAAATTTCAGCTGATTAGTTTGAAGGTGGAATTAAGCGTTGGTTGGGGGGGCGGGGTGGCATCGAAGCAGCTTGGTATGTCAGCATTTTTTTGAAGAAGCTTTACTGTATTAGTGACTGAGCCGTTCCTTTTGCTACTGTAGCGTTTCTCCTTAAACGTCTCCCTGTGAGAGGCTAATGCACGTTCAGCAGCATGCAGCTGACATGTTTCTGGTTAATTTGAAAAAATGGACACAACAGACTGTAAACCAATCAAAATAAAGGACACAGCGATTGCTCAGCTGGTGGTCATAATTGGACAATTTTCAGCTTGACCAGCTCTCACCAGTGACCCATTGATCAAGCGCTGAAAAATCAGATATATATTTTTCCCTTCAATGCATCATGACCAGGCCTCTAGACACCCTGTTTGAAAAATTAATGAGTTAAATTTTTATCATGGCCCAATAAAATGGTTTCGCCTAGACCTTTGGTAGTAGGACAGGACATTATAAAGATACAGAAAGTTTATTGATAATTTCTATGCATGCGGTGTACAATGAGAAATGGTCGTGGGGTGCAATTTAAAGAAATATATTTAATCAACTAGAGGCTTAGTTAATCACATGTTTATCAGATGGCAATATGACACAATAAGTCAAGTTTTTCAATTCAAAGAAATTTTGCTTGACGACTGAGTGAATATATAGAGAAATAAGAACAACAAAAAAATCTTTATTTTTCCATCTGCAATTTTTATGCGTCTACTACATTCACAGATTCATGCACACTAAAAGTGCAGTAATAACTATTATATTCAACATTTCAAGACTGTAAACTCAAAACTAACCCATTTGTATGATTTGCAGTCAGGACGTGGAGGGATGAACTTCTTCTCTGGCTGCAGCTGAGACGCTCTGGTCCGCCTGTTAGTGCTTTTGGATGGGGGTGGGGGAGGGGAAGGGGGAGGGGCCAGGGGCTCACCACCGCGCACGCTGCTCGTTGAGAAGAGAAACGACATGTCAAATTCTGCTATAACTATAAAAAGCTGCCAGATTTGTTGCTAGTTGCTGAAAAAAAAGAAAAAAAATCTGTAGAGGGGTCTGAATACTTGCCAAATATTGCAACGGTCGTTTAGTTGGCAACAGTGCTTCTTAGCAACGGGGAGATGAACTTTAGGCGCATTACTGCCACCTACAGCAGCCTTTCTCAACTGGGGTGTCACGGACACCACTGGGGTGTTGTCTGACTGCTTCAAGGGGTGTTGTCAAAAAAATGACCTATTCTGACATTTCATATACAGTGGTACCTCTTCTTTACGAATGTTTCTATGTACGAAATTTTCAGGTTAAGAAACGCTTCAACGGGAAAATATTGCCTCTCTTTACAAAATAAATTTCAGGATACGAAAGGCAAAAATTCAGTAGCGCTGCTACTCGCTGCTCCCAGAGTTTACTGAACGTAAACATAGCTGTCGGACTCTGTATCTCAGTTTGAAAGCGGTGCGTCCGAGCTGCTCTGCTATTGGCTATCGCTTAGCATCTTCCTGGCATCCCATTGGCTAGGAGGCCCCTTGTCTGTATGAGCGTAACCCAGCAACTTAGGTAAACAAAGAATTTTTACCTCCGCCAAAGAGGTTCTGTTTTTGCCGGCGTTTATCTGTCTGTCTGTCTGTCTGTGTTCAAGATAACTCAAAAACGTTATGGATGGATTTTGATGAAATTTTCAGGAGTTGTCAGAAATGTGAAAAGAAAGAACTGATTTCATTTTTGGGTGTGATCCGGAAGAAATCCTGGATTCTGGATCACTTTCAAATTTTCAATAATTGTTGCGTTTAGTGGAGATAGTTATCGGGTCAATAATTATCGTGCACCCCTAAAAAAAAAAAAAAGAAATCTATAGAGAATTGTGGCAAAAGGGGAAAAACAAAGTATTTGTTAAACTACATGCTGCAACACTGGAACCTTTTGGGCCTCACTGAGCGTTTTCATCCTGCAGCGTATGACACTGAAGCAGTTGCTCGTCACACTGCAAAGGACACAAAAACATGAGCACAGTTGTGATAGCTTCAGGATCTGTTTTATGTGCAAATGGTCTTTATGTAAAGTCTTTTCCGTTGCTCATTTTGTGTGTGTGTGTGTGTGTGTGACATTCTCTGATTTAAAAAAGAAAAATACTTGAATGATGGCTATGCCATTTGCTCCAGTTACCAGGCCACTTCTTGGAAGAAGTTTTCCACATCTAGATAAAATAAATGAGTAGGAAAAAGTTTTCAGAGGAAAGAATTTGTCTGATTTTCTACTGACCAGTGAAACCCTCAGCCACATTAGGAAGTGTAATCGACTGCGTGAGGATTTGTTTGATTTTGAACCTAAAAACTGTTTCCTGATTGTAGTGATTATAGTCTTTGTAAACCCGACTTAAGTTTGACTACAGCGTAAGCCCAACTACTTTCAGAAAGGAGCATCTTGCAGTCTGGTTGCACTGCCGCATGTGAGATCCCACCTGTAATAACACACGTTGGTCTTTATCTGGAGCAGCGTGTTGGCACCGGGGCTTAACTCAGCCTGGTTAACTTGTTGGTCAACTGCTTTCTCCTTTGTCCTGACTCAGGCAGCCTGAAGTTAATTACTGGTGTGGACTTGGTGTCTTTCAACAAGCATTCAGGTGATGAAATCATTTTATTTGTCTGAAAGGAAGCATTCGATCTGTAGAATCCACATCACTATTGCTGTGATGCGCTGAGTTTCCTGATGTGTTGAGCACTTACTGTTGAAATGATGGTTTCCTGACACTGATGAACCTGATGAACTCTCTGTTTTCCAGGATTGGTGTGTGCGTGCTGACCTCATGGTGTAACAGGATTAAAGATGAGCATTAGCAGTGATGAGGTCAACTTCCTGGTCTACAGATACTTACAGGAGTCAGGTACAGCAAAACACACACACACAAACACACACACCTTTCTGTTCATTGTGTTCTGTAATGGTTTACAAAGACTATGATTATACTTATCCTGCCGTCACCTAATCACCTATTTGAAATGAATTTTTAATTGGTGGATTTTCTACCACTCTGACTTTAAGGCTCAGGGTTTTTATATTATATTATATTATATTGTTGTTGTTGTTGTTGTTATTGTTATTATCATATACAAAGTGAGTGTTTTATCATATCAAGACTGTTTTAAATAATATAACAAGACTAAAAACAGTGGCAGGTGAAGAAAAAAATAAAATAAAAACAATCAAGTTTGAGAATGTGCCGTTAAGTGTTGGTTGTAATTAGGCTTGGGCGGTATCCAAATTTTGATACCGTCAAACTTCCCTCACATTTTACCGGCGTATACGGTATTCCCGCGACTATTAAGGTGAACAAACGCCACCGGCGGATGACGCGCGTCAAAACAGCCGTCCCCATTATGTGTGCTGCCGCAGGACTTTACGCCTGAAAAAAAAGGCGAGTTTACCTCGAAACAGCAGTTCAGTGCTTCAATATAAAGTTGGCTCAACTACAGTTGTTATTTATTTGTGTATTTCTTGCTTTTCACTGTAGTTTTAACGGTTCCTTCCCTGCTCCAGATCCTCTGCCTGCAGCCTGTCTCCTGCAGCGTTGAAACGCACTTTATTGTAAAGTGTCTGAAGCTGGACGTTTTACTTCCTATAATTCTTCAACATAAAAGTCCAACATTATTAGTTTCATTAGAAGCTTTTATTTTGAAGCAGCAAACTCAGGAAGTGTTGTTTTCATCGTCAGTACCTTAACAGGACGAGTCAAACCGAGGTCAGCTGCAAGCGAACATGAATAAACGGTAAAATAAAGCGGAACACACAGAACACACAGCGATACAGGAGAAACTAAACTAAACTTTAAACCACAGAAATCATTCATTGCATTTTTTAAGACGGTATTGAAACTGATACCGCTGCTATTTTTGAATACCGGAAGTATACGGTATTACCGTAATACCTCCCAAACCTAGTTGTAATGTCTGTTTACATAACTAAAAATGTAAATACAACATATAAATTCTCATACTTTGTGACCTGGAGGCAGAAGTAAGTGATCAAATTAGTTTGATAGAACTGGGTGTCATCAGCATAACAATAGAGATGAATGTTCTGACTTCTAATAATAAGGAAGGATGTATGAAGAAAACATACCATGAAAAGCACAATAAATAGAGCTACACACTGTGATATATTTCCCACACAATACGAGAAATTTGGTATGTGCAACAAGAATCATTCCTCTTATTGGATCGATGAGAGATGGCCACATTTTAGCAGTTGCCTCTTGACACCAGTGCTGCATTTAGCATCGTAGACCAGGGGTGACCAACCCTGGTCCTCGAGAGCTGCAAACCTGCATGTCTTAGATGTTTCTCTGAAAGAATGGCTAATGAACAGGTCATGAATGGGTCGTTAACAGACCTGTGCAGACCTGGATGACAAGCTGATGGTTGATCCATTCATGTCAATCAGGTGCGCTGAAGCAGCACACTAATTGAGATCAGAAGTGTTCCTGTGGGAGGATTTCAGAGATATAATAAAGGTGATATATGGGTATGTAGTTGGCTAAAACAGCAGGATCAAACATCAGGCTGGTTTATTGTTAGTTTATGACAGAGCCTCACCAGAGCAGATGGTGAAGGTCTGTCAGCTGCACTTCACCTTTGCTTGTATAACCAGCAGGCACCTGGGTTGCATGTTGGTTTCACAGGGGAACTTGATCGCTGAGTTGACCCAACAGATTTGGTGTGGGTCAGCCTGTCATATCTACGCCACAATGTCAAGGCATGACACGTAGAGAGAGAATCAAACAATTAACAAGTTTCTGGAATCGAACAATGGTCTCGTGTATCTGCAGTGTTCTGTACACTCCATCAGTCAACGATGGGAAGAGTCATGACTGACTGTCTCTCATCGATGTTCAACATATTCTATTTTGAACAGTAACTCAGCTAAATTGTAAATGCGTTCTGATATATTGAGACTCACTGACAACCTCGGTGTCCCAAGGAAATTAATTTACACAGAATGACTTACCAGCACAAACAGGGTTAACTGGTGCATCTTTCCTGATGTTTGGGTTTTGGGTTCATTTTTTTCACGTGTTGGGACAGAAAACTTGATACATATTCATGTTTGCCCTCTATGAAAGAATGCTAAGTTTCCAGAAAATAATTTTTTTTCACAACTAATTTCCACAACAGGATGCTATGTGACATTAACGTAGCGCAGTATCATTTCATCATTGTGCACATTATAAAACGAGTGACGCATCAACCAGATTGGCGGCTTTGCCAGCCATCATAATTCTCTTTCTCTTTGATATAAATAGTGCGTCTGGTTACGGTAGATCTGACTTTGACTTCCAGGGCCAGTGCTAGCGGATGAAGAGCAAACTGCCTCTGAAGGCTGTTGTGTGTCGGCATCCTGCCAGGCTGAGAAACCAACATGTTACAGGCGCTATCGTGGTTGATTTGAATATTGCTTCTGCATGAATCATTGCATAAGGCTGCCCCCTGGCCCAGTTGAGTAGTTTTGGATTACTCCACTGGTGTAGATGGCTGTGAATGGGAGAGGGACCAGACCCTTGTCAATGAACGGGTGTGGGTGGTCAGCAGAAATGTCCAGATTTCTTTTCATTTCTGATACCAATGCCAACATCTGGACTTATGGTACCAGCTGATATTCAGTACTGAGGTATTTATATTTTGTTATATTTTGACATTTGCCCCCATCGGAGGTCCAATCAGCGTCATATTGCGTGGAGAGAGCAGTTTCAGAGATGTATTTCAGACTGAGAAAACTGCACTGCAGCCTCAGATATTCACTCTCAAAGCCAGATCCATCATGTTCAATAATGGCTGTCAGGCTGCTCATCTGGGACGCTGAATTCCTCAGCTTTGTCCGTCATCGCTCTGGGTTTCTGGATTTCTTTGTTGAATTTCCCTCATTTCTGAGGAGCACAATCCAGAGTTTTCTGCTGCAGTTCATTCATCTTTCTCTTTGGCTTGATAACTTGATATTTTTAGCAAAAGCCATGCCACCTCTGGAAGCTGCAGCCTTGCATAAATGAACGTGTCACAGTTTTCCTGGTGCCTAAAGTAACTCCAGATAACCATTTCTAGCTCCATCCACCAACCCCCGAGCCACAGCTTCTACACCTGGCAGTCCATAACAGGAAGTTACAACTAGGGGTGCACGATAACTATCGGGCCGATAACAGGAAATTATGACGTCACCCCGATAACTCCGATATCATGACGAATAGCCCAGATAACACATATATTTCTGTCAACACGGCAGTGCCTCGCACCCTCTGAGCCTTGATGGACCAGCAGTGAATGTTGTGTTCAAGTGACGTCGGCATAATCAGAAAAACGATTGCTCAATAAGGAAAATCAAGAATACCCCCTCATGCCAGAAAACAACTCGTTAACTCGGTCATAATTTTAGTGGTTGCTGACTTGAATTGATATTCGCAGTATTCTCCTACATGTTACACATAAAAAAAGAAAAAAATAGAAAAGGCTGAAAGCACGACCAGCAAACGAGGGAACGTGGGAATTTACGTTACACCTTGAATGCAGCCTGCAGCACAGCGCTGATCACAACAAACATGGCGGCGTGGAACTTCGTTAAAGTTTCAGAAGAAGATAGTTTGGTGGTTATTTGTGACGAATCCTCCGAGTGAATTCTACGAGGAGGGAAGCACAAGCTTTAATACGTAAAACCTGATCGGCCAACAATCGCTTCCATGGAGTTTTGAAATCGTGCTAATGTGAGCTAACGGAAGCTAATGCTAAGGTGCGCAAGCCAGCAGCAGTCTCTACTCCCCTCCCTCTCCTCTCCCTCATCTCTCTCATCTAAAGCTTCCATGAGATTAAAAAATAAAAAATAAAAACTACTGAACCTCATTTACTTTAATTAAAGGTATTAATTTATATGGAACCACAAGCCAAAATCCTTTAAATATTAATCTTTTTCAGTTAGTAATTCTGATGCATGTATTTCCATCAGTTCAAGGAGCCTTTATTTTTTATATCAGTCAGTAATGAACCTTATTTAAGCTAATGCGAGATATCAAATAGGTTTGTTTGATAGCTTTATGAAAATGTTTGAGAGGCTTGACAATAGTTTTTTTATTGGAAAAAATAAATATCTGTTCATTAAAAAAGTCAAAACTATTTTTGATTTTGTTCATACAATGATGATGCAATGATTTTAGGTATATGTGTGTGTTATCGGTATCGGCCTTTAGGAGCTGAAAGTTATCGGTTATTGTATCGGTTTTAAAAAACAGTTACCATGCATCCCTAGTTACAACGCAGTGTTGTGTCACCTCTTGTGCTGAGAGGAGGACAGAGGAGAACTAATGATCGTGGTATCAGATGGTGCACAGAAGTAAACACATACACTTGTTTTCCAGAGCATCTGTGAGGATTTAAGATGCTGTTATTGAGAGGCCAGGCTACCAGATTGTTTCACCAGCTCTCTAAATTTAAAATGAACATCATAAGATTAAAGAGAAAATTGGATAAAGACTGAAAGGTTAACTGCGCATTCAGGAACTCATCAAATATAAAAGCTAAAGCAAACTGCAGCATGCCGACTGTGTTACATAAATAATATTTCATTCACACTGAAACAAACTGTCATGGGCGGGGGGTCATCTGTTTACATCACTGTGGTTTTTCCCTTTTAAGGAATCCATCACTTCCCTGTGAATTTTGTCTGTGAAAGTATGCAACCTTTAAAGCCTGAACCACAGAGATAATCTGATCATGTCAAAAACCCCAAAACACATAAAAGTTAAACCTGTGCACGCTCACCTCCCAGATTCACTCATTTTCTGCCCCTGCTACATTAACCTATAAATATATACTTATATATTTCCCAGTGGTAAATTAGCCTTTTGCTCCAACTGCATGAAACATTTGGGAAAGACTTTAAGCACGTTATTTTCTGAAATATTCCAGCAGAATTTGCCTTGTGGATTGTGAAATCATCAGTTTGGCTACATGTTTGCGTCGGAGCTGGTGAGAACTGGTTATGTCAGGATGTGCAGCTCTCTATTTCAGAGGGGAGACGAGCCCGTCTCATTTCAGGAGACATTCAACATGCTGCAGTCAACCAGGCCAAATTCCCATTATCTCACATTTCTACTTGACCATGCCTGGCATTTAGATTTCTACACAGACATTTAAATTGTTGCCAGAGCTTATGAATTGTCTGGCTTGTCAAATTCCTGAATTTGCTGCTCCGCTGGTGAGTGAGGAGGAAACCTTCTGTTGTAAAGAGAGCTTCCTGTTGATAGCAGACTGGAAAATCTCCATTAGTCCCTGGGTGAGAGTCCTCTCAGCTGTGGAACCACAGCTAATCAATCTTTGCCTTTGATAAACATTACTGTCCCCAAGGCAGTGTTTCACCCCTGCAAAGTAAACTGGAATGAAATGTTCAAGCCAGAGTGAACATTAAGTTCTCCATCTCTACCTCCAGCAAAAAAAAAAAAAATCTTTTGGAACGCTGGCTGGTGTGATTTACAGCCGGTCATCATGGGCTGGCAACTTCCTGTGGATGAAAATGTGCAGTCTGCAAAATGGACGTCCCAGATAACTAATTTGAGACTAAAAAGCTGCGCGTTCTACTTGATGTATGTTGTTTTAAGGTATTCCTCGTTTACTGGAATTTCCACAAGAAAGGTGGAGAGTTTAAACAAAGCAACCCATCCCACATTAGTTGGAAATACCCGTGGCTGAAATAACTGCAGCTGCCCTTTAATCAACAGAAAACCAGTCCAAAAGACAGTTCAGGCACGTTTTCAGGCACCCAGCAGGTCAACACGTCAGGAAAAGACCAGCGTCTGTTAGTTTTACATCCTGATCCCTCTGAGCTACGGGCAACTAAATTCAGTTGACATGCTGTTAATCCAGCTGCAGTTCACGACACTATCAAAAGCTACGGCAGTAAATTGATCCCTCGTGTAAATGCACAGACTGGGCTCATGAAGATGTTGTAGTTCCACCTGGAGGTCAGCTGATCTGGAGTTTTTTGTGTCGGTCTTCAGGGCTGCTGACATTTTCGGCCAATTTTCTTCTCCTGCCTCCATCAGATGAGATAAAACAGCTTAAAAATCACAAAAAAAGACAAAAGGCAAGGGGCAGAGGTGCATGTTTTAGCAACAAAGAGCTGCCTGCAAATGTGCCTACCTGTTAACTTTGATCATTTAAAAGGTGAACAGTAGGGGTGCAAGTTAATTATCAGCACGATAATTATCAGCACGATAATTATCAGGCCGATAAAATGAAATGATGACGTCATTCCGATGAGTCCGATATCATGACTAATAGCTCCGATAACCAGGGTTTCCGTTGTCCGGTAATTGCCGGACTTTGTCCGGTAAAATATGCCGAAGTCCGGTATTTTATAATCTCTCCGATCAAAATGTCAGGTGAAAATACTCCTCCCAACCACAATTTCAGTTGTAATAAAATGGGTAATTTCCACATCATTTTATGAAAAAACATATACTTTTTTTTTTTTTACGAATGAGTTGTGTGTGTATGTGTGAATGAATGTAGCCTATATGTGGAACGAAACTTTTTTTCTGCGTGGAACGAAACCACAACAGAGAGGTCTTTGACATGGCGAAACAGACGAATCTCAAAAGCTATTTTCTAAAACGAAAAAGCTCTAATAGCAAGGATGATGATGAGTCTAACTCTAAAAGGCTATCTGAAGAGATGGAGACCTCCACAGATGATGCTGTGGCTCCCGCCAAAAATATTTATTTATTTTTTGAAGTTATGCTCGTGTGTCAATTGACGGGACTTATTTTATTTGAAATAGCCTGTTTTTCAATAAAAATACTATTAAATGACTTGCATTGATATCGTACTACTGTATATGATTTATTTTTAACCTCAATAAATTCATATAGCCAATGTGACCGGAATTTCTAACATTTGTCCGGTAAATTGAAAACCTGCCGGTCACATTGTTCGGTGCCAATTTTTTTAGAGCGGAAACACTGCCAATAACATATATACGTATTTTTGTCAACACGACAGTGCCTCGCTCCCTCTGAGCCTTGAATGACCAGCAGTGAATGTTATGTTCAAAGTGATGTCGGCATTATCAGAAAAATTATTTCTCAATAAGGACAATCAAGAATACCCCCTCATGCCAGAAAACAACTCGTTAACTTCGGTCATAATTTTGGTAGTTGCTAACTTTAATTGATATTCACACTATTTTCCCACATGTTACACATACAAAATAGAAAAGGCCAAAAGAACTATGAGCAAAGGGGGGAACAGGGGGATTTACGTTACACCTTGAATGCAGCATCCAGCACAGGGTGCTGATGAAAACAAACATCATGGTGGTGATTGTATGGCACTTCGTTAAAGTTTCCAACGAAGATAGTTCACTGGTTATTTGTGTTAAATGCTCCAAGCAAATTCCACGAGGAGGGAAAAATAACACAAGCTTTAATACGTCAAACCTGATCAGCCACCTGTAACATAACCTTCGCTTCCATGGAGTTTTGAAATTGTGCCAACGTGAGCTAACGTGAGCTAACGCTAATGTGAGCAAGCCAGCAGCAACAAATTCACCGGGGACTTACACACATCTATGAGGCTTTTGAAAAATCCAAGAAATTTACCAAACATGACCAATGGGCAAAGGTGAAATTGGTAGAAGGTAGAAAGGGTTGACTGTAACCTCTGTCAGGGCATTCATTTTCTATATATATTTACTTTCCATATTATATTTCCATCAGCTCAAGGAGTCCTTATTTTTTTTTTTATATTAGTCAGTAATGCACCTTATTTACTTTTGATGTAAGATATCAAATAAGTTTGTCTGATAGCTTTACGAAAATGTTTGAGGTAGGGATGCACATTTGGATTTTTTTTTTATAACCGTTAACCGACGCCCTTTAACGATTAATAACCGTTAACCGATAAGATTTAAATGCCCTTCCTTGCTGCCATTCCGACATACCACCATTTAGACACATCACCATCCTGAAATACCGCTATTCCGACACACAAACGTCCCACCATTCCGACCCAGCTGACCCGCCCAGGAGAGTTGGCTGTCATGATGTTGCGCTGTTGCGTTGTCGTGGACGCATGCGGACACTTTCCCACCAAGTCCCAACATCTCCACTACATCAACCAGTTTAGCTGTGAGGTTATCAGCTGTGTGTCTACCCAGCATGCTCTGCGTTAACAGGATGGCAGAATTAACTTTCCAGTTCTCATCAATATGACATGTAATTGTCACGTAGCTCTCTGTTGTGAGCGCAGTCCAGCAGTCCGTTGTAATAGCCACCAAAAAATGAACTAAATAGTTCATTTTTTGTAATCGACAGAAGCGACAGCCCGTGTTGCCATGTTTGATTGCTTTCCTCAGATACATATCAGGCTCGTTTGTGGTGTATTTTAAATGGGGATCGCTGGAAACCTGGCACGGTTTGACCGTGCGTGAACTTTGAAAGAGCGTCGTTCACAACTGCCCAAATGAACTCGTTCATGCCCCCCGCTGGTGAAGGGGAAAGTAAACGCGCTCAGTTCACGTTCGATTCTGATTTTTAGAGCCGATGCCGAAAACTTTCAGCTCCTAAAGGTCGATACCGATAACACACACACATACCTAAGATCATTACGTCAATACTATGAACAAAACCAAAAACATTTATGACTCTTTAAATGAACAGATATTTATTTTTTTCCAACAAAAATTCGATATGACTGTTATCGGCCCGGTAGCTATCGAGCCGATAATTATTGTACACCCCTAGGAAAAAATAAATATCTGTTCATTTAAAGAGTCAAAACTGTTTTTGGTTTTGTTCATAGTATTGATGTAATGATCTTAGGTATATGTGTGTGTTATCGGTTATTGGTATCGGCCTTCAGGAGCTGAAAGTTATCAGTGTCAGTTTTCATTCAAAATAAACTTCAGTGTAATGGCACCTGCCCTCTGTGTTTTGAATTTTTGGTCAAAACTACAGTTGTTGGATTGCTTTGATGACATTGTGTTTGATGCAAAGGTCAAATGAAATGTGTCAAAGAGGAATTTTAGTGAAGTCACAGTCCAGGAAAGTCTCAAAGAAAGGAGCTAAGGGTTTCCTTTTCTGTACATTTTTAAGCAGTGCTGCTGCAGTCATCCAGACACATGAGCACTCAGGAAAGTTGTCTGCTAATTGTGCTGCAAAACTCTTTTCTCATCAGCTGCAAAGGAAACACAAAGGCATTCAAGGGAAATGCTCCAGTGTGAAGGGGGTGGGCTGGGTGTGAGGAGCAGGAACCGAGTTTCTCTGTCGAACAGTGGATGAAGGGCGATAATGCTCAGTTTTCTTTACGCTAAAAAATAAAATAACTGTCCATCTCCTCTTCCTCTGCAGGGTTTTCCCACTCAGCGTTTACCTTCGGTATTGAGAGCCACATCAGTCAGTCGAACATCAACGGCGCTCTGGTGCCCCCTGCTGCCCTCATCAGCATCATCCAGAAGGGTCTGCAGTATGTGGAGGCAGAAGTCAGCATCAATGAGGTGGGACTACAGACATGCTGCCACATTAGGCTCTGTTTGGATTTAACTGATGAATTTCCAACAATTGTTTTCTTGGTTTAGCCTATTTTAACAATTTAAGGTTTGAAACATGTATCTGTATAGAAGTCCTTGACTCCTATCGCTTCCTTACTCCAAATGTCCATTGTCATGTAGATTTTTGTTTTTCCTCTGAGGAACATAAAGTTCATTGATGTAGGCTTAGCGCTGTGCCACCGCTCTGTCCTTTTGCCCTGCAGGATGGCACGTTATTTGACGGACGGCCCATCGAGTCCCTGTCCCTGATCGACGCGGTGATGCCAGATGTCGTTCAGACGAGGCAGCAGGCTTACCGGGACAAAATGGCGCAGCAGCAGGCCGCAGCGTCTGCACCTGCATCGGCGGCAGGAGGCAGCATCGCCGGGAACGCCAAGAATGGAGAGAATACCGCCAACGGGGAGGAGAATGGAGCCCACGCCTTAGCAAGTGAGTGACATATTCATACGCATACTGCTCAGCCACCTGCTGGGACGAAGCAGCTTTTTACCTTTAGTTGCATTTTATCGGGTCGCTGGGCGGGTCAGGGGTTTAACCGGGCAGCCCGTGTACCGAGTCACAGTCCTCCTGCAGCTGGTGGTGGTTTGATTCCTGCCCTGCCCCTATTGCCACTAGAACCACAAAATAAAAGAAGTTATGTTTTAATTGGATCAGTTTAATATGGGAAGAACAGGATGACTCCACAAAAATGTGATTTTGTGGCTAGTTGTTGGGCTTTATGTGTCTGACCAGTTTTCGCTGTGTCCTCAGACAACCATTCAGACCTGATGGAAGTGGATGGAGATGTGGAGATCCCTCAAAACAAGGCCATGGTCCTGAGGGGTCATGAATCCGAGGTCTTTATCTGTGCCTGGAACCCAGTGAGCGATCTGCTGGCATCGGGGTGAGTCCAACTCCTGACAGTCATCGCGTTTATGTGAAAACAGCAGTACGACATGAACCCCATTATGACGCCTGTTAAATCCATCAAAACCAGCCTCTCCCACCAGTCTGGAGCCTCAGTCGTGTACACTGGTACCTCTGAGGTGCTGTGGATAAGTCCCTGAGTGACAGTACAGACTGATACTGTTAGAGCACATACCTGCTTGTGTCCGCTAACACGATTAGCGCTAAAAATATGAAAGCATGTGTGAAACTTCAGTAAAAACTGTGTGTTTGGTGGCGCTGTAACCCTTCACGAACGTGACGTGAATTCTCGATTGCGATTGGTTGATTGAGACCAGGGCATGCGCACTGAGCCCGTTGACAATCCAGCTGCTATCACAGCCAAATCAACAATCAAAGTAAGCCTGAAGCACATATTTTCTGATATTACTTCTCCCTTTCTTGTCTGGATGGATGATTATTAGCTTTAAATTCACAGGAGAGATGTTTATTTCTTATTGTACTTATTTATTGTTAGACAACGCGGATGAAATATACAGCGCTTCTCACCACTGGTAAATGTAGGTAGGAAACATACGCTCATCCCCCTCGTCCCCGGCGTGGACATCACTAGGCCCTGCTTCTAGTCTCGCTTAGCAACGTAACCTCTGAGTACACATGAATGAAGAAGTATGACTGGAATAATGGAACAATCTGGCCTGATTGGTTCTGGACAGGATTTACTGACCGTCCTTCATTTAAACTGCCGATTTCTGAAGTGCTCAGTTTGCTTATTAGGGCAATTATATGATCATTAAAAAAAATAAAAAATTCTCCCGACTCCGATCCCCTCCCCTCTCAAAATAGAAAACTCCTCAGATCTACACGATTCACGTAGGTCACCCTTTTTGACTTCAAAACGGCAAATTTTGCTGAAAGGTGAGGGATTTTCATGCCTGAAGTATTAGTTATTCAGTGTTTAGAGCTTTTTGTAATTAAAAAAAATAAGAAAGGCTAATGTTCAGAGTTACAGGCATCAAAAAGACATGTTGAATTTAACATGCTATTTTCTATAACTGCTTACTAAAGTTTTGGATCCATGTGTCTTGTTGTCAGTGATGTTTTACTGTTGAAGTTCACGAGTGACTGAATCACTACTCATTCTGAATTTTTGCCTTTAATAGGCAACTTAATTGTTTCATAACAACTACTTTATTTTTGATATCTAACCTCAGCTTTATGCTCAGTGTATTTTCACATTATCAGGAATAATTAAACTTTGTGCCATTTTTATCTTTTATTTTCTGTTGAGGGAAATTAAATAAATAAATCATTATATTAAATGAGATGTTAAATATGATTATGTGGCATTCAAAGTAACAATATGGACAACTTGATGTTCCCTACTTGATGCTTCCGAAATACACAATGCTGTGCTCAGAACGCCTCCTAAAGCACCGCGAGAGTGCTCAAAATTTTCTCGACCCCCCTTGGGCTTCGCGAACGGTTTCAGAGTTTTTTCCAATTTCCCATTGACACCCCTGGTAATTAGATTATTGCTGTCTTGTGAGTCAAGTCTCCACAGCTGTCAGACGTCCAGAACGCTACACATCTGGTGTCAGAGATGGCTTGACAAGTGTGTCCGTGACCCTTTTTCATGTTCACACATAACAGCTGCTAAGCACCACCAACTTGCCATTTTGCCTCCGATCTGTTGGTGACAGGAAAAATTAACGTGTGTAAAATAGTTTCCTTGGGTCCCACTGCCTGGCAGGATTCAAATATTTCCCTGCGCCTGCACATCTGGCTCAAGTAAATGACTCATTGAGTAGCTCGTGCAGATCCAGATATGAAGCTGATGAGGCGGTCCGATCATTTGGAGCTTATGTGTTGGAGCAGGGAGACGTCTGACAGTGTCTTCATGAAACCAGTTGTCCCAGTGCTTCATTTAACAGCAACAAATGCCAGACGTCAGTTTGTTTGAGCACACACACTTTCAACCTAGTTGACGCGCTGAAAAGATTTCTCCCTTTATTTTGGTGCCTATTTTAAGTAAAGAGCTAATCTGCACAGCTTTCAGAGCTTATTTGAAACACAGCAGTGAAAGTTTCCATTCACTCTTGGTGAAACTCAATACTCACTTTGGCATGTGTGCGTGTGTGTGCGTGCGTGTGTGTGTGTGTGCTCGCCAGGTCTGGCGATTCCACAGCTCGTATCTGGAACCTGAGTGAGAACAGTACGAGCAGCTCCACGCAGCTGGTGTTGAGGCATTGCATACGAGAGGGAGGACAAGACGTGCCCAGCAACAAAGACGTGACCTCACTGGACTGGAATGTAAGTCTGCACGCTCACGCACGGCCTTGTGCACAGTCCTGCAAATCAGTCTGCATGAAGTCAAACTGCTGTTTGCATCTGTGTGTGTGTGTGTGTTGATCTAATGGTCCTCTCATGCTCTTGTATTGATCAGAATGCAGTGATGCTGTGATTGCCCATGTGTGTCACAGTCATTATGTAATCAGGTGACTGCACTTTCTGGAGCTGACAGTTTTGACATTTTGCATGATTCTTCATCCAGCTCTGCAAAAACAGCTGGACAAAAGGGATATATTACTCTTCCATCATCAGAGCCTCAACGTCCCACTATGGTTGGATGACATCAACTGTTGACTGTCCAGCTTTCGTTTTCATTTCATCAGTGGGAGCCTAAACACATGCAGCGCCATGAAGACCAGGCAGCTGTGGCCAAACAAAAAGGCAGTTTATCTGTCAGACGAACAATAAGTCCTGACAGACTGTCTCACAGGAAGATACTGTATATCTGCAGTAGGGATGCAACGGTACTCGGTAAAATACCGAACCGTTCGGTACGACCTGCACAGAACAATACGCTTTTATGTCCCGCGGTATTTATGTTCCGATAACTTTGCATTGGACTTGCACGTGAGCGTGCATGCCTTTTAGGTAACAGGCCCACCACTGCATGTCAATGTCCACTCGCCTCCGCTCACTCACAGTGACCAGCCGATCACACTTTGGCCGGTTGGCTGCAGCTCATAGACGCAGAAAAAGAAAAGAAGCTGGCATGGCCAGCAGTAGCGGAGAAATTTGGAAAAACTTTTTTTAATCCCTGGTGTGGGAGCATTTTGGTTTTGCTGTTGAATACACTGGCGAGGGAGTGAAAACAGTTACCAGAAACTTCACAGTCTGTGGGCCCGATCTTCCGCCAAACCTCCTAAAGCTGCTATTAAGGGATAGCGGGTAGCGGGAGAGGCGTTCCCCGCAAAGAACGCAATCTTCCACCACCCTAAACCCGCGATCTTACCTGCATACGATCCAGTTGTTACTAGAGATGGGAATCGAGAACCAGTTCCTGTAGAGAACCGGTTCCGTGTGTTTCAATTCCATGGAATCATTTGGCAGTTTATCTAACAATTCTCTTATCGATTTCAACCAGCACGAATCTCACGTAATTTACGCAAGTTATGCAAGTTACGTCAATTCCAGAAAGCACTTATGTGATTAAGTTCCGTCGGTTTAGCACGTGTACTGCAGTTGTAAACAACTGCGGTTACTACGGAAGGCAACTCTGGCACTATCTATGTGCTTCTTTGTAAAACATGCTATAACATTATGCTATGCTATTAAACGAATGCCTTCTGCATTACATTTAGAAGATGACCGTGACGAGAGAGAGAGTCTGGCAGCACTCGCTCCTGCTCACTACCTACCTCCAGAAAGATCACGTATCCTTCCTGAAAAACCAGACATGCTTATTTTTCTGCAAAAGAATTAATTCTTCATAGTATTTGCAGATTTGCACTATGCACTGTTCCGTTGTATTTGATAGTATTTATCTTTCTTTATTATTATTTTTGCTTTATTATTATTTCATATATCCTTTCAAAAAGGAGATTTTTTATTTCTATTAGGAAAAATCTGTTAGTAAAATGTTAACACATTCTTGTGTATTTGCAGTTACATATTACAACAGTTAACACATTATCCAGGCTTTGGGCCTCTTTTGATCTCGCTGTTGAGTTTGTAAGGTCGTGACTTCTAAGTAAAAAAATTGATGCTAATAAAACTGTTCTCCTTTTTCCCCAAATTAGAATCGATAAGAGAATCGATAAAGAATCGAATCGCTTAACAGTATCGATAATGGAATCGGAATCAGAAAAATCTTATTAATTCCCATCCCTAGTTGTTACCAGTTGTGCGTCTTGGTGCAGCTGATGGGCTTTTTAAAATACTGCAGAACAAATTGTTGGATGCGCATTTAAAGATCACGAACAATTAATGTTCCTGTCCCTCCTCGACCACCAACAGTTTCAGACATATCTGAAATTAATTCCCACATCCAACCTTTTCCAGCTTTACACCAGAGACAAAGATCTCCTTGGTTTCCTCCACAGCAGACATCTGGATGAGATCATGCCACAGCTGTACAGACTGACGTGTCTGGCCGTGACTATTCCCACATCCTGACCAGACATCCTCTGACCTAAAGAGAATAAAAACGTATGACAGTAATACGGTGATCGAGAGGTAGAGCCGTTTGTGCACGTTCACATGCCATTTGGGCGCGCTCTTTTACGCGCCGACATGCGAGTTGTGCTTTCCGCAAACTTGGTATCTTAGCGGTTGCGGGTGGTCTGAAACTACCGAATCCGTAAGAAGTCTTGGTTGAGCATTACCTCTGGTCCTTCAAACAGACCAGAGGCAGCTCATCTCTGTGTCACAGTGAACACACACATCCCAGTTTGGCTCTGCGACTTCTCTGCTGCCAGCTCAGCTAACCTCCCCTCACGTATGAGTGACAGAGGAATCACCCCACAAAATGCAAAGAAATCAAGAATGATGCCATCAACAGTTAATGTATTTCAGTAGTGGGAGGCCTCACATTTTGGAGAATAACAGGGTTGTTGCAGGTCACATGTTAAAAGTGCCTGATGTGTCGTAGCCTGGACATGCAAGGATGCTTCTGGAAGTCACTCCTTCACTGGTCTTTAGCATCTTATGACAACACAGGGATCTCCATCACACTGCCTGTCATGACAGCATCTTACCCCCCGAAAAGGAGTCGAGACACTTCCGGAAACAAACTGGAATTGAAGACAACTACTAAATCTAAAAACTCTTTATTTTTGCATATCCGTCTTTTGATACTAGATTCAGCTTTATTAAGCAGGCAGCTATTTTTTCCGTTAGAGTGGCGGTAAACGCTCCTCTGTTGTTTCAGACCTCTGCTGGATGTTGGCTGTTTTCTCATCATTAGCCTTCAGACCCGATCTGATCTACTTCAAAAAAGAATTTGGTGCTGTGATGACATTGCCACCAGCTCCGTCCTAAGCTGCTTTGTTATGGATCTGCTGTTGTTTGTACTTGTGGAGTCAAATGTCTTAGTTCAGTGGAGTGAAATGGGCTGACGGTTCCTGCAATGAAAGTCATGCTGTTGAAGTCAGCAGACACGTTCCCGTCTGGATGTGATTGAACAAACTAAGATGTGTCCATGAGTGTCCTGACAGGCTCATAATGACAAACATCCGTCTGTTTCTCTCTCAGAGTGAGGGCACGCTCTTAGCAACCGGCTCATACGACGGCTTCGCCAGAATATGGACAAAAGACGGTGAGATTGACTCTGTTAATTAATGTGAAATTACATGTTTTTTGAGTGAAGTGTGAGTGTATGTTCATTATAAATGCAGAACTGTAATAATGAATGTGATACTGTATTGATTTACTGCAGTAAACCTCTGCAGCCCAGCTGCCACTGGCTTCATTCAGCCTTCAAATGCTGCCACCTAGTGGCATAAATGCTCTATTCCAGTTTCCATGTTAGCACCTCAGGAGCTTCCATGTCTGGAGATAATATTCTGATCCTTGTGTTTTGCTCCACAGGTAATCTGGCCAGCACTCTAGGTCAACACAAAGGGCCCATCTTTGCCCTGAAATGGAATAAAAAAGGCAACTTTATCCTGAGTGCAGGAGTAGACAAGGTGAACCGCAGCTTCTTCTTGAAATCATCTCAGTGAAATATCTTATTACCTGTTGAGCTGTACATGAACTTCACCTTTAACTGTGCTGCTTCCCTGACAGACAACAATCATCTGGGATGCCCACACAGGAGAAGCCAAACAACAGTTTCCTTTCCATTCAGGTACAGGGGCGTCTCTTCTGACGACTGATGATGGAGTGGTGGTGGCGGCTCACTGTGGGTGTGTGTGTTGGGGTTTGTGTGTGTCTGCTGACATCTCTATGCCCATCTCCCACAGCTCCAGCATTAGACGTGGACTGGCAGAGCAACAACACATTTGCCTCCTGTAGCACAGACATGTGCATCCACGTCTGTAAACTGGGACAGGACAGACCCATTAAGACATTCCAGGGACACACAGTAAGTGTGTGTGTGTGTGTGTGTGTGTGTGTGTGTGTGTGCGTCTGAAAGATTGAACTGGATCTATAATCAGAATGGAGCTGGAGGCGTCTGCAGGGGATGTGGCTGAACTTGGTCTTCACTGTTCCTCTTATTCTTCTCTGCCTCCAGAATGAAGTTAATGCAATCAAGTGGGACCCCACAGGGAACCTTCTAGCTTCCTGCTCAGATGACATGACATTAAAGGTGAGCTGTGACATCATCATCTCACTTCAGATGAAAGCCTTTTTTCCTGTTTTGTCTTCATGCACTGACGTCCAGTACTGAGTGGATGCAGCTGTGAGGAAGACAGACCTGGAGGTGACCGTTGTCTGAATGAAGCTCTGTGTTTATCTGATGTCTGGAAAGAACTGAGGAACACAACGGTTTCACCAGAGCTGCTGCTGCTTGGAAGCATGACTGTGTTGGTTTCTGTTTCTGCTTCTCCATCTTCAGATTTGGAGTATGAAGCAAGACTCGTGTGTCCACGATCTGCAGGCCCACAGCAAAGAAATCTACACCATCAAGTGGAGCCCGACTGGTCCTGGAACCAACAATCCCAGTGCTAACCTCATGCTAGCCAGGTGTGCTACATATAACATCACAGAGGGGGACAGTGCACAGAAATGTGGATTGTTGCAGAAACTTTGAAGTTGTTTTGAAAGTCACTTTTTGAACACAGATGAGTTTTTCTGGAGCAGTTGGAGCAATGCATTTGTTTTATCTGCTTTTAGACAGCACAAACACGTATTTACTGCGTCTAGATTTGATCATGTTTCATTAACCTGAAACACTGTGTGACACCTGCTTTAATGTTCAGTCGTGGCCAGAGGTTTTGGCAGTTATACAAATGTTATGTTTAATAATTTTTGCTGCTGCGGTCATGATTTAAATAATTTCCAGATCGTTACGTAAACAGATGTACCTGCAGGATATGACTAAGGCCTCCAGTTCTAACTAATCTAGCCCTGCACCAACACCACCGTCATTACACCAACAGCAATTCAACTTTCAATTCAACTTTATTCGTATAACATCTTCTACAATACGATGATGGATTTGCTCAAAAAGATCTGGATGTTATGTCATAAATGTTCTTTAGGGTACCATAGTGACACATGAAAAGCATCATCTTAAGAAGGCTGGATTAGCAAAGTTTGAGAGAAGCAACATTTGTTTCAAGGCCAAATCATTTGAACGTTTTTGCACGATGGAGAGATGATCTGAGAGACGTGGAAGCACGCTGATGCCCCCTCGTTTGTTTCCTCCGCAGCGCATCGTTTGACTCCACAGTTCGTCTCTGGGACGTCGATCGGGGCATCTGCATCCACACACTGACCAAACACCAGGAGCCGGTCTACAGCGTGGCCTTCAGCCCCGACGGGCGCCATCTGGCCAGCGGCTCCTTTGACAAATGTGTGCACATCTGGAACACACAGGTAGGAAGAACATGCTCAGCTCAAGCATTTAATCAGCTCTGCAGTGTCTTCATCACAGTGATGTGTGTGTGTGTGTGTGTGTGTGTGCAGACGGGAGCTTTAGTCCACAGTTACAGAGGGACGGGGGGGATCTTCGAGGTTTGCTGGAACGCAGCAGGAGACAAAGTGGGAGCCAGTGCGTCAGACGGATCTGTAAGTGTTCACAGGCCCGACCGGACGCACGTGTTGCTGCGCGTACGAACCGTGGCGGTCCTTCAGAAACCATCTCTCCTCTCTTCCAGGTGTGCGTATTAGACCTTCGGAAATAGCGATGCAGCTCGTTGGAAGCCATGGACCGACCGTGAATGTGTACATAGCCAAATGACTGTCCATGCCTGCCCTGCGTACTGCTCACGCTTACGAACACGGCCCCGCCCACCTACAGACAGGAAGCAGGAACAGGAAGTACCAGACGAGGCAGGTCCAGACGCAGGGATGAACGGACGGACGGACAGATGGATGGATGGGTAAACTACGGACGGATGCGCCCCTCTGTCTGTGCAGACTCTCAGAGAGACGCAGGAAGGACGCAGCGAAAAGACAAAAGACTCAAAAAAAATAGAAAAAAAAAAGAAAAGAAAAAAAGTTAAAAATCCGTATATGTACCAAAATCTGAAAGCTGTTTTGCTTTTTGATCTCCAAACCATTCTCATCATCATCATCATCATCATCATCAAAATGTGAAACGAGGAAACAGATGTTGTTGGTCGGATCTCGGTGTGCGGACATATCAACTTCACCACCAAATAGGATGGCACTTAGTTTGTTTTTCTTTTTAATTTCAGATCTCTCGCTCCAGTGTTTTTATATTTTTTATCTTTTGGGTGAGGGCAAGCGCAGACGTATATCTACACAAACCCAGGTGTGCCAGGGTGTCGTGGTCATGACTGCAGCCCCCCCACATGTACGTCAGGGGTGACTGCAGCTGAGCGGCTCAGACGCTTGAACGTGCAGTCGTCCAGATGTGCTTCTGCAGAGACTCTGCTCTGGATGTCTGCTGTGCAGCTGCACCTGCACCTGCAGCTGCACCTGCAGCTGCACCTGCACCTGCACCTGCACCTGCAGCTGCACCTGCACCGGCAGCGGCAGCGGCAGCTGCAGCTACCACTGATGCTGCACATTTTAAACAGAATCTTTCTACACTATTTCATCAGGATTTTCTTACAGTTCTGCTCCCCGAGCTCTTGAAGAGTCATCCATCTGATTTAAAAAAAAGAAAAATGGGAAAGAAACTGATTGCTTCTCCACTTCTGAGTCTGTTCTGTGTCCATCCTGTAGGATCTGTCATCTGTAACACTGCAGGCATCTCTTAGTGGATTCAAACAAGCAGAACGTGTGGTGACCCAGGGAGGCAGAAACCATCTCGATGAATTCAGTTGCAGGGGGCGGAGCCAAAGACGATTAGAGGCGGGAGGAGCTTGGGTCCGTTGTTTCTAGAAAGCAGCGTTCACGCACTCTTCCTGCAGCCTGAATGAGCTCTAACTGCAGCTCCTGAACACCTGGAGTTCTGGTGAACATCTGGCTGACAGCAGGAGGTGACAGCAGGCAACTCATTTGACACTAAGTATTAGCCGTCAGGATCTTCACTCCACTCAGACATGAGCCTTCGTCCTCTTAGTTGATCAGTCATGTGATGTCTGAAACCTGATCTTCCTCCCTGACATCATTAAAAACGACTGCTTTAACTGATGCTTCTCCAGTTTCAGCTGGCGGTGTCATCCTGCTTCACCCCTCTCCTCTGAGGGCTGTGCATCTCTTTCAGTTGGTGGTACTGTTTGTTTTTTTTTTTCTTTGCGGCCCCCGACCCCCCCCAGTGTTAAAAAAGAAAAAAAAAATCAGCATGACGTGAAGGTAGGTGGAGGAGAAGATGTGGAGGCTGGATGATTCTGCCCTGAGCTGGGTCTGTGATGTCACAGTCTCCTGGCTCCTCCTTTCTTCCATACGTCCCCGTGAATAAAACCTGAGTCTCTTCGGTTGGTTCATTTGGCTCTGAAAACAGGGATTCGTCAGCTCTGCCCTCCTGAATTTGTAATCCACGCAGTTATTTCGTAAAGTCCCATGAAATATTTTTCTACGAGAATCCCTAGATTTTTAAAGGTATTTTTACTGACAGTCCTGCAGATTTGTGTCGCAGAGACAGCGGAGGCTCCGGCGCAGCTCGGGACTGCAGCCCGTCATGCGGAGCCTTCACCGACCGACGCGCGATGGTCACCCGGCGTTCCCGCCGACGTCAGAGCGCCGACTCCTCTCGGACCCGTCGGAGAGACTAAAGCATCCAGGCACAGTTGAAACTGACAGGTTTCCCCCCCACAGACGGAGGGTTTGCATCTTCATCGTTGGTTAACTCCTCTCACCTGTTTTCTCGTTGGTCACCACGTTTTATTCTGAAAGGACATTTTATACTCTTTTAGAGATGAATTTAAATTACATTTTTGTAACTTCTTTGTAGACCTGAAAAGTGTGAACTGATGGTTTGGTGGCACTGTTCATTTTCACGTGGTGACACCTGAAGTTTCTTTACTTCCTTGTAGATACTGAATGGGGGTTGTGGTGGGGGGAGGAGGGGAGGGTTCTCTCAAGAGAAGATGACCTCTTAATTGGTCTGTTTTAAACGAGCTTTTCTCTATGAAATGCCTTTGGGAAGTGTTTTCCCACAGCAGGAAGTCACTTTCTCCTGAAACTCCCTTAAAAAAGGAAAATGAAAATTGAAATGATTGTAGTTAATGAAGTGAGCAAAGCATCAGAGGAAAATCTCAGCCCCCCCACCCCACCCCCCTCCCCTCCATCTACAGTGGGGGGAATCCTGCAGTTGGAGGCAGATCTGATCTCACTGGACTGGAATTATTGCTTTTATAAATACTAAACACAGTGAGACTTTTTTTTTCCCCCCAGCAGGAAATAAAGTGTCGACAAAGACCTGAAAGGAAAATGTGTGCTTGCTTGCTTTTTTTTTTTTTTTTTTTTTTTTGGAAGCACACTAAGAAAATGGAGTGCCTACAGCATCTGCCTGCACACTTCCTCGGCCTGCCACAAGGTGGCAGCAAACACAGGTAGCCCACACCTGTCCAACGGTTAACACCATCCAGAGTCACAGCTGAGGCGACCAGACTCGCCCTCGGGGGCTGGAACCAAAGACCTGCCTCAAATGTGAAAGCTTTAGTCTGGCTTCCCTCAGAGGTTTCAATTGGACCAGAACCAGCTCTTCTTCTGACAAACCTTCGTTCGACATATTTCTGCCCGTATGCCCGACGACAGCCCGGACACGTGTACCACTGGACTTTCAGAGATTTCATGTGTTCCTGTTTGGAGTCCTGTGTGCCGTTTGTTTTTTCTTGACTGTATTTAAGGTTATGAGATCTAAAATTCGGGGGCGGGTGTGGGGGGGGGGAGCCCTGTGACGTTGCTACGGTAAAGACGGTCACCGAGTCGGCTTCATCTGGGCCTTCCCACCGGCCCGGCGGGGTCACTTATCTTCTGTTTCTCTGCAGCCTGCATCGATTCTGTCATCATTTAAGTCAGATCAGTGGAACCTCAGTCAAGAATAAAATATATTTTGATAAGAAGTTTGAGTTTTTATTTTTTTTTCACCACAGCAGAAATTAAAGACAGTTGTGTGTCCTTGTTATTCATGTCAAAATACAAATAAGTGACCCCTGTGAACATTTATGTTAATGTTGACTGCACAGCAGCAGCCCTTTCTCAGTTTTCCCAGTGAAACCAGACCGTTGTTGTTCAGGGGACACACGTGCACAGTTTCAGTAGGGTGTGTGCAAAGTCAGAAACCCCCTTTGAATCTTTATAGTTGTGTGAAAACATGATTTAAAAAGCGTCCTCTGATGGGGGTCTTCCAGATACATCAGCGTATTTTATGTTTTAAAGACCAGATCACCTCTGTGGGATTAAACAGTAACCTGCATCCAGCTGCTGCAAATCAGTCTTAGTATTATATTGGCAATTCATTGGTCTTCATGTAACACAACGCCAAGAGGGAACGACAGAAGCAGTGGTCTTCAAGTAGCACATCAGTCTGGAAACGCTCATGAGACCAAAGCGAAGCAAGTTGGACTTGAGTGTTCACGCAGCTGGAGAACGTTCAAGAGCGTCTCAGTAGATGAGCTCCAAGGTCAGAGGACAAATAAAACCGAGTTACGTTTCAGACCTCAGTGAGCATGTTAACTGTTACAGCAGCTAACGCTTCACTTTAAAATGATGGTTTGTCGGATTTTTCAGGCGGCGTCCTTCAGTCCAGGTGTCGAGGGCTGACGATCTTGAACAGACCTTACTGAAGTTGAGAGCTGATGATGAATCAGGTGTGGTGGAGAAGAGACATTTTAACATACAGGGTCGTGGTCCTGACGCCCTGGGACCCCCCGACCCCTGAGAAAAGGTCTGTCTTGGACCTGAATTTGCTCAGTATTACAGATGTAATGTTTTATTACCATAGCTGGTTCTACATTGTGTAATTTTCTTTTTGCTAATTTTGTTTGTTGTTAGACATCTTGTAGCCGCGCTACGTTGCACGCCTGGTTGCGTGTCCCAGTTTAGTTGGTGAGGAACTCGAGTTTATTTTCCCGCCTGGTGCAGGGAGGAGGAATCTAGGTTCTGGTTCTGTCGTAGGACTTCTGATGGCGACACCAACGAGCACCAAAGCGGTTCTGAGGAACACAGTAACCCCGGAGAGTCCGAATGCCTCGACAACAGCGTCCTCGGAGGAAAAAAATGCACTGAAAAGACGCTCACTGGTGAGAAAGGCAGGCGAAGTTCTGAAACAAACCTGGTTTTTAACGTTCATATCTTCAGTTGTACAAGATTATACTTGTTGCCCAAACAAGGACACAGACAAATATGAAGTATCAGGTTTTCTTCCCTGACCTGTGAGGGTACCTGACTGACCTTTGTCAAGCCAACCTGTGCCTTTGATCAACAGCTGCCACTGACCCAAACCGAACCGAAACCTACCATCACAATATGAAACATCTGCGGCTGATGAGTCCCAGCTCTCCAGGCCTAATGTGTGATGATTAAAACCAGGAGTCTGCAGCGCGTCCAGATGTTTTTAAACAGTAGTCAAGCTTCATTTTCAAATGTGAGTATTTTGTGAGAGAGATGGAGCAGTGAGAACGCTCCACCGGTCTGCAGCTCAGCCAGAGACCCAGAGAAGAAGAGTCTTAGCTCTCACCGATGCCTCGGGGCATCCTGGGAGAAATTCCAAAATTAGCATTTCATTTAGTTAAAGGAATGAGGTTGAGCCCTGGGCTCTGATGACGGTGGGGTTTAACAGCTGGTTAGGCTCAAACTCAAACTGCACCTGCCAGCCTCACAGTTCCAGGAGTCGTTACTCAGATGATGATAATGAGCTGAGAGCTGAGGCTGTTATCTGTGCTTCAGATAGAAAACATATGATTATTTTTCTGTCTTTGTTCTCATCATTGCCATATCGTTACCTGCCATTATCCTTGTTTAGAATTCAATATTATATTTTTGGTTAATGATATTTGCTCGAGGGTCATGCTCTGGGTCTCTGTAAAGCGCCTAGAGTAACAGACCATATACAAATAAAATTGAACTGAATTGTCCAATACTTCTACACATAAAGAAGAAGACCATGCAAGGCAAGTTTATATACATTTCATGGAGAAGACAATTCAGAGTGCTTTGCATAAAACATTCGAAGCATTAAAGCATGACAGAGCATTAAAGAGTACATTGACACAGGAGGAAATAAAATATTAAAATGCAAAAAGTTAATCAACAGTTGTTTTTGATTAAGAAAACAAGGAATTAAAATGTAGATAAAATGCAAAAACTAAAAGTTAATTGTTTTGATAAAGGTTAACCTTGATTTAAAACTGCTGAGTGTCAGCAGACCTGCAGGTTTCTGGGAATTTGTTCCACATGTGAGGAGCAGAAAAACTGAATGCTGCCTCTCAGTGTTTAGTTCTGACTCTGGGAACAGGAAGTAGATTTGACCCTGATGACCTGAGGGATCAGGTCAGTTCAGAACCAACCAGAAGATCCTGACTGTATTTGGGCCCTGAACCATTCAGAGCTTTGTAAACTAACAGCAGGATTTTGAAGTCAGTTCTTTGACAAACAGGAAGCCAGTGTAAAGATCTCAATATGCATCCATCTATTCTCTGGACCTACTGGGAGCTGTGGTGCGTGCACTTTCAAACCTGCAGCCGAACAAACGTGCGTGTCTGTGGGCTGATTCAGGATCAGTCTAACGTTCAGCTGCGGGTTAAACCCCTGGCACTAAGAGGTCGTGTGACATCATACGCTGGTAAGTCAGAGGTTTCAGCTGAAACATCCCATGAAGTCAGAAATCTTCACCTAGTCTCATGTGTTGCTGCGACGTTTTTACGTGCTGGGATTCGTAACAACGGTTGGCAGCTGCAGCTTTGCCAGCACAGACAGCTGAGTGTGATGTGACTCCTGGCTCTTTTCTTCGAGGCGGGAACCTCCATGCTGGGAGGCGACGGCGCTAAATACTGCATCACTGTGTCCCGAGGGTCATTTAGAAGCTGCGAGTGCGTGGCGTGTCCAGCAGGGGGCTCCGCCTCCACTGCAGCCACCTGCAGAGCCTCCATGCAGCAGTGCTGCAGAGCACAGCTGAGGCCTCGTTCCCTTTGATGCAACTGAGGGAATATTTTTCAGTCATTTCGTTAACCTTTCTGTCGTGTTCGGGTCAAATCTGACCGATTTCCTACTTTCATCAATCATAAATATTGTGTTTTACGTTAGATTGTCTCAGGGCCTTATGATATCCTCCACACTAGGCATTCGAACATATATAATTGCTGATCACCACTTTCATTGAATTTTGAGTAGTTTATTCAACTTTGTAACACCTGTGGTGTTCCCGGTCAAAAATGAACACCATAGGAAACTAATGGGTGACAACAAACAAACAAACAAAAAAAAAACCTTTCAGGTCATCACTACATAAACACTGATCATTTAATTCTCAGTGTGAATTTATAAGATGTTAATTTATAAGACTGCAATCATGGAGTATCTGTGTGGTGCAGCATCACAGACCAAACCTATGGATCATAAAATCTTAGCGCCTCCTAGTGAGCAGAAGGAAGATGAGCCAAAGTAACACATTATAGCTTTCAAAACATTCAAACTGTTCTCAGTTTCAGAGTCATATGTCCTACGACGTTGTTTGTGGTCTAAACCATGCACATTCCAGGAAGTTCTTTCTAACTTTTATTTAATCTCAACGAGACTTTTCCAAGATATATGAATAATAAATAAAACAAATCTTCATGCTTCTTTTTTTTCTTCTGATAACTTTGTCTCTGATCACATGATGCTGTGCAGGACGGAGCCAGCAGCCAGAAAATGTACGACTGACTCAGTCCACAGGCTTGTTGTCCATCTGGAGTTACGTTGTAGCTTTGTCACCATATGCAGTAATTATGAAGTGTGATGTAGCTACAGCGATGTCAGCTGCTGCTGGTCTGACTCCAGATACGAAGCACCGTCATTATTCTTGTTGGTGAGGGAGAACTGTGTCAGGTTTTCTAGAAAAAACGGTGTGCAAGCCCAGTTTAAATTAAAGAATGCAATGATTTGCAAATCTCAAAAGGACATCTTTTATTCTCATTGAAACATGGAAGACATATCAGATGGTAAAGGGGAGAAATTCACCGGCTTATTTGAAATCTGATGGCAACATCACATCTCAGAAAGGTTGGGACATGGGAAACAGAAGGCTTAAAACATAAGTGGTGCTAAAAAGAAACAGCTGGAGGAACATCTGCTGAGATGGCTGAGGTTCACCAGTCTGCAGAAATCTGTGAGTTTCAGCTGAGTGTTCCCTTTGATGGGACCCTGGATGTTGTGAATCTTTCGATGATATTGTGCACATTATAAAACCAATATTGGCTGTCTGTGATCTTCTGGCCCTCAAATAGCACTGAACATTAAACACAGGCACAGTTCTACTGTGACTGAAATCAGTCAAAAATGCTGCTTAAGGCTCCGTCATGCAAAGGAGAACATTGAATGTGAACATGATGCAGAATTAAGTTACTTTAAAATGGACTAAGGTGAAAAACTGTCCTGCGGTCAAACCAATGAAAATGTGAAATTTGACTCAAGACTAGGGGACCACCTGGAGGGAAATGACAGTGTTGAAAGGTTTTAGAGCAGTGAAGGCCTCGCATCTGGACCTGCGTCCAGTATAACAGTGCACTGTCGCAGGAGAACTGTCCAGGTGCTGAACTGTCCAGGTGCTGAACTGGCCTTCCTGAAGCCCAGACCTTTTTAGCCTGTCCAGCATTTTTGAGATGTGTTGCTGCAATCAAAATGTCCTCATCTTCTCCTTAAGATGGTGCATTTCCTCAGTTTAAATATCTGATATACACTGCCTGGCCAAAAAGAAAGTCATCCACTCTAATATCTCATCAGACCGCCTTTAGCTTTGAATACGACAATGCTGTGGCATTGTTTCGATAAGCTTCTGCAATGTCACCAGATTTATTTCCATCCAGTGTTGCATTAATTTTTCACCAAGATCTGTCATTGATGATGGTAGAGTCTGAGTCTCCAGCACATCCCAAAGATTCTCAATGGGGTTCAGGTCTGGACTCTGTGGTGGCCAATCCATGTGTGAAAATGATGTCTCCTGCTCCCTGAACCAGTCTTTCACAGTTTGAGCCTAATGGCCCACTGGCATTGTCATCTTGGGAAGAACAAAATCCATAGATGTAATAACCTGGTCATTCAGTATATTCAGGTAGTCAGCTGACCTCATTCTTTGAGCTCATACTGTTGCTGAACCTGGACCTGACCAACTGCAGCAACCCCAGATCAGAACACTGCCCCCACAGGCTGGTAGAGTAGACACTAGGCATGATGGGAGCATCACTTCATCTGCCTCTCTTCTTACCCTGATGCTCCCATCACTCTGGAACAGGGTCAATCTGGACTCATCAGACCACATGACCTTCTTCCATTGCTCTAGAGTCCAATCTTTATGCTCCCTAGCAAATTGAAGCCTTTTTTCTGGTTTCATCATCTTTTCCATGACCACAGGATGTGTCTTTCCACATGGTTGTTTAGGAAATGAGAAGCAACTCATTCCACCAGTTGGGGTTAAATAACTTGTTGCCAGCTGAAAGATAATCGCCCATGTAGTAATTATACAATAGGAGGCTCGTACCTGTTTGCTTAGTTAAATCCAGGTGGTGACTTTTTTTTTTGGCCGGGCAGTGTATTTTCTGTGATCTATTGTGAATAAAGTATGCATTTATGAAATCTGCAAATGATTGTATCCTGTTTTTAACTACAGTATACGTCAAACAGTGATGGAACTGGGATTGTGTGTGTGGGGAACCAGATCTTTGTACAGGAGGAAAACCCTCTGGTCATGTTTGCTGTGGTCCGTTTACATGAGCTGCAGTGATCGCTATGGTGACAGAGATGAATAAGTGAAGCTGCTGCACTACTGGCTGCACTGGGAGATCAGTAAACAGTCTGGGGATGGAGCAGTGCAAACAAAAGCAGAGCGCTTATCGTTAAAAATGCATCAAGAGCTTGTTTAGGGTGACTGGAAGATAAAAGCACTTGTTAAGCATCTGATTTTTGGAAGCTGAACTCCTGCTGTGGCTGTCTGGAGATCAGAGCAGGGCGGAGAGGTTGGCTGCTGGGAAGCTCCCAGTCAGGTTGTGGATGTGTGGCTCCTGATCGTGGCTGTAGAAAGGCAGGTAATGAGCCACGTCAGCCAGCGTCTGCAGGACATCGTAAGTTACTGCAAACAGGAAGTAGGTGGGCAGCAGCCAGGTGAGGCTGAAGACGCAGTCATCCACCGGCAGAGGTACACCGAGGTGTCTGGAAGAGAGAGAGACGCCTTTAATAGCAGTCATGCTTTGAGAACTCACAGCAGGAATCTCCAGAGATAATTCCTCAGACTGATGTGTCAGTGACCTCCGGATGAACATATTTTTAGCTTAGAAACTTTCTATTTTGAATTGAGTGCTCCCACATTTTTCAGTTCCCTGAGAAAAATCCCTGACAGGTAAAAGCTACATGAGTGCTCAATCAAATCATGCAAATCTATCAGACAGGAGCATCAGGTATGCTTTCTCACTAACAGCCAGCAGGGGGCACTCTTGTCCCCTCTGGTGTGATTTCATTTTTAAAACATAAAACTTTTGTTACGGTTTGCGCCTGGTGTCCGTATTACTGATCTTTCTGATTGACTGATCTAATCCACATGGCAGGTATCACCTCCATATGTGGTTTGATTAGAAAAAGTTTGCATTTCATTTCATCAGGAATCCAGCAGGACTTCATGACACCGTTGGTGTCTATAACAATTAAGAAAAACACAATCTGAAGCTTAAGTATGCAAAATGCCCATCGATTAAAATAAACATGTTGTATATCAGATGTATTATCATGTTTAAAACACGTGTTTCAAAAGTATATGGTGAGAATAATAGTCCACATAAGCATAACCGCTGTAAAGTCTGAGGCCAACAGCAGCATTTATGTGCACATAAATACGGTCAGAGGCAGGGGCTGGTTCTGTTCATGAGTACAGATATTTTCATGACTATCAAAATACAAAAATTTCACTCACATTTCATGAATGAGACCCCAGCTGCTTTACTGAGAACCGGAGCATGACCTCAGAGCAAATATTAAGAAAAGAAACAGTAGAAAGTAAACAGTCCCCTAGTGGGAGAAAAGTTTAAGCCAAAGTGTGGAAAGAAAAAACTCCGCTTTCAGAGGGAAGAAACCTTGAGCAGGACCTGGATCATAACGGTGAAGCTCAAATATACAGCAAACATTACATAGGACAAAAAAATGGTCGTAGTAATATTCTATTAGCGAGAGAACTAAGAGTTATATGTAAACTCAGCACAAAAAGTAAGGACATTTGTGTTTGTTCGATTATTTCTTTGTTGTAACAACTGTAGACTTGACCCTGTTACTGTTGGATTGACTGTTTATTTCCCTTTTAAATGGTGCCACATTTGTAAGGAACATGCGTTTGTGAGATGAGCAGCAGAGCTAAGTGTGTGGGTTGTTCACGTGAAAAATTTGCCAAAGTTGACAAAGTGCTCATAATGAACAACTATGGGTTCAACTGAAGGAAAAAGAGGAAAGGAGGAGAGAGAAGAGGGGTGAGGGGTACCGCTCAGTGAAGCAGCATAGCTAAGATGAGGCTGTTTCAGAGGAGACTGCTCTAGTCATTCCTGTAATTGTGACTATTGGCCCTCATCAAATCAAACTTTATTTATATAGCACTTTTTGTACAGAAAAATGCAGCACTAAGAGCTTTACAAGGGAAAGACGAAGTAAAAACAGAGTTGCCCCCCCCCACATCCCTGATCTCTAGCAATAATAAAACATGATCAGAGCTAGAACAAATAATAATATGGACAACATGGCTGGCACAGAAGAACCAGAGAGGGAACATTATCACAGTATCACAGGGAGCCGTCTGCTGGGATCACTGGGAGCTGCCTGGCAGGGGCCCACAACCCACCCCAAGGCAGGACAGAGTGCCAAACCCTACATCTGTCGGGTGGATGTATGGCCCCCACAACCACCCAGAGGAGGGTGGACCTCGGGCCAGCACTACAGCAACCACAGCCAACGACCAGCCCCCATGCAGAGGACTCCCACTGAGTTAAAACAATAAAAACTAACTGAAATGACTAAGATAAGAGCGCTGCCATATGAACTCACTGGAATAAAATGCTAGAAGCAAAGTTCAATATCAATATCAAATGTGAAGATATGGGATGAATAAGTAAATAAAATGTTACAAAAATGAATAAATAAGTAAATAAATAAGGCATTGGCAGTAAATAACAATATGAATGTTGTAAAACTGGACTAAATAGCAAACAGAATAGCAAATCTAAAACAGGAAAAAAAAAGAAAAAAGTGTGTGTGTTTAAAGCCAAATTAAAAAGTTGGGTCTTGAGCCTGCTTTTAAAATGATCAACGTTCTCTGCAGCCCTCAGGCTGCCTCAGCGTGGGTTCTGGTATTAACATGGGAATAATTAGAAGGTAAAAGGTAATTGGTAAGATAAGAAGGCGCAAGACTATTAAGACTGGTAAAAACCATTAGAAGAACCTTAAAGTGGGTCCTAAAAAACACGGGGAGCCAATGCAGTGATTTTAAAACCAGTGTAATGTGAACCCGCCTTCTGGTCCTCATCAACACACGAGCAGTCAAGCTCTGAAGAAGCTGAATGTGGGAAATGTTTTTTTTTTTTTTTTTGAAGACCAGAAAGCAGGGCATTACAGTAGTCAATGACACTTGAGATAAAACCATCATAAGCATCTCTGTGTTGACCTGAGAGAGAAACTCTAGATGATAGAAACCAAATTCTTAACATGTGGATTAAAACTAAGTTCAGATCAAAAATGACGCCCAAGTTATTTACTTAATCAGATGTCTTAAAAGACACCTCATGTAATTTTGACAAATGTTTCTCTCTCTTAGCCTTAGGACTGATCACTAAAACTCCAGTTTTGTCATGGTTGAGTTGCAGGAAGTTTCCTGCCATCCACAATTTAACATCTAAAATAAAATTAAAAAGGTCTTCAGGATACATGGCAACGTACAGCTGTGTATAATTAGCTTAGCTGTGGAAACCAATGCCATGTCTCCTAATGACATCTTCAAGTGGAGGCATATACAGTCATGGAAAAAATTATTAGACCACTATTTTTTCTTCACTTTCTTGTTCATTTTAATACCTGGTACCACTAAACGTCATCATGTGACTAAAACAGACAGAAAAGAAAACACTGAATGCATAAAAGCAGTGTTTTTGGCAGTACAACACCATAGCTATTGATGTAAAAACTTAAGTGATTTAGGTTATAATCAAGAAAACCATGGAAAATGGTAAGATATCAGCTCTTAAATAAAACTCTTATGAGCAATCTTTGTGGTTATCGTTATGTTTGTCCAAACAAATGTACCTTTAGTTGTACCAGGCATTAAAATGAACAAGAAACTGAAGAAAACAAGGGTGGTCTAATAATTTTTTCCATGACTGTATAAATTAAAAAGCATGAGGCCTAAGATTGAGCCTTGGGGCACACCGCATTTGATTTCATGGATTCTTGACACTCTACTGTTTAAACTAACTATAAGCTTCACAATCAATCAATCTTTATTTGTAGAGTGCTTTCCAGGAGGTGTGGAGGTGTGCTTTAGAGCTACTTAGAAATTTCATAAAAGACAATCATACATTTTAAGTTTGGTGCTCATAAGACACAGATGGTGACGCAAAACATGCCTAAGAACAAAGAGATCATATGATTAAGAGTAGTTGATCTGTGGTTACTCTTTCGAGAAGATGATGCCAAAGCCACAATCCAGAACCCATAACGAGGTAAAGAAGAACCCACGATGGTAAAAGACTTGAAAGCCTTACTGGAACTGACCAATCAGGACATGAGTCTGCTGTAATTAAAGTCACTGAACAGGCAGGTGTCCATGCCATTACTGCACACCAGAGGTTTGCTAAAGAGCACCTTGGTGCAAGGGCACAGATGGCACTGGGGATGGGGGGGCATGTCCCCACCAGATTTATATTGATCCCTATCTGTGTGAAAAATACTAGTAGCTCATCATTTGGACTCACCTGAAGTAGGCTAAATGTAAAATAACAGCACTCTTGGCTGTAGGTGTATACCTTTTAATGTTGTTATTTTTATAAAAGTAATTTAGTAAGCAATAATTGTTAGGTGAAATGATGAGATTTAAGATGTTAACATTGTCTTCCTGGCCTGCAGCCAATCCCTGGTGGGGTCAACAATAAAAAAACAAAAAACAATTACAGCGTTTAAAAAAAAAAAAAAAAAAACGTATCATATTCACCAAGACAGACTTGACAAACTGGACAGAAAAAAATACTGTCCAGCAATATGTTCAGGGAAATGAAAGGAGGAGAGATGTGTTTAGGACCTAGTGAGTCTGCTTATAGACGGTAAAGTTTTGCTTATTGGAAAAACGTACTTATTATTTTTTTATTTGTATGAATCTGTTGTTCAGGTGTTTATATATCTGATTTCATACATATTGTAATGTTTCTAATCATTTAAATGAAGGCACAAGTGTGAATCATGCCAATTTTAATTTGTAATACATTTTTGAACAGTCCCTTTCTGTTAGAAGTTACAATTAAAGTTTCTGTAATGAGATTCTTTATCCTGCTGAGATCAGCAAATGTTTAAATAAAACATGCAGAAGACAGTTTTGGAGCGTGATTAGACAAATAACAAGTTGATCATGTAAGGCTGTTATCTAGACAGGCCTTTATGTTAATTCAGTTAGAAAACTCACAGATCTAATGACAGCTCAGTGCCCCCCAGTTTAAAAATCCTGCCTTGGTGATCCACAATACTACTGGGAATGAGATACAAAAGTTGAACCGTCTGGGATTAATGCTCAGTTTTATGTGTAACACAAACAAGGCACCAGCATCAGAATATAACCCCAGCTGTGAACTCTGGTGGGAAGTTTACAGACATCCTCCAGAATAATGACAAGGTGAGCGTCCGCTATCTGAAGTAGGCGTTTGCTGATGCAGCATGATCCTCAGCATGAGCATCAGTAAATCTACCATCGAATGGCTTCAGAAAAACAAAATCCACCTTTTGGAGTGATCCAGTCAAAGCCCAGACCTTAACCACATACAGATGCTGAGGATTAACCTTCAGAAAGCTGTTCACTCCAGAAGACGTGTCTGAGTTTAGGCCGTTCAGGGGAATGGATAAAAATCCCTCCTGAACGTAGCACAGGTCCGGTCTGGAGCAACTGAAAGTGCTTGTCTGAAGGAGGTTTGACCAGATGTTAATACGAAGAGGTCAGTAAGTTGCTGCGAATGCTCAGTGGGTGTGTTCAATAAAGACACGGGAAAGTGGAATTATTTGTTTATCAGCTGAAGGACATTCTGTTCGTCTATAATTTCATATAGGTGAATACCAGACTGCCAGACGTTGCCCTGACCCTAACCCATGCCCTAACAACAGTATATACGTTACAACCCGCTGCTGCCTGCATGTGCACGAGAAAAGCCAGTATAAGAGCAACCTGCAGCAGCGGTTATTTCCAGAGCAGCTTTCAGCCATACATGCCAGTTTGAACCGGCCTGGTGGGATAAGAACATCAGTGAAGTTCCTGTTCCTGAGGATGCAGGATGTTCAGACCGACCCTGATACACCTCAGTGAAACCTGACAGGAAAGGATCCCAGATTGTTAGCATGGTTTCTCGTTTACGTACATTTACAAAGTTAAAACTGCTCCAGTGGGTCTGTAGTAAACCTGGCATGAGATGTTTGAGTCTCGTCAGAGGCTTCAGACAGCTATTCGCTTATTAGGTATTATTTTTGCTACAGAACCATTGACTATAAATACTGGACACAGCATCCGGTCACGTGACCCACAGGTTGGTACAGAGAGCGTTGAAGCCTGTTTTTCTGGAACTGCTAGGTGCCAGGACTGGCGACCTGTCCAGGTGAACCCCTGCCTTTTGCCTGAAGAGAGCTGGAATAGGCTCCTGCAGACCCCCTGACCCTGCAGAGGATTAAACGGGCATAGATGATGGATGGATGGATGCCAGGCGCCATGTCATAAAGAGGCGGGACCAGCAGCACTGAGAAGCTGCTGGAACACCCCCCCAGTTAGCTTGGTTGTTGTAGCCCAGTGCTTCTCAATTATTTTTTGCTGCGCCCCCCCTAGGAAGAAGAAAACATTTCGTGCCCCCCCCCCCCCCCCCCCCAAAAAAAAAAAAAAAAGACCCTACACAATATAGCTAATACTCCCTGCACACTGTGATAATGAGAGCGCCACTGCCCCCTACTGGAGTATATGTGCAACAGCTTGTTCCCCGGGGTCACACACGCCCCCCCCCTTGGCATTGCACCACACCCCCACAAAGGGTCGCCCCACTATTTGAGAAGGACTGGTTTAGCCTCTGCTTTGTTTTTGCCTCCGTGAGCAAAAGCAATGGTCCGCCGTAGGCGTCAGCGTGGAGGGACTAATCACTTCCACTTTGAAGAGTCCTGGAAGGATTTATCCTGAGCAGTTCGGCTCTGTTAGCTGCTGATGTGGAATCTATCTATCCAGAAAGAAACCAGGCTGTAAATATGTTTAATTCTGCTGTAAACTTGGCCCTTTGAACATGGGCGTCAACAGGGCTTTGCTCTGTTTTGCAGCCAGAAGCTAAAGGTCAGTAGAGTAACTGCAAGAAAAAAGTACTTCCAGGATGGACTTCAATCCAGAAGTGGGAGGGTTGCCTTTTGCTACAAGCACATATTCTTATCTCACCCAAAACTGCTTTGATTTAAGTCATTTTAGTTCCTAAATAAGAGCTTACACTCCTCACCATTTAAAAATAGACAAAGGGTTGATTTAACTCCTGAATATTTCTTTAAGCTAACCCTGGGCTTTAGGGTTAGCTTAAAGGTTTACCATCACTTTGCTCCTGTAACAAAACCTGTGAAACTGTGTCTGTTTACTGCAGTAACTGTGGCAGGTGTGGACACGTCTGACCCACCACATGGATCTCTGTGAAGTTTCCCTGTCAGAGCTCCAAATTCAGGCAGGAGAATATTTAAATGAATGAAAGAGATTCATCTGCAGTCCATTGGTGGCTGGGCCAGAATTTATCACAGAAAAGGAAGCATGTCAACATTTTCTGACAGTTGCACGGCTGTTTGATGACGACAGCGGAAGGAGGTAAGTCCTTCAGATGATCTGAATCTTAAAAATTAATATAAACTGTCTTCAATATCTAGTTGTTGGTCTGTTGGCAATTCACAAAAGTGGAAAAGGACTTGTTCTGCTCGCAACATACTAAAGTCATGCCAATAATGCTTAGGAAATTTTTCTTTTCTCTTTTTTTTGTTTGTGTCAGACCCAAGTCTCTTGGCTAAAATGTTTAGCTTCAGCAATATTTATTCATCATAATTAAGTTCAGTCAGTCAACTCTCACAATGAAGGCTTCAAATGCTTTATTGATCAACAGATGAGTTTTTGGCAGCTCGACTCCGGTCTAATCAATTTTTCCTTAATTAGACTTACATAGACATATCGGGGGTGAACAGAACTTAATTCCCCAGAAACAGAGCCTTCAGGTGCAGCTGTGGAGGAGGTGGGATTTTGAGATTATTGAGATTTTGAGATCAGGAGGCCTGCGAGAGACGTGGTCCTCAAACAGACCTATGAAGAGAATAAAGTGGAATGAACCATGAACCATCAGAGCAAAAAAACCGTCGCTGAAGACGTCTGGCTGAACTAGCTCCCAAAGCTCGCCTCATTTTTAGTTCAACTTCTTACTTAGACTGTTTCATTTGATTGTTGTTTGACTTTTCTTTCAGGAAAGGGACACTCTTAAAGTGGATTGACTCAAATTAGATTTTAAAAGACGTAAACTGTTTTTTTTTTAAGTTTCTCTACAGGTGTTGCAGCGTAGCACTGACTCTGATCAACAGCCTACAGTTAGTCTAAACAATAGTGTTAATATTTAGGGGTTAATAGTTATAGTTATAGTTATAGGAGCTCAGACTAGAGTAGCTCGTCTTAATCACAGCTTCATCATAGCTATGCTGCTATAGGCCTACACTGCAGGTGGACACCAACATGATCTGCTGAGTGGTGTCTCCACTGCTCTTCTCCCTTTTCTCCTCCCTTCCTCCTCCTCCAGCTCAATCCATAATTAATTAGCAGCATCTCGTTACTGTAACTGTGCTCCATTTTCTTTCCTGTAGTTTGTTGTGCTGTTTTGCCCTTTTTTTTCTTTCTGTATGTTTGCAGGTCAGAGTTTCCTGAGTTGCATGCTGACTTGCAGTTCCCTCCTCTGTCCATCCCGGTCTTTACCTCCACCTGTGTGTGTAGATGTGTTCAGGGTGTCGACTGATGTGGTGACCGGTGATCTAGTCCTCTGATCATCTGACCTCAGTGCTGCTACCTGCATCTGTTTACATAGTCATTTCATTCAGTCATTTGTGTGCTCTCCTCTCTCTGTCCTCCATCCTCTCTCTGTCCTGTCTCCCCTCTTTTCTTTCTCTCCCTGGTTGACCTTCAGCAGGAAGGTCCCCCATATGATCCAGGTCCTGCTCAAGGTTTCTTCCTCTTAAAGTGGAGTTTTTCCTTGCCATTGTTTGGCTTAAAGGTTTTTTTCCCCCTCTGTTGGAGTTTTTTACTTGCCATTATCCTTGATTTGGATTTTTAGTTAATGATATTTGCTCGGGGGTCATGCTCTTGATCGCTGTAAAGCGCCTAGAGACAATTGACATTGTAACAGACGCTATACAAATGAAACTAAATTGAACTGAACTGAACCTCAGTCTCTGGTTCAGGTAGAGCCGCAGGAACACGTTAGCACGTGTGTCATGTGTGTGTGCTGATTGTTTCTAAATGAAGTAACTGCAGGTGATTTAGTCAGTAAATCTGTTCTGATTTCAGTTTAAATGAACCTGAAGGGAGTTTTATTCTGTTTACTGCCTCACCAGAATCATAATCTCACAGGTGAAATATTATATTATCATTTTGACAAAATAGGGAGCATCAAGCACTCTCATGCTCCCGCTTTTGTTTTTCCTTTTAAAGAATTCAAATACATGAATATTACATTTGGACTCAACTGGAATGAACTGGATCATGAACTGATTACAAAGAACTGGACTGAATTGAAATATAATTGGACAAAGGTGGACTGCATTGAACATTCTTTTAGTTTGAGTGAAATGCCTTGAGATGACTTTTGTTGTGAATTGGTGCGACACAAACAGAATGAGCTAAATTGAAATAAACTCGCCAGCCCTGAACGGAGCAGCTACTCACTGGAATCTGTCTTCTCTGGACTCTCTCAGCATGATGAAGACAAACAGTCCCACTTCAGTGTTGAGGGAAAATGATACGACTTTGTCCAGGATGACAACAAAACCCTGAAGAAGATGGAACACACAGGTGACTGGCAGAGATCCAGGTGACAATCGGAGTGTGTGTTTGTGTGTGTGCGTGTGTGTTATTTACTCTGGGATCACACATTGACACGATGAAAATCACTCCGAATCCCAGCAGTGACACGAAGCCTTTGGCCTTGCTGGAAGAAAAAACAGAGAAGCCTGAAAAGATCTGTCGGTAATGTGGTGCAGGAACAGAAGCGCTGACAGTTTTGTAATTGAGTCTGATGTCTTTGATGACATTGTGCTGCTTTAAACGAAGACTCTGATGAAACAGTGGGATTTTCCATTTTACCTGGGCTGTTCTGGTGCAGCGCTGGAGCTGGAGCTGGAGCTGGAGCCAGTACCGAGCAGGCCCAACTTTGGATTGTTTTAAGAATTGATTTGCTGGGAGTAAATTTGCCTAAAGACATGTCACAGTTATTCAATGTTAACTATAATAGTATTAGCAAAAAAATATATGATGACCTTGGTGGGTGGGGCCTGTTGCCTCTCGACTTTGGAGGCAGAATTAGAGCAATAAAAATGAATATTCTCCCTAGGTTATTATATCTTTTTTTTATCATTGCCAGTGGAAATTCCTCTGAAACAATTTAGAGAGTGGAACAAACATATTTCACGATTCATTTGGAATAAACAGAGACCAAGGGTAAAATTTTCCACCCTTCGGCTTGCGGAGGATGGGGGCGGCAGGGCCCTCCCATCTTTAAGGGACTATTATTTAGCAGCCCAACTGAGGCCTCTTGTATATTGGTGTAACCCTTCTTATGAAGCGAAATGGAAAACCATGGAGTTGTCTTTAACAGATACACCAATTCATTCACTGCTTGGTTGTGCGGGGATGGAGAAAAAAATACTACATACAGAGAGCCAATGGGTGAACTGTTCATTTAAGGTATGGGGTGAGGTGGTTAAAAAATTTGAACTCCAGAAACAAATAAAACTACTTAGATGGCCAGCGTATGACCCCGAATTTATACCAGCATTATTAGATCACAGATATAAACAATGGACCTATTATGGTGTTACTGCTCTATGCAAAATTGTTAAAAAATGGGAACTTATCAGCTTTAGCAATTTGTGTCAAATGTATGGACTAGGTGGGCAAGACTTCTACAGGTACTTACAGGTCCGTGATTATTTTGGTAAAAAGATAAAAGGTTGTAACCCAGCAGAGCTACCAATGTTGGTTCATATATTTATGGATGCATATAACTCTGGGAATATTAAAGGACTTATAAGCAAGTTATACCACAGCATCACCTCTCTGAAGAAGGATTCAACGGACTACATAAAACAACGGTGGGAAAAGGAGTTAAATACTGTAATAACAGAGGACATGTGGTCAAAGGCCTGGAAAACGCAATCATCCTCCACCAACTCCTGGACCTGGAGAGATTTTTGCTGGAAAAGCTTAATTCGTTTTTTTATAACTCCCAAACAGAAGTCCAAACAGACTGGTACACCAATGACCTGCTGGAGAGAATGTGGAGAGGCTCTTGCTGATCATGCCCATATTTTTTGGTCTTGCCCCTCCATTCAGTCTTTTTGGAGAGAAGTGACAAAAATTATTTCAAAGGTTCTATGTTTTAATATGAATGTATTGTTCACAACTCTCTATCTTGGGAATATGCCAGATGGGTTGAGTGTAGCTGATCAGTACCTACTCAGGGTCTTGCTGGCCTCAAGTAAGAAGGCCATCACAAAATGTTGGCTCCAGAAAAATGCCCCCACTACAGAATCTTTTGTTAATATTGTAAAACAACTACATGTTCTAGAGCAAATGACATATTCAATCAGACTCCAAAAAGATCTAGGTGAAAAACGGTGGCAGAAATGGAAGGACTACTTAAAAACAAATGAATGAAACTGTATGCACACATACTGGATGTTAATTTGACTTGTGGACTTATTGATCACCCCCGGACCTTGAATATGGGTAATTGTTCAGTGTTTTGTATTTGTTTTTTGTTTTGTACTAAAAGATGAAAATGACTTATAAATAAAGAGTTTAAAAAAAAAAGAATTGATTTGCTTTTCCAGACACAAAGACCCATCAAATTGTTCTGAGCCTCCTTTGAGAATTTCTGTAGAGAACCCAGCTGCAGAGAGGACTCACATCATAATGTTCATCTTGTTTTCCTGCAAAACATTTGTCACATTTCCAGGCTGCATGTCTGAAGACTGTTGAAAGAGCAGCTGGTGTTTCTGAACGCTCTATGGCATGTCAATAAGTATTTCCAAATGCTGACCAAACAGGCCATTGTTGTGGATGGATAAACAACAAGGAGGGGGGGGGGGGCTGGCAGCAGAAAACTGTATCTGGATCCAGTAGAAAACTGGTCCTGGATCCAGTAAAACATGGACTGGATCCAGCAGAAAACTGGACCTGGATCCAGTAAAACATGGACTGGATCCAGTAAAACATGGACTGGATCCAGCAGAAAACTGGATCCTTCAGAAAACTGGTCCTGGATCCTTCAGAAAACTGGACCTGGATCCAGTAAAAAATGGACTGGATCCTGCAGAAAACTGGACCTGGATCCAGAAGAAAACCGAGGGTGTTAGGGTTAGAGTTTGGATGCTTAGTGGGGGTGTTTGTGTGTGTGTGTGTGACTGTGGTTGGACGAGGCTTACTTAGGCTCAGTACGGTTGCGGCGCATGTGGAGATGTGACAGTTCATCGTGACAATCATCTCACAACATAACCAACATAATCCACAATTCAAAGACTCTGAGAGGCCTGTTTCAACCCTGTCGACCAGAACAACTCTACATAAACCAGTCAAATAAACCATCAGTCGTGCTGCCATTACCTATTCTCTGCTGTGCTGGCCTCTGAGAGCCAACGGGAATTGGGTAGTGGGTCAATCATGCCTGGACATGGCACCATACAATCCTGGCCAGTGTGAGTGCACATTTAGCTTGCAGAGATACACACAGACTCCCCCCCCATTCATCCTTCATCCACCCCCCCCCCCCCCACCCCCTTGTCTAACAATCTCACACACAAAACATGTGCACTGCAAATAAACATTTGTTTACTGCACCAAATGTTTTGAATGACGAGAAACTGAAGTAAGTTGATGTTTCTCAGCTGGACTGCTGCAGGATGCATCTGTCAGTCTTCTGGGATTTATTTGAGCTTAACTATGTTGTATTATGAAGTGTCCATATACAGTATCTATTCATAAATGATCAAAGAGAATAGATACTTTTCACAACCCACTGGCGTCATTTCTTGGAACGTGATTAAAGTTTGAATGAAACGACTACCAGGGGTGGGAACAGGATAACTGGATACAGAATCTGTTCATCAGTGACAGACCAGGTGGTTTCTGCAGGGCTGTTATCATGCATGAAGCACAGAGACAATGACTTTTCTTTCTGTTTCATCTCAGAATGAATAGAAGAAAGTCCTGCAGTCTCTCATGCTGCAGCGCTGTCATCAGGAATAAAACATGAGTGATGGTTTCTTACTTTCAAAATCAGTCAGCAGTGAGGCTTACAGTAATGAAGAAGAAGCAGGTTTAAAAAGTTGGTAGTCTATCGGCAGCCCTGTCATCGATTGTAACGTTTTCAGCCAATTAAAAGGTTCAGAAGTAAAAACAGCAATCAAACTAAATCTTAGAGACATCTCCTTTGTCTTCACTTTAATGCGTAGCTCTAATGATGAACTAGTACTTGACAAAAGAGACGGTAATCAACTTCTTGAGGACAGATCTCCCCTCCACCTCCCCCTCTACATACATGAAGAAGTGGAGAAGGTTCCAAGTCTCGAGTTCCTGGGAGTCACCTCATGTGGACCAACAACACATCAGTGCTGCTGAACAAAGAACAACAAAGGTTGTCTTCAGGAAATTCAGCTTTTGCCTACACTTGTCTATATTCATCTCGAAACAATGTTTCATATCAAAACCGATCCGTTCCACATTTGGCTATATCATTTTAGGCCCGGTGTGCCAGTCACAAAGCTTTTTGTGACTGGCGGTTGGCACTTGATCATTATGTGTGAACAACTCACAGACTCAACAAAGATGCTGGGCGACATGTTAGTTAGCCCTAGTCAACAGCTGAAGGATATTTAACAAGCCACATATCTGGAGACATCAGAAGAATCCTCACTCAAGCAAGAGCCAATGAGAGACAAGGCATCAGGTGAGGTCACCACATGAAAAGAAACTCCACGAAGCAAGGGCAAAATCACAGAACGATCCAAGCCAGCAGCTACTCTTCTATTTTAAAAGATTCTTAGTCACACTGGCTTTTTTCTGAACAAATCTTTGCTCAGCCAGCGTGCACCATTCATTTCATCCTTCTGTTCATTTTCAAATAGGCAACTCATGTTTTTGCGTGTGGTTGTGCCTCCCACATGCCTTCCTGTGTATGTTTCAAATGTACATTTCAACTTTGCGCTGGAAAACATCTCCATCCAAATTACACCACCTTAAAGGCGACTCACACAGCTTTCCATACGTAATGGGCGCACACGCACAAGTGTAAACAACCAGAAAATTCTTCAAGAAATAACCTTTGTTGAGCTTATAATGGCTTCACTCCTGCACATGTTGCTGTTGTAGGTTTACAGTCGAATTAATGCAAACTTTGGCTGCATGACAGCTGATACCGAGAAAAACAAAAGTCATCAACACTGCTCCGTTTTCTCTTTGTTGTCTTCTGTTTTTTTTTTTTTTTTTTTTTTTTTTTTTTTTAGATTTTGTGGTTTTAGTGGCCTTTATTATTGAAAATGGAGAGACAGACATGCAGGAAGGAGTCACAGGCCAGAAGTCAAGCCTGTGACTGCTGCAGTGTAAGCGGGCCGTCCGGTGGTCCTCCTGGCTGTTGTTTGCATAGCCGTTAAGACGCATCTGGTTTTCTTATTTTGTTTGAAGCTAGTTTTTTGGGGAAACAGAGGATGCCAGAGCTCTCTTCAAGCCCTGGGGGTCTTTGTGTCGGAGTTACATCAGACCTCGTTCCTGGCTGGGGGTCCGGGGAGTAATCAAGTGTTGGCAAGTGGCAGTTCAGTTCTGCCTGCACTATCTCTATCTGCATTGCCACTCTTCCTGAACATTTTCAGATCCAGTCCTCCAGTCCACCTCTGTGTCGAAAGTACACCCAGGAGAATTTCTACTCTGTCAATGCCACAACCACACTACAGCTTTTCTTAACCTTTTTCTCAACAAAGTATTCCCTCGTTGCTTGACGGCAATGATTTTACAAGATTGTTTTTCTTTTGGCTTCAAATAAAATTATGTCAGTTGGAGAGAAAAGACAATTCTTCCTGTCCCACTGTAAACCTGGAGTTACACATTCTCTCTCTGCCATTGATCTGTCTGAGTAAATGTCAATAATTATGTCTTGTGGAACATCAACCTGTATGTTAAACCCTCTCCTGACTCGACTGTTTAAAGATGTTCTACCCTTTATTAACTCCTCTCTGCTTGACCAGATCAATTTATCATTATGAGGTGTTTATGCACCACAGTCCTTTGAATTAGCTGCAGTTAAACCACTGCTCGGAGGCCTGGTCTTGATTTTGATGGCCCGGAGGCCTGGTCTTGATCCTGATGGCAAGGAGGCCTGGTCTTGATCCTGATGGCCCAGAGGCCTGGTCTTTATCTTGATGGCCAGGAGGCCTGGTCTTGATCCTGATGGCCCAGAGGCCTGGTCTTTATCTTGATGGCCAGGAGGCCTGGTCTTGATCCTGATGGCCCGGAGGCCTGGTCTTGATGATGAGGCCTGGTCTGGATCTGATCCTGAGGCCTGGTCTTGATCCTGATGGCCTGAGGCCTGGAATCTTGAATCTTGATGGCCAGGAGGCCTTGTCTTGATCCTGATGGCCCAGAGGCCTGGTCTTTATCTTGATGGCTCTGAGGCCTGGTCTTTATTCTGATGGCTCGGAGGCCTGGTCTTGATTCTGATGGTCCGGAGGCCTAGTCTTGATCCTGATGGCCAGGAGGCCTGGTCTTGATCCTGATGGTCCGGAGGCCTAGTCTTGATCCTGATGGCCCGGAGGCCTGGTCTTGATCCTGATGGCCAGGAGGCCTGGTCTTGATCCTGATGGCCAGGAGGCCTGGTCTTGATCCTGATGGCCAGGAGGCCTGGTCTTGATCCTGATGGCCCAGAGGCCTGGTCTTTATCTTGATGGCTCTGAGGCCTGGTCTTGATCCTGATGGCTCTGAGGCCTGGTCTTGATTCTGATGGCTCGGAGGCCTGGTCTTGATCCTGATGGCCTGGAGGCCTGGTCTTGATCCTGATGGCCGAGAGGCCTGGTCTTAATCCTGATGATTGCCAGTTCCAGACCCATGTGTAACCTTCCATTCACCTCTAAAATCCTTGTCACCACTGACCAGAGTATGTTATGACAAAGATCCGAAAACTAAATTTAGCTCTGGTGCTGTGTGGTTGTCGTGGCAGCAGTGGTTATTGTCCTCTACCTACTCTACAGTTAGTCATGGCATCCTTCAGGGTTCTGGACTTGGATCAATCTTATTCACTATATATATGGATCCTGTCATCAGAAATTATGACATTTGTTGCCACTGTATACATCTTATATATATATATATATATATATATATATATATATATATATATATATATATATATATATATATATATATATATATATATATATATATATATATATATATGTCATTATTATTGACATTAACATGGTTCTCTTTAGTGTCTCATGGGCAGAACACATCTCTGCTTGTTCAGCTCTCTTTTCTGTCATCTCAGATGTCCACCCTCCCTGTTAGCCAGGATTGTTCCTCTCCACTGTCACCTCTCTCTTGCTAGGGATGGAGAATCCTCTGAAGTGAAGAATCAATGGGATCTGTCGGGTTCCTTAGCTTGACTGAAATCAACCTGGACTCTATGGGAGTGAACTGGATTCACTGAATTATAATGAGCTGAACTGAACTGGACTGTGCTTGACTGGACTCTGTTGGATTTGCCTTCTGTGTAAATGCCTTGACATGACTTTTGTTGTGAGTTGGAAGAACACAAATGAATGTGAATTGAACTCAGCTAAAACACCTGTGGTTCAATATCAGTGACTTAATCACTCTTAATGACATGACCTTAGCTTCCAGTATGACTGTGAGGAACCTTGTAGTCATATTTGACCAGGATTTATTGTTTAAGACACATATAAAACAGCTTTGAAGAGTGGCTTTCTTTCATCTGTATAATAATTCAAACATCAAGAGCACTCCTTTCCAACCCAAACTTGAAAAAATGATCCATGCATTTGTTAAGTGCAGGGCTGTTTCAGCTGGTCCAGAGAGTTCTGACTGGTACTGCCAGCAGAGATCACAGATCTCTTGTTCTGGCCTTTCCACACTGGTTACCTGTTTGATTTATAATGAATGACAAATTCTCCTTTTGACACGTGAATCCCTGAATTTCCTTACTCTTAAGGATCGCTTTGTTCTGTATCAGCCGAGAACACTCTGCTCTCACTCTGCAGGCTTACTTACACTCCCCAGAGTGTTCAAGTCCAGAGCGAGAGGAAGAGCTTTTTGCTTTCAAGCAGCTTTCCTGTGAATCTGCCAGTCTTGGCCTTTCTGTGTCACCTGCTCAGTGTAGAACTGACAGTCATTTATATAATTCTGAAATACTTCATGACAGACATTATGAACATGAAATGTATCAGCCTGCACAGAGCTATTCAGGAGGGCAGTAAATTAATGTATCAAAGTCAGACATGACAAAAAAAGTTGACGTTAATGGCCTCTGACAAATGAAACATTACCATTAGATCCTTCAATGGCCCTACTCCTGCTCAGATTCAACAACACAACAGACCACATTTATCATATTTCCCAGCAAAAACACTTGGGTTTGACTCCCCGCTGTCACCTTCTTGCTGCAGTCGTCATCTTTGTTTGGCGAGCTTCGGTCCCAGGCTTTAGTTGACTCCAGTCTGCTGCTCCACAGTGAACTCACCAGACCATCAGCTGAAAGAAACACAGGAGATTTTGTGCCCAAAAATGACTTAAATCTGAGCTTACATCTGACTCAGAGCACCAACAACAACTGAATCAGTGGTGTGTCCATCTGTAGTCCTTGCAAAAGCAGTACTAGTTATAAGGCTGCAAGACTCTGGTAGGGGGGGGGGTAGAGTCAGCTGCTCTTAGACCTGACAACTGAAAGGCGGTTTAATTAATCTTTCAGCACAAACTTAGTTAAATCTTTCCAGCATTTTACCAACAAGGACTGGCTCAGAAGTGATTTACCCAAATTGAAATGAGTTTATCTCCAGACCAGAGTAACTGAGGAATGGCCACCAGACTGAGGAACGGCCACAAGACCGAGGAACGGCCACAAGACTGAGGAACGGCCACAAGACCGAGGAACGGCCACAAGACTGAGGAACGGCCACCAGACTGAGGAACGGCCACAAGACCGAGGAACGAGGAATATATATGAATATATATATATATATATATATAGATATATATATATATATATATATATATATATATATATATATATATATATATATATATATATATATATATATATATATATATATATATATATATATATATATATATATACAGTAGTCGAGTTGTAAAAAAAATTCAGGGGGGATGGTCAATGTTTTTCACCTTAAAAAAAAGTGGCAGGGGCAGGGGTGTAAATTCATTATCAAAATAAAACACTGTAAATAAGACCTCTGAATTTTAGCTAACATCTTCACTTATTTTTGTTGCCTGACGAGCAGTTTTACAGGGGGGATGATTTTGATCGTTTTTATTTCAGAGGGGATGCCATCCGCCCTCATCCCCCCTCAACTCGAGTACTATATATATATATATATATATATATATATATATATATATATATATATATATATATAACGTGGGCGATACTAAGTGTGCCCTTACTGGTTACTAAGATTGAAACGTTTTGGTAGTTTTTGCTGGCCTGGAGCAATCAGCTATGTGTTATCACAATGCCAGAAGGGAAAGGCATGAGCAATGGTGTCAGAGAAGCAATTGTTCTTGCACATCAATTTGGAGTCCCAGAAAACTGAACCCCAAGGTCAGAAAATGCTCAGAAAAACACAGCAACAACAAGAAAATACCAACAAAACAACAAGTGTTTTAAAAGTTTTTACCCACTGTCATGTTTGGTGAGAACCAAACTCACCATTTCAGCAGGAACAGCTCATACCCACTGTCTAGTTAGTGAATGGAGGCGTGAGGAGGCCCTGCACACCTGTGAGGCGGTGTGCTAAATCTCAGAGCCTGCAGGCCTCACTGAGCATTTTTAATGTTCAGATGATGGACAGCATCATCAGAAGACTAAATAGGTTTGGGTTTGTTTTGAAGGCTGGCCAGGAGAAAGTCTCTTCTGTCTAAAAAGGACATGGAGACACAAGTGAGGTTCACAAAACTACATCTGAGCAAACCACAGGACTTCTGGAACACTGGACAGAGGAGACCAACGTGGAATTTCTCAACCTCAACGCCCAGTGACGTGCTCGGCAAAAACCAAACTCAGCATCCGAGATCCACTTTCAAGCATGGCAGTGGAGGGACAATGATCTGGGGTTGTTTTACGGCTACAGGACCTGGGCATCTTGCAGTTTGAGTCAATCATGAACTTTTATGTATACCAGAGTAGTCTAGAGGCAAATGCAAGGCCAGCTACCCAGCATCTAAAGCTTAGTTGAAATGTTGTTGCGCAACAGGATGATAATCCACAGCAGCAAATCTACGTCAGAGTGGCTGAAAAATAAATGAGAGCAGGCATTAATTCAGGGGTGGGCTGTCCCAGTCCTCCAGGGCTGCTGTCTGGCATCTCTTAGATGTTTTCCTGTCACAACACACCTGGATCAGATGAATGGATCACCACCAGCTTGTCATTCAATTCAATTCAATTCAATTAAAATAAATTGAATTAAATTTTATTTGTATAGCGTCTTTTACAATGCCAATTGTCTCTAGGCGCTTTACAGAGACCCACTGAAATGCTGTGCTGGGATCTGAAGAGAGCTGCAGATAAGTGACCGTCCAGAAACCTCAGTGTTGAGTTATACAGGAAACTACGACTTTTTTCACTTCATTTTTGATATGCACAGTGACAAAGGTATAAGGTGTTGTCTCTCTGCCTCATATTAAGAGCAACTAAGATCGGATGATTTTCATTATGCTTTTTTTTGTACACTACACAGGATTAAAAAACGGAGTATCGAGCTCATCACTATGAAGAAGATGATGCAGGAGAGCTCCTCGACTAGCAGGGTTAGAGTCTATCTAAAATCTGTGAACGATTTTACATTAGCACTCGCTTTAGAAGCATTTTTCTAATCTTATTCTAAAGATCAAAGCCGTGTAGCCCATTTGATGAATGGATGTATTTCAACATGGCCAACACAGAAGAAAAGGCTCTGAACTGAGTAAGATTTAAATGTTTTTGGAGGAAGAACTGATTAATGTTCTACATCAGTCTCAAAATGTCAGTTCTTAAATTTGTACATGTTTGCATGCATGTCTGCTTACGACCAAACAAACTGTTTTTCCATGATCTTATGTGATAAATTACCACAGGTTTCCCATTAATCACTGTACTAGTAGTAATTCACATGTAAAGTTCCCAAATCGTTATACAGTGATCCCTTATTTTTCACGGTTAATGGGGACCCCAACCCCTTTCAAGCCCGTCCAGGTGTCCTCTGAATATTCAGGAATGACGGGCGTTGGACTCACTGGTGTGCTTCATGGCGGATCCCATCACCAGGAAGGACACGGTGACGCTGATGGCGATGAACACCTGGATCAGCTTTGCCACCCAGGAGAAGGCCTGGCAGTGTTCATTGATGATCTGCAGGGGAGGTTTGGGTGGAGGTGACAAGTGAAGGAGAACGACAACACAAAGAAAAGAGAGAGAGAACATTTCTGCACTTTAGAAGATCAAGATAAACTAGATTAAGCTGTGAAATAAAATGCAGAGTCCCAGTGAATAAATCCTGAAAGACGACCGCATTGTGACACTTGAAGGGTTGGAACCGAAGGAGGTTGTGCTTGGATGTTCGGTACCTCAGTTGCAGGGATTCTCAGTGTGTATTGTTGTGTGACCTCCTGTCAGCTGTGTTCTCGAAGAAAGCTAACAGTTGTAAGTTACAACTTCAAAACACGACTGCTGATGTGCAGTGGAAGGCGGTTTGAACACGTTTCCATTTTCTTCAGGGGTTTTGCAGATGTGAGGGCTGTCATGTCTTCAGGGACACTGCTGCTCCAGTGTCCAGCGTCCTCCAAACTACATCCTCCTGAATCAAACATGCTGAGATGAAGGACCGAGCACTGAAGCCCAGACTCATCCTCCTTGGTACTGACAAACATCCATCCAGTGGGCGCGTCTTTGAAAATTATAAGCCATTTAAACGCTTTCTCCTCAAGAAAATCTGTCCATGTTCTCTAACTGACAATTAATTTGTCAGCAGCCACAGCTTGTTGCTGCGTGTATTTATTAGCACCCTGGGAGGCTGTTTGCTGGGTGGAGGCATTGTTTCCTGTATAATTGAATCCAAACACAGGCGGATCACATTTCGCTACGGTTGACTTCACCGCAAACTGTTATGTGGCCCCGCATGTGGCGCTCAGAGCTCCACGAAGGCTCTTCGTCACTCACTCATACTGTTTGTCAGGCAGAAATTCAGAGACAAACTAATTATGCAACCATCATACAAATAGTCCCTTCACAGCAAACACAAGGAGAGAAAAACAGCAAGTGAGTCACAACACGCCAGCAGGTGGTACCAGTGGTATTATTAGTGTCTCATTTGCTCCCAGGTTGTTTTTAAAGGCGCAGGAGCAAATTTCAGAATATCTAAACATCAGAGAAGACAGAGGAAATCTGTATCAGGCAGTTTAGATGACAAGGGTTATAAATAACAGGTGCATTATTCTGAACAGTGTAAATATAGGACACGTGTTACACCTGTGACGCAGACACGTGTTGATACAGGCCTGCTGCAGTGTACCGCTTTTATCTAATGTCTTATGAATTTCTGTTATTATTCTTTGTTCCCTTACATGTGACTTCTTTGTATCTGCAGTGACGTCTTGATTGTCTGGCGTGAAAGCTCTGCTCTGGCTGTGTTTCAGAGCTGGGTTCCTTGTTTTCCCGCTCAGACGTTGTGCTGAACTCCTTCGAAACTCACTTTGAAATGGTGTTTCTGCTCTCAGATTCACTGTTGCATGAACAGATGACCTGCTCTGCAGTCCAGGTCCTGCTCATCGCACTATTATCATCTGCCTGTGCACTCGTGGAGCTCCTGCTGCACTTTGGATTTCTGTAGAAAAGCCTTTTAGACGTCCAGAAGCCTGCTCTCAATGTGAGAAAAACACAAGCTTCATCAAAGATCGTAAATGGGTTGGACATCTGTAGCAACGTCCATTTGGAGATCCAACATACGTTCGTCAACAAATAAAAATATAATTCAGTCCCTGCCTGACCTCAGGTAGCAGTGACCGTCCCCCACAGTGACGCTGCAGCTGGCTTCGCCTGCTAAAAGCAGGAAAACATACCAAAGACCTCAGCACTTTAAACTGAGTGATAACGAAATAAAGGCAGTTGTGACCTGACCCACCACGGTGGTACAGCAGCCATGAAGAGTCACCTGGAAGCTGCACGCACTGCCAAGTACTTCCTGTACTGCCAAGTACTGCCAAGTACTTCCTGCTGGTTTAAGACTGCAAATGCACTCGGGTGATAGTTGCAGTGGTACGTTGACGTATGTGTTGGGTCGTGTATGTTGTATTCAGTAGTCGGTGCAGCTGCCTTTATTTAAATAGTTGCTCACTGATGGAAACATGATCAGGGTGTAGCCCACGTTTGGCCAAAGACAGCTCTGAAAGGCTCCGACTGACCACCATGATAAATGGACAGAGCAGCACTCCAGCTGATGGACTCTGGAACACACCTGAAACTCAGCTCAGGTGCAGCCGTCCGTCTGCATCGACTTGTTTGCAGCGTCGCTCTGTTCACAGAGAGGTGCTGCAGCTCCGCCATGACAGGCAGCGGTCTCACCAGGATGACTCATGTCAGGCGTCCAGCACACAAACATCCCCTTGTGGGAGGTTCAGGAGAAAAGCTGCACCCCCCCCCCCCCCCCCCCAAAGAAATCAATGAATCCCCCCCCACCCTCCCTGCACAGAGCCAAACTGGAGAGTCCTTGGTCGATCTTGGTTCTGAGCCAATGAGCCCCAGAGCAGATTAAAAACTGTCCGCCTACTGGTGCTGGTGTATAGAAAGATTTAAAATGTATTACAAAGCAATAGTGTGTGGCATTTTTTAAGCATTCATCTTTGCCAACAGTTTTCACTCCTCCATATTAAACTTCCATCGCTCCTGCAGTTACTCATCCAGTCTCAATTCATTCACAACAACATCTCATGGCACACTGACAATATACTGGTTTAATGTAGTCCAATTAAATCCAGTTCAAACATATCCATGAGTTATCTGTTCCCGCTTCAGTCCGATTCAAGGTCACGGAGGTCTTCTGGAACCAGTCCCTGCTGTCATCAGGACCACCACCCCTACACACATGCTTTCAGACTGGGGGAGGAAGCCAAAGCACATGACCCAGAGAAAGGCCCTGGCCGGGATTTAAACCACAACCTTCTAGCTGTGAGAGATACCAGCACCAACCACCGAGGCGCTGCGATGGCCCGATTCAAGGATCAGATTACATCTGGTGACTCCAGAGTTAACTGGATCTGTTCAGCCTCATGAAACAGCCTCCATAGGCTCAGACGGAAAAACAAAAACACGTTTGCTGGATGTTCTGAAGGTGAAAAACAGACAATGAAGGTCTGATGTTCAGCGTTGTGAGTGATTATGCCTCACAGGTGGGATGTGAGTTAGTACCGAGGTAGATGAAGTGATGCAGAGTATCCCTGGAGATGACATCAGAGGAGATGTTTGGCATCCAGGACAGGAACGCAGAAGATGGAGAGACAGAGATGGGAAGGATGTGCAGCGAATGGGCTGATTAAGGATGGAGATGGAAACCTGTTTAATGCTGCATGTGACATTATTGACTCAGTTCCTGCCAAGAGGGAAATACAACGCTCCAGGGCAGCGATTCCCAAAGTGTGGGCCGCAGCCCCCTGGTGGGCCGTTGCGGTACTGCAGGTGGGCCGTGAGAGGTCATTAAAATCCTTGATCTTTTAAAATATGTTTTTAATTACTGTAAAATATTAACAACATGATTTAAAAACATTAATAAGTAACAAAACAAACCAGTTAAGTGTTATTCTACCATCATCTCACTTAATATGACAAGTGTCGCCTTATTTGTTGACCCCTTACATTAATGTCAGAACATAGCTTCTAGTCCTGTATGTTGATCACAGTTGTGATTAAAGGTTTCGGTGGGCGGCGGAGATTTTTCACATTTCAAATTGGGCCTTGGTATTCTGAAGTTTGGGAATGGCTGCTCCAGAGCATCCACCGCGACCTCTGGAGATTTCAACCATGGTAAATGGACTTACATTTTTATAGCACACATTTCTATTTCTAGTCTACTGACCACTCAAAGCACATTACCGCACATGTCCCATTCACCCATACACACACAGCCGACACATGCTCACCAGGAGTAATTTGGGGTTCAGTATCTTGCCCAAGGATACTTCGACATGTAGCTGTGGGAATCAAACCGGCAACTTTCCGGTTACTGGACAACCCAGTCCACCACCTGAGCCACAGCCGCCCATACGTCCTTCTCTGCTAGACTTACATCAACTTACATCAATTTGTCTTTCAATTCTAAATTTACTGATTGATTTTCCACAAGTTATGCTGCAATAATATAATTTCTCTTTGTGAATTATGAAAATACTTGAACTTGAACTGAACTGAATGCACATGTCAAACGAAGTGGATGAAAATAAGGACAGTTGATGGAGCACCACAGAAACTTAGCGATGCTGTTGTACGGCGTTGATGGAGAGGTGACTCCAGTCATGAACAGTGGTGCATCATCAACCAGCTGTGGGGAGTCTCTGAACTGGGATCAGCCTGTTCATTATGACTGGGTCTGAACCCCCTGACCATTGAGACGGTCCCCTAACAGGAGGGAAACAGCTCAGGAGTCCATCCATTTAATGCTGATCCACCAGCAGCTGAACGGCCCGTCCGCTTACACGTGCACCTGTGAAGCTTTGCAGCACTGCTGTGGTATGTTCAGGTGCTCCGTCCTGTGGGTTTCCATGGACCCAACGTACAGTCCACACCGTTTATTTCCAGCATGTTTTCAGGACATTGCATAGTCTCCCATTAAAAACCAATGTGACGTCAGTGACGCCTGTTCAACCATCTCAACGTATCAGTCTCCCGCAAACACGAAGAGGAGCGTCTTACCTTCGTTAGAGGGATGGTTGCGATCTCTCCTGCTTTCTCAGAGCTGAGGGGGAAACAGACGTAGAGGAGAAGTTAGTTTATCGGAGGTGAATCACTGAAGAGTGACAGTCCCACAATAAATAAATACAGGCTCACTCTGTTCCTGACAGCTGACAACAACTGAGCTGTGCATTTCCTGGAAGAAGTCTAATCAGGCCGACCACTCTGAGACAATAAAGGGACGCAGGTTGAGTCTATTTCCGTTGATACACTTCATTTACCTGGTAAAGAGAGAAACTGAATCGCTGTGTGACTCTGAACAGAATCTGGAGGACTTTCTTTTTATCTGGCAGTTCATGAAAGCTGGTGAACATTTAATTTCTTTCATTTAAAAAAAAAAGAATAGAAAAGAAAGAAACATTCCTCTGAAATGAAATAAGAAAATTGGAGTTGGAAATGGAAAAAAAAAAGGTTTCTGTTCAAAGTGACAGAGGCTTTGTGCGAAGCTCATGTTCAATGACAGGAAGTGCTGAGAGGTGAGAACAGCTCGACTGTGTCTTAACAATTACTCATTTCAAAATCAGGCCTCGGGTCCAATTAAAGTTTGTGAAATTCATCTGCTGACTACTAACTGAGAGCCGAAACTGGACGCCTTCTTCTCAGAGTGATGGCCAGCGAACCGGAGGAGCGTTTGGAGCAGGATGACTTTAGTTTAGCAACGACTCTGACGTGAAGATTAAAGGACAGCGCCACCACCGGACTGGTCACAGAGGGAAAGGCCTTTCCTTGTTCTGTCCGCTGCACTCGTCACGCACAAGACAGCTTCAACACAAACAGAGCAGCAGACAGAAGTGAAACAGGGAACATTATACCTGAGGATGCACGCCGCGTTGTCATAGAAACGTAGTTTTGCGCCAGGCTGGATGCTGATGTGCTGCAGAGGTGGTCAGTGTTAGTGACTCCCTCTTTGAAGGATTCATGATGAGATGTTTTCATTTTTATTTACAGTATATAATAGATTTTTGTCATATATTATTAATAGTTGCTGCAGCTGATGATCCAGCTACAGTCTCATAACATAAACCATTATTTTATCACAGAGATAAAACATACATTTAAACTGTATTTAAGGGTAAATGAATGGTGATGTGTCCAGTGTCTCCAGTGGCCCAGACTCTTCCGTCGCCGCTGCAGCAGGAGCTGCAGGTGACGCCACGTCGCCTCCTGGCTCCCGCCCGGCGTAGCGGCTGCCCTCCACGCCGCCTCCTGGCTCCTGCCCGGAGACGCCGTGGTCGTCCGCCTCGTCTGTTCCTGGTTCCAGTCCTGGACCTGGGCCTGAACTGTCAGGCGCCGAGGCCGCCCCCTGGACTGTTTAGGGCCTCTGTCAGGCGCCGAGGCCGCCCCCTGGACTGTTTAGGGCCTCTGTCAGGCGCCGAGGCCGCCCCCCTGGACTGCTTTGGGCCTCCTGAACTCTTCTTGTCTGGCCTGGAGGTCTAGTGACTGTTTGGTTTTCTTTGTTTTTTTGGTTCCCTGGCCTTCCGGCCCCCTCTACCCGCCTTGCACTGCTCCCCTTTCTTGGTTTGTTCTGTTTTGTTTTTGGTTTGGACCGTCTGGGAGCCGGTCCTTTTGGGGGGGGGGGGGGGGGGGGGGGGGGGGTACTGTCATGGCCTGGGTCGGCCATGACAGCCCTTTGTGTGTCTGTGTCTGTCAAGTTGGCGGCTCTCCCTGTCTTTAGTGGTTCCTGTTTTACTTTGAAAGGTCTGTCTTGTCTCTGTTGTTTTCTGCTTTGCTTCCTTCCCCTCGTTACCACTGATTCCCTGAACACCTGCCTCTCGTTTGTTCCTCTGTGTATTTAACTCTTGTCATTTTCCTCTGTTCTCTGAGGGTCCATTAGTCGTGTGATGTGTGTTGCAGTCTTGCTTGTTTCCCCTCTTGTCATCCCCCTGGACAAAGTTAAGTATATCTTTTGTATTTTGGATTTGGACTTTTGGAGATCTCCTGCTCTTGGGTCCTTCATCTACACTGCACACCATGACATCTTTGCTTTGACCTCACTCTGAGCCTTAAAAACAGTCCGGCCTCCACGTTGTTTAATCTTCATTGGGAAACTCAGCTGGCTCTCTGGAAGTGAACACCAGGGACCTCCAGTGTAGAAACATCAGAGCAGGCGTGGAGCCCACATCTCTGCCTCCAGCCTCCCAGTCTGAGCACTAATCTGGGCCGTTTCTCTGCTGCGACCGTAACCTCTACGGACCTCTGCAGAGCTAAATCCTCCTTGTAGAAGCTGCTGGGAGGATGCCACTCAAGAACTCTGGAGGACATGCTGATTGTATGGCTAAAACGAGTCAGGTTCTGGTGCAACCCCAGCTCTGAACCATGCTGGGACACTGGAGGGGAAGGAACATGACAGGCCACTTCAGGGATGCTCGTGTTTTTGACTACTGAAGTGCATCGTGTGTTCTCTGCAACAACATTTCAGATGGTTTCATTTATTACAACAGCTCCTTATTGTTTGTTTGGAAGCGTTTCTTCAGGATGCTGCTCCTGGATCACGTGGGGCTGAAGTTCTGATCTCCAAACACAACAATGCTCCATCTGAACAGGGTAAAATGAAGTAGGCCGATTTCAGCAGCTTTAACAGTGTTGTCATTCCAGGATCAGATAAAGGAATTAACTCTGTATCAGCTTCCAGCAGCGATATTGGATCAGATCCTTCTCTAAACCAGCACGAAAGAGATGAGGTTATTTGCAAAGACACACTCAAATGCTGGTAAAACCTGGGCGCCATGTCTGTCAGCTTTACATGGTTGAAATCTCCTCCAGCTATGGGAAAAAGCCTCTGGCTGCTTGTTTGGTCCTGAAATGAACAAGCAGCTCCTCCATGCCTCAGCAGCATTGTTGCCCAGTGGGATGTAATCAGCTCTGATCGACACCACCGTGAACTATTGAGGCAGACAGTGTGATCGGCATTTTATCAAAAAAACATCCCTTCGCCTCGGAGCAGTGCCTTCCCACCAAAGAACAGTCTGTGTACCAGTCTTCACTGAGTCCGCCTCCACGGGTCTCCCCCGCCGAGAGATAACCATCTGTCCAGCAAAGCTGCAGGCCATTGATCTGGAAGAGTCCAGACCGTTATTTAACAGTCAGACAGAGAATGAGGATGATTCATCCTCTGATGAACTCTCAGCTTCAGATGAGCCACTGCATGCTGCTATCATGTGCTACAAAACCATGTTTCCACTGAGGAAACACAATAAGCTAACTGTACTGTGTTGGTTTTTGGCAAACTTCTGTTGGGGGTCCAAACCCAGCGGGACGCTACACCTAATGAGCCAATAAAGGTTTATCTCGTGCACCATTTTGAAGTCTTTTGTTCCATAAAGCTCAAGTTTGTTCTTGCCAGGAAGAGAGCTGGCGGGCTCAGCTGGGCTGGCAGCAGAGCTGAGGATGTGGGCTGGACCCAGGAAAGATTTGCCAGATCTTCTTTGTTAATGCCAAACAGCTTTCTTTTTGTTTTTTTGTTTTGCTATTGACTCGTTTGTTGTTGTTTAGTAAATGTTAATGATTGAAGCCAGAAGAAACAAGCACTTTAATTATTTTAATGTATCACTTTAACAAACAGGAACCTCGGTTCTGTGTGGAAGAACCAGAAAAATCCAAAACAGCCTGGCTCCTCCTCGTCATGATGGTCACCTGTCTGGCTCCTCCTCGTCATGATGGTCACCAGTCTGGCTCCTCCTCCTCATGTTGGTCACCAGTCTGGCTCCTCCTCCTCATGATGGTCACCACTCTGGCTCCTCCTCCTCATGCTCATCACCAGCCTGGCTCCTCCTCCTCATGTTGGTCACCACTCTGGCTCCTCCTCCTCATGATGGTCACCACTCTGGCTCCTCCTCCTCATGTTGGTCACCACTCTGGCTCCTCCTCCTCATGTTGGTCACCATTCTGACGCCTCCTCCTCATGTTGGTCACCACTCTGGCTCCTCCTCCCCATGCTCGTCACCAGCCTGGCTCCTCCTCCCCATGCTCGTCACCAGCCTGGCGCCTCCTCCTCATGCTGGTCACCAGCCTGGCTCCTCCTCCCTATGCTGGCAAAGAGCCTGGCTCCTCCTCCTCATGATGGTAAACAGCCTGGCTCCTCCTTCTCATGATGGTAAAGAGCCTGGCTCCTCCTCCCCGTGCTGGTCACCAGCCTGGCTCCTCCTCCCCGTGCTGGTCACCAGCCTGGCTCCTCCTCCCCGTGCTGGTCACCAGCCTGGCTCCTCCTCCCCGTGCTGGTCACCAGCCTGGCTCCTCCTCCCCGTGCTGGTCACCAGCCTGGTCTCCTCCTCCCCGTGCTGGTCACCAGCCTGGTTCCTCCTCCCCGTGCTGGTCACCAGTCTGACTCCTCCTCCCCGTGCTGGTCACCAGCCTGACTCCTCCCCCCCATGCTCGTCACCAGTCTGGCTCTTCCCCCCCATGCTCGTCACCAGCCTGACTCCTCCTCCTCATGCTGGTAAAGAGCCTGGCTCCTCCTCCCTATGCTGGTAAAGAGCCTGGCTCCTCCTCCTCATGCTGGTCACCTGTCTGGCTCCTCCTCCTCATGCTGGTCACCAGTCTGGCTCCTCCTCCTCATGCTGGTCACCAGTCTGGCTCCTCCTCCCCATGCTGATCACCAGTCTGACTCCTCCTCCCCATGCTGATCACCAGTCTGGCTCCTCCTCCCCATGCTGGTCACCAGTCTGGCTCCTCCTCCCCATGCTGGTAAACAGCCTGGCTCCTCCTCCCCATGCTGGTAAACAGCCTGGCTCCTCCTCCTCATGCTCGTCACCAGTCTGGCTCCTCCTCCTCATGATGGTCACCAGTCTGGCGCCTCCTCCTCATGCTGATCCCAAGTGTTCAGTGGGGCTGAGGTCAGGACAGCTGCTGCTCATCCCACAAATGCATGTTCCTTACACATGTGGCACCATTTAAAAGATAAATAATTCATCTACATAAATAAATATGAGATCTCTGGAGAACCTCTGGCTTCAAAGAGCTCTTAATGACGTGAGGATATTTGTCCTGAGCACCGAGGCTCCAGTATTGACAGATTCCATTTTAATTTGGTTTGGAAAAACAAACGTCATGTTATCAGAAATAATACTTTCATGAAATCTTCTTAAAAATCCACACATCCTAATTAATTCTACAGCACTACATAATTTTAATGCTGTCGTAGGTCTGCATTTTGGACTTATCTACAAACAAATGTTATTTATCACTCTGACAACAGCCACCATAATAATGATAGTTAATATAAAAAACCTGTTGTTTTTGACACAGCTTCCAGAGGTGTGATAAAAATACCTGCATGAGACTATTGATGTGGAAACCATGTGCAGTGACCAGGGCCTTCACCAGTAACCAGTATCAGAAACATGGCAGAGAGAGCGTTTCCAGTCCCACGCCGGGTCAACGCTCCACTCATCATGACATAAATGTGTTCAGGCTGTTGTTCAAGATGGCTTCTGCAAAGCCGCTTCCCAACTGCCAACTCTCTTTCAGAGAAAGCACAACTGTGTCTAAACACGGTTTAACAGTTGGTTTGACTGAAATGAGAGCAGTGACACAGAGCTAACAGAAGGAATATATAACATAAAATTTGTCTCTTTTAAAGCCTGACTTGATTTTCATCAGTGATTAATGACTCTGCTTTATGCTTCACCGCAGCCCTTCTGTTTTTAACCAGTGAGGCTAATAAAATATTTCAAAGTCTCAGTACTTATAACCCCGTACAGAGCAGCTGCACCCCCCACCACTGTGAAGCAGCTCCAGAAAGGTTGAATTTACAGCTCCCTGACCAATCATCTTCGACTTCTGCGGCTTCATAAATAAGGCAGGACCCCTTCACCGCACCCCCCCTGAACTCCGACATCCCTCCATCTCCTCCACCCCTCCAGCCTCCTCCCGTATCTGTGGGTCAATTAGTCTGCATCACCCAAGGCGTCGCGAAAATGCGAGTTGCTCCGAAATGAACGGTTAAATCCTCCGTGAAGGTCGACTGCATTACGTTGATTTAGCTCTGGCTGGATGAACCCAGCAAACTGGCAACGGCCTGCTCTTCCTCATTTAGGATACCTCCAAATACGTTATTTTTTTTTTTCGATAACAGCCCATTAACACATTACCCTCAAAGTGAATTTGCTGTCCTCAGGTAACAAGATCAAGAATTAATGAGCTTGAGATAAGAGAAGTGAAGTTGTGGCTGCATTTATCGCCGCTTTCACCTTCCCCCAACAGTTTTTCAGTAAAACGTCAAGAACAACGACTAAAACGGGCTGATTAAACACCGGCGTGAGTATAGAAGCACATAAATCATCCAAGATAATGTCAAATAAACCATTGTGGTCAAATAATAGCAGAGGAGATGGTGAGGTTTGACGGCGCACGTTTGTGCGTGCGTTCGATGCTAAGCGGTAATTGTTCTTTAATTTCTGAAAGCGTAATGTGAAGTTTTGCTTCGGGGGGTATTAATGGGAGCTTATTTTGCGTCCTCTCAGCATCACGCCAACTCATCCGCGTCACTTTGTGACTCCTCTCTCCTCGCCCGTCTCCGTCTCCTGCTGCCGGCTGCGTCGGCTGTTTAACCAGCTTTTAAACTCTGGGCTGCGGCAAACCGAGTCGCAGCGGGGTGGATCAGGAAGGCAAGACTAATTAAAAGGACAAGCAACAGCAAAGACGCCGCACTGTTTGCATCATTTATGCTGCTTCAAATCATGAAAGTTAACAAGCCTTCGCGAGTCAAAGAGCCGTCTCCATGCTGCGAAAGAAAACTAGACTCGGGACTCGTCAGATACTCTCTGTTCTCAGAGGCCGGTGAAGCAGGGACAGGTTTCACATCTGCATATTCAAGGAGCCAGTTCCAGTTTTCAAGCACACTTGTTGTTTTATCAGAGTTCAAATGACCATCCATATTTGTCTCTCAGTCTAACCGTTAGGACACAAACAGAAACAATGCATGTCGTTAAAACTTAGATAAAACAGCGAGACTAACGCTTTTGCGCGGTACTGTGTATCTACATGAGCAACATGAGCAGAAACCCAGTCGACGTGTCAGAAATCACCTGGCGTTCTGCCTGTTCAATAAACATGAAAACTCTCTGCAATGATACATCTGTTGCTCTGCAGGGGTGCAGGATTCAGCAGAACACTGAGAGAAAAACAAACTTCTCCTGCTCAAATTTCACAACGAGCTCAGCAGGTCTCGATTCTCTTCTGGAGCTACATGCTTGCAGTAACATCTGAACTAGAGTGCCTCGGAACAACCTGACAGCCCGAAAACCCGAGGTTCCGACCCGACCCGAATCTGGTTTCGGGTCCATTCAAAAGATGTGACTCCGGGTTCGGGTCGGAATTGGTACAGTTAGTTTCGGGTCCAGTCGCTGATCTTTGACAGGCTGGATCCGCGTTTACTCGAGAGAGTTAAAGTTATTGGCGGCGGCAGCCAATGTCAGGACTCGGGGCAGTTTAATTAATTATTCATTAACGTGGCGTATTTGTCATGAAACGTGACAAAGCGTGTTATTAGCGGTTTGCTCAACAGCTGTGAAGCCCAACGGATCGCCAACATGACAACGCTGGATGAGAGAACATATTTACGACACGTCCTGACCGGTGTAGGCTATTAGCGTTAGCAGTTTCTACCAATAGCATCTGTATCCACAAAAAAAATAACGACGTGGATTTATTGTTGTTTACATCATGTAGCCTATGTAGCAACTGAACCGGGTAGAAGAAGACAACTTTAGGTAAGAAAATCAAGTTTTATTCAACGCTAGACAACTTTAACATGAGCAACTATGGGCTGGATTGTCTCGGTTCTATTCGGGTAACTCGGTTCGGTTCATGGTTGGAAACTACAGAATACAGAATGGCTTTATTGTCACTGAGCCAGCGTCCCAACACAGTGAAATCACATTTCCAGTACATCGTTCAAGGTCGACGGTGTCTGGGGGCTGCTGCCACGTAGCGGCGCCGCCTTCTACGACCGGGTCCAAATATACTGCGGGTCCATTCGGGTTCGGACTCCTGAACTCATGATAATAGCTCGGGTCGGTTTCGGTTTGAATTTTCATGGGTCCATTCGGGTTCTGGTCCATGAAAGTGGACCCGTTAAGACCTCTAATCTGAACTGTAACCTGCCTTAATCAGAAATGTTTGGGCTTTCTGCGGGAGTGGATCAGGAATGAGAACATCAGAGGGACAGCACATGTTAGATGTTCTGGAGGGAAACTCAGAGGGACCAGACTGAGATGGTTCTGACATGAACAGAGGAGGGACGGTGAAGATATCAGTAGAAGGATGCTGAACTACCAGGACAGAGGTCCAGAGGACGACTAACGAGCAGATTTATGGATGTAGAGAAAGAGGACATGAAGTCAGCTGGTGTGAGAGAAGAGGAAGCAGAGGCAGAAGATGGGGTGGATGATTCCCAGTGGAGACCCCGACACAAGCCTGTCACCATGTTTGGGACTGCTATGAACGGACCCTTTCACATTTTCACAGGTGAAGGTCACAGACATTTCATGACTGGATTCACTTCCTCTACTTCTACCAAAATCTGAATGCTTAAGTCTTCTTTATCCAGAAATGTGGAAAGTTCTCAATTATCTGCTGTCTGTGATAGTGTGATGACATTGTTTCGATGGGAAAGGGCAGCTCTGAACAGACTACAAATTACCTTTTCAGTTGAGTTATGGAGTGACAGGGCAGTTTGTCATCATTTTGGCTGCCTGTTTTCCCACCAAAGGCTCCTGGTACAAATTATGCCTCAAATTAAATGGCATGTTACACTTAGTTAACGACCCTTCATGAACCCCGCCCCCCCCTGAGTAAGTTTTCCCAGCATCCACACGTGACGTTTGCGTTCATATCGGCAGCAGACGAACTCCTGAAAATGGGTTTTTGAAACAGTGGAGTCTCCACAGGAGACCGAAGAAGACAAATACTGTCTGGAGATGGCTTCGTTTCAGTCGGCTAGAAAAGAGCTGAGTGAGAGAGGTGTCAGCTCATTACAGTAATGAAGCCAAGCGTTCACTACAGGCTTTTATATCAGTGTCATTCTGAAGAGGGAAAACAAACGGAGGATTGTTTCAGGATGCAACACTTCATCATCAGCGAGCATGTTGGTTTTGTTGTTTCCTCGCTAATGTCTTAAGTGTGGGAGGTGCATTGTTTTTACGAGTACTGCTATAATAATGGCTCTACTGATGGAAAAGTGCCCTGTACTTAGCTGAAATAGGAGGAAAACAACAGCGTTGGAGGAAAGAGAAGACACTCATGTTGCACTGAGACTTGTTACTTAACTATTTCATAACTCTCAAACCAGTTAACACAAGCACAGAGTTTAAATAGTCACCACAGATCGACCTGGAGGACCCGAAGAAGCTTTTGAGTCTTGACCAATGTGTCTATAATGTCATGAAGCATCCTCCCTGCACAGTCAAGTCTAAAGGGTCCAGCACAGTCCCGAGAACATAGCAAGGCTTATTTCAGTCAGAATCTTTTCTTCAAGTCACTGGCTCTTCACCACACACAGTTACACTCACCGGCCACTTTATCAGGTCCACCTGTCCAACTGGTCATTAACGCAAATATCTAATCAGCCAATTACATGGCAGCAACTCAATGCATTTATTCATGTAGACAATCAAGAGGATCTGCTGCAGTTCAAACCAGCATCAGCATGTGTAGAAAGGTGATTTAGATACTAAGAAAACAGGTCACTGTGACCTGATACAAGTTTCAACCAACAAGTGACTTTGAACGTGTCATGGTTGTTGGTGCCAGATGGGCTGGTCTGAGTATTTCAGAAACTGCTGATCTACTGGGATTTTCACCACAACCATCTCTAGGGTTCACAGAGAATGCAGCATCCAGATCCACGATCGACCTATTTATTATCTTTCATATTATTTTAACTTTATCATTTAGTCAGTCTATATTTTAAGCATGTCTGTTCAGACTAGAGAATGAAAGAATCAAACCAAAAACCTGGAAAACTCATGCTAAATGAGCAGCAAAGGGAAATGAAAATAAGAAACTATGAATGAAAACACTCAGTCATCCAGTAAATACTCTAATCCAAGTACCCTTCCTCACAATGGACCATTTGTACTGAAAACTGAACCCAGCGGCTGCTTCTCGTTGCCAGCAATGACCTTCAGGCCGTGTCCTCCAGCTTCTCCAACTGTCCAAACAACCAAGCGATATCCCAAAGAGCATTTTCTGCACACCTCTGATAATCAACAAGAGCCCTCCCACCAGTGATAAGAGGATCTATCGTAATTTAATCACCAACATATTCCTGTTTTCACGCCTGACCATCTGTGATGTCAAAAGCACTTTAATCAGATCTGCTCTGCTAAATGTCTGGTCCCTCTGCAACAGGCTATTATTTGGATTAATCATATTTCATCCCAGAATTTCTTTTTTTGATTGATTGATTGATTGACTTTGAGTTGAGGGAGCCGCCAGCTTCCTCACCACCAGCTGAGTCATCTGAACTGGTCTTGATGGGAGTGGTGCTGGCCGGTCTGGGGATGCTCTGTTGTCTCTGCTCCATCAGCTTCATTACTCTGGCTTGTCCCACTGTCATCCACCGTCTGATTAAATCTCACTGACCTCCTCAGCAGCAGTGGTTTCAGTGTTGGATCTGATGGCTGATTCTGGTGATAGATGATCCATCACGTGTGTTTTTTAGGGGATTCTTGTGATTTTGTTCAGTGCGTAACAGCCCATCTCCCAGCCGCTGATGCTTTTTGAAAGAGTTGCTGTGTCTGAACCTTTGTCTGGAACAGCCTGTGTCCTGAGAAACCAGTCAAACCCCTAAAAGTGTTGAGCTTTTGCATTGGTTTGGCGGTTCTTTGACCCGTTTCCCTCTGACAGATAACCCACCTCACACTCACATGTAGAAAGAACTAAGCAGCTCCCTAAAAACAGAAACAAAGCCCATCTGCTCTCACCTCAGCCTGCACTCTTTGCTGTTAACGGGTAGTTTATCTTTCTTCTGGTACTCCATCACAGAGCAGCTCAGTAAATTCAAGACGATCATTTAGTGACCCTCTAACGTCAGTTTGAATTTATAATAAATCGCGCATTTAATTTTTTACTGCTTTAATTAGCAAAAAATTTCTATTTTGTTATGTTTAACAATTTAAAAGTCATTAAAGACTAAGCTGTAGTCCTTGAATTACCTTTAAAGGTATGGTGGGAGATCTTTGAAAAAACGGTTCCAGCAATCCAACTCAAGTGAGATTTTGAAAATATACACTCCCTCCCTACTCCCAAAGGCTCCGCCTCCTCCTCTTCAGCTCACCCCTCGAAACCACGCCTTCACACGATTCATGACTACATGAACCACAGGGAGGGAGGGAGGGGTGGGTGGGAGTGCATTGATATTTGATGGACGTATGAGGCAGCCAATAAATGTAAAGATGATCAGCACATTGATTGGTCAGAGTTTTCTCCTGATTACACCCTCTAGACTGGACCAAAACGTTACGTTTTTTTTTTTTTTGCAAACATTCTATTTCAGTGGGTGCAATAGGAATGTGAAAAGGTTTTCAGGCAATATTGTAAAAAATGCTGCAAAAAAAGATACCTTTAAGTGATAATACATTTGCATTTAAAGCTGAAATATGATGCCTTTTTTCCCTCCTCCAGTTAAAACACCACACGGATCACAAAAACGCTGCATGAACACAGAAACAAGCAGGTGGTTGGTAGATGAGTAACGCCACATGCACACGAGACCCTGAAAGCCACAGTCCCTCTGTCCGCCTGCATTTCTACAAGCTGGGGTGAGGAGCTTCTGCTACTGGTGCTCACCATCCCTCCACCTTCAGTGTTTTTAACCTTTTTAAGGCAAATGTTGGAGCAGCCATTGATGAGGGCAACTTTCAATGAACTTCAGGCTGCAGCTCAGGAAGCAGAGCAGTTGTCTGCCGACCTGGAAGTGGAGGTAGCTCCCGGCCTCACGGTCCATGTGTTAACGTTGCCCCTGGGCAATGTGATGATCAGTACGTGATAGTGTGTGTGACAGATAAAAAGCTGGCCAGACTCAGAAGAAAAGAAACCTGGATACCTCTCTGTAGACTAAGAGGGTGTGCATGGACGGGTGTGCATGGATGAGTTCGCATGGATGAGTGTGCATGGATGAGTGTGCATGGATAGGTGTGTATGGATGAGTGTGCATGAATGAGTGTGCATGGATAGGTGTGTATGGATGGGTGTGCGTGGATGAGTGTGCATGGATGACAGTGCATGGATAGGTGTATATGGATGGATGTGCATGGATGAGTGTGCATGGATGAGTGTGCATGGATAGGTATGTATGGATGAGTGTGCAAGGATAGGTGTGTATGGATGAGTGTGCTTGGATGAGTGTGCATGGATGAGTGTGCATGGATAAGTGTGCATGGATGAGTGTGCGTGGATGAGTGTGCATGGATAGGTGTGTATGGATGAGTGTGCATGGATGTGTGTGCATGGATTGGTGTGTATGGATGAGTGTGCATGGATAGGTGTGTATGGATGAGTCTGCATGGATAAGTGTGTATGGATGAGTGTGCATGGATGAGTGTCCGTGGAGGAGTGTGCGTTGATGAGTGTGCATGGATAGGTGTGCATGGATGAGTGTGCATGGATAAGTGTGTATGGATGAGTGTGCATGGATAGGTGTGCATGGATAAGTGTGTATGGATGAGTGTGCATGGATAGGTGTGCATGGATGAGTGTGCATGGATGAGTGTGCATGGATGAGTGTGCATGGATAGGTGTGTATGGATGAGTGTGCATGGATGAGTGTGCATGGATGAGTGTCCGTGGAGGAGTGTGCGTTGATGAGTGTGCATGGATAGGTGTGCGTGGATGAGTGTGCGTTGATGAGTGTGCGTTGATGAGTGTGCATGGATGAGTGTGCATGGATAGGTGTGTATGGATGAGTGTGCATGGATGAGTGTGCATGGATGAGTGTCCGTGGAGGAGTGTGCGTTGATGAGTGTGCATGGATAGGTGTGTATGGATGAGTGTGCGTGGATGAGTGTGCGTTGATGAGTGTGCGTTGATGAGTGTGCATGGATGAGTGTGCATGGATAGGTGTGTATGGATGAGTGTGCATGGATGAGTGTGCATGGATGAGTGTCCGTGGAGGAGTGTGCGTTGATGAGTGTGCATGGATAGGTGTGTATGGATGAGTGTGCGTGGATGAGTGTGCGTTGATGAGTGTGTATGGATAGGTGTGCATGGATGAGTGTGCATGGATGAGTGTGCGTTGATGAGTGTGTATGGATAGGTGTGCATGGATGAGTGTGCATGGATGAGTGTGCATGGATGAGTGTGTATGGATGAGTGTGTATGGATAGGTGTGTATGGATGAGTGTGCGTGGATGAGTGTGTATGGATAAGTGTGCATGGATAGGTGTGTATGGATGAGTGTGCGTTGATGAGTGTGCATGGATAGTTGTGTATGGGTGGGTGTGTATGAGTGTGTGTGCATGTATAGGTGTGTATGGGTGGGTGTGTATGAGTGTGTGTGCATGTATAGGTGTGTATGGGTGGGTGTGTATGAGTCTGTGTGCATGTATAGGTGTGTGTGGGTGGGTGTGTATGAGTGTGTGTGCACGTATAGGTGTGTATGGGTGGGTGTGTATGAGTCTGTGTGCATGTATAGGTGTGTGTGGGTGGGTGTGTATGAGTGTGTGTGCATGTATAGGTGTGTGTGGGTGGGTGAATGTGTCTCTGTGGTCAACCCTTCATAAATACAGTCCATTTACTTCAGTGGACCAACTGAGTTCCTGCCGTGTGGAAGTCAAAGACAGCAGCTCCAGCAACTGTTATGAAGAAATAACATTTTAAAATAAGGTCCAGAAGTACTGAATGTGTGCACACGTGACCTTTTGCATCTCACAGGGACAGTTTTCATGACTCGGTTAAAGCGGCATGGTCAGAACAGCTCAGGTGTGTTAAAAACAAACTGCAGCACAACTAAAAGTGCAGTTTGTGATGTCAGGTATGAGGCCAGTGATGACACTGCACAATCTCTGGTCTTTTTATTACCCCTCTCTCATCTAAAATGGCTTTAAAAGCACATAGCTGCACTAACTCAGCAGGTGAGGAGAACAACAACCTCACAATGTGAACAGATACTTTTTTTCACCCACCATGTAAATATCCACTAGAGGGCAATGTTGATCCAGGAAACCTCAGCCACGCAGGAGGTGGACCGTACCTGTCACTGAAGTTGTATTTGCCATATGAGTCACAGAAGCTCTATTCTTCTTCTTTTTTTTTTTTTTTCAAAAGAGATCAACAATGAACAGTGATGGGTATGGGGAGAAGAATAACAGTGAAATAAAAATTCATGCAATGAGAATGAAAAATGGTTGTTCTTCAGTGCAATAAAATGGGATTGAATGGAAGGAGGAAGGCTGAGCCAGAGAAGAATTACAGCTCCAAGATGCTTTGAAATAATTACATATTCACTACAAGAGCTTTTAATTGCACACATTCACTCAGTCCTCGGCTGATGCGCCATCACTGTCAGCCTCGGGCATCAATGAGGTAGCACAATGCTCACTGCTGATTTTTTTTAATTTTTTTTTTTTCTTTAAAAGGTACGTTTGCATCAGAAATGGAGATCTGGTGCTGTTTTATGATCTCAAAATGGCTTTGGAGAATTCAATGGCCAAAAAAGAAAGAAAAAAAAAAGCCCAGCCTCTTAATGGTATCAGTGTTTCTGGTATATGAGAGTGAAAGAGTCTTTTGAACAGCAGCTTTGATCGGCTCTGCCTCTGCACCACTATCACACCCTGTCCTTCAATCCTTTCAATCCAAACCCCGCGGTCCACAATTAGCTGTCAACCTCAATTTGTATGTTTATGTGATGTCAAATTGTAGCTGAAGAGCCGCAGCAGACGGCCACCCTGATGAGGACAGTCGGGTTACGGCGTGCTGCTCGGCTTTTATCTCTGCTGCCGTGTGAGGTCTAAACATTTCTGCACAAACCTTATAGCATACCTGTGATTGTCAGCTGAGGTCACTTGTGTTTGTAGGAAAGGTCTGGATCTTTTACTCACAGCAACAACCTCTGCGTCGAGCTGAAAGGAGGCTGCACAAAAAAGCTGTTTGAAACCAGAAAGTCTGAAAACCGACAGATATGCGATGACGCGGCGTGACCCTCGTGCACCTCCTCTGGAGATTATCCTTCGACCGCTGTTTCTACAGGAATTAAAGAGAGGGCCTGACTTCAAAGCAGCCGGGAAGCACACGCAGTAATGACCTTTTACCAGCATCAGCCGTTGTTTTAGCTTCCCAAAGTCACCTACAACACTTACATAGTTAAACTGCTGAAAGCTGAAGCTCCCACTCACTAGTTATTTAAGTCATTTCATCATCTAGTCTGCTCAGACACGTCCGTCACACTCTGGACTCCTCCAACCTGAAGGAGGACACTCTTCCAGGACTTAAGCAAGCTCTTTATTCCAGGAAAATACCTTGTTTCAACAGCTCGAAAAGTGTCCACAGCAGGACACCGGCAGACTCCTACGATACGGAGACACAGCTGAAGGTGTCAAATAAGTTTTTGGTCCTGATGAAACTAGTCAGTGACCTCAAAAGCAATGAAAAGGTTTATCTGGGAGCTGGGATCTGTGTGGAGAAATAGTCCATCCAGACTGAGATCAGGAAAAAAATCTGGAAGTCTGGCTCTTCATCTGATTTAGAGACTAAAAACGAGACAGACAAGCCACTCAGAGCAAAGACGTACTTCTCAAGTGAGATGTTGGAGTAGAAGCGTGGGGGGGCGGAGGAGCTGTTGGAGGTGGGATGGGCTGTTGCGTCAGCGGCCGTCCTCGTCTCCGGTGACGACGTCTGAGGGACGATCTCCAGCACAGCCCAGCACCTGACGGAGACACACACACACAGAAACGTAGGGCAGCCATCTCTCCTCTGAGCGCACATACATTATTACACAGCTGTAAATGTGTCATTAGTTTTTTAATAGTTAAAGGGGTTGTTGTGATGCTGCCACTAAAATTCACCTTCAAGCGTGTCCTATATACTTTTGTATTCAAACTTTTTAAAAGCAAGCAACAGAATAAACCTGTTGTGAAAGTTGTGAGTGACTTTAACGTCCAGCAACCACCTGCTCTGCTGATGACTAGGGTTGGGAATCGAGACCCGGTTCCTGTAGAGAACCGGTTCCGTGTGTTTCAATTCCATGGAATCGTTTGCCAGTTTATCCAGCGATTCTCTTATCGATTCCAACCAGCACAAATCTCACGTAATTTACGCAAGTTACACACAGTCAATTCCAGAAAGCACTTACGTGATTAAGTTACGTCGGTTTATCTCGCGCATTGCAGTTGTAAACAACAATGGTGCCCACCAGGTTCAAACGCTCCAAAGTTTGGCTTCACTTCACAAAGAAAGATGGCAACAAGGCAACTAGCAGTCATTGTAAAGTGGAGATAACAGCGTCGGGAGGGAACACGACTAACATGCAGAAACATTTGTGCACACAACATGCGATAACGAGTGTCGTGTTTTTGACGCGCTTCAGACTGATGGATCTCAACTAGGGCTGGGCGGTATGACCAAAAATTTATATCATGGTATTTTTCAAAATTATATCGGTTTCACGGTATATCACGGTATTTTTTTTTTGAAGGCACAACTGGGTGTTAACCACATTTTCTAATAATTTAGAGAGGAGTTGCTGCAGTAAATTGGCTTAGAATGACCTATTTTACTGTCACGAGGAGTGAATACTGTAGAAAAACATTCATATCTACACTAGTATTAATACAGGTTTGCATGGCCTCACAAAATTATGCTATTTACAAAGAGATGGCAATCGTGATTCTAATTAAGTGAAGGGATCAGAATGAATGATAGTTGCAGTTAAAAAACAGAACCCTTTTATTTTTCAAATTTTGCAAAGAACTTGAAAAACATATTTTGTAAAAAAAATCAACATTAATTACACAATGTAAACAACATTCTAAAGTTGTAGCCTGGTGTAGCCTCCTGCGTCTACAACTTTAGCTCGGTAACATTTGCAGATTATTGTTACAATTACGTTTCGCCGCGAGGCGTTCCCAATGTTGTGTACGCTACAGTACATACTCACCGGTATTACGGTATATGAAAAATTCATATCATAAGAAAAATAAACACCGGTATTCGGTATGAACCGGTATACCACCCAGCACTAATCTCAACCCAGCGGCAGTAGCCAAGCTAAGATCACCTCTGTGGTTACTTCGGAAGGCAACTCTGGTAAGTAGCTATCCCATTACCTATGGACTTCTTTGTAAAACACGCTATAACATTAACGCTACGCTATTAAACGAATGCCTCCTGCATTACATTTAGAAGATGACCGTGATGAGAAAGAGAGTCTGGCTGGTTCAGAGGCTGGAAGACATGATTATTTTACTGCAAAAGTAATGTTAATTATTCACAGTATTTGCAGATTTGCACTATGCTCTGTTTTGTTGTATTTGATAGTATTTATCTTTCTTTATTATTATTTTTGGGTGCTTAGTGAGCTCATATATCCTTTCAAAAAGGAGATTTTTTTATTTCTATAAGGAAAAATCTGTTAGTAAAATGTTAACACATTCTTGTGTATTTGCATAGTTACATATTACAACAGTTAACACGTTATCTTTGGGCCTCTTTTGACCTCGCTGTTGAGTTTGTAAGGTCGTGACTTCTAAGTAAAAAAAAAATGATGCTAATAAAACTGTTTGTTCTCCTTTCCCCAAATTAGAATCAATAAGAGAATCGAATCATTAAACAGTATCGATAATGGAATCTGAATTGGAAAAATCTTATCAATTCCCATCCCTACTGGTGACAGCTTCACTCATCTCCACCAACAAGAATCCATCCAGGTTAATGTTCTCTCCTTCTCTACAGGCTGACACCATCATCCCCATGTCTGATCACAACTCATGACCTGAAAAGATTAAGAAACGTCTCTGAAGTCTAGTTTTTCCTATGACGAAGTTGTAAAACGAGGCGGGTAAGGCAGTTAGTCCCTTCCACGCACCAACCTACATTCATGGAGATGAACAAGCTGGTTCACACCTTCAGGGCTCCCGTCAACCTTTCTCTGCAAACAGGAGGAGGCGGCTGTTTTCAGCAAACGCACTCCCACCTCCACTGATGATCCTGCCCGGCGCCAAACAGCAAACAAGTTTAGAAACAAATTCTCTCCCTGAAGTAATTGACTTTCTCTGATAGCAGCAGAACCGAGACTGCTGAAGGCTGCTGCGTGAAGGAGGAACGAGCAGAGATTCCTCATTTCTTCTGCGGTGGGCAGAGCTGTCTGACCACCAAGCTGGATCACCTTAGAGGCAGGGCCAGGACTGGGACCACCCCCCCGGGCCTGGCATGCAAATAAGAGACGCGCCGCTCTTCAGGTTCACGAGGACGTCATGAATGAATCAGACGGCAGCGCAGACGCATCTCAAACTGAAATGAAGCGCAGTTTTAATGGCGGAGCAATGACCTCAGCGTTGATATCAAAAACAAAAGCGAAACCCAGCTGAACACAGTTCCCTGCTCAGCTGGTCATACCGACTTCCCAAACCCTGGTAAAGGTCTGTTAGAGACAGTTTACTCCCACCAACAAAACGAGCTGCTGCAGTTCCTGTTTCTTGCTGTTATACTGAACAACATGATGTGTTTTCATGTCAGTTCAGCTCCCAGCTTCCCTCAGTGTCATACTGGATGGCCTTGAAATGCCTCGTGCACCATGGTGGATGCCCTGCAGCAGAATTTTAAAAGCAGAGATCATTTAAAAAAAACAAAAGCAGTGTTTATTCAGTGGTTTTCTCTGTTTTGCTCAATGAATTTATCCTCCAGTTGTTTTAGTTGTTCATGTACTCGTAACCCTTTGAAATGAACTAGTTTTAAACATTCATTTGCCATAAATGTGATCTGATCTTCATCTAAGTCACAATAACAGACAAATACAATGTGTTTAAGCTAAGATAAGTGAACCTATAGACTAGTTACCTCAACAAAAGTGAGCAGGAGTCAGTGGTCTGCAGACCTGGAAACCAGTTAATGAAATGAGTTTGGAGGTGTGCTTTAGAGCTAGCGTGACTGAGAAAAGACATGTTTAAGTTTGCTGTCCACAAGAAGCATCTGCTGATGGGAACCATCAAAAGAAAAAAAAAAAGAGTGGTCGATCAGGCTCAAAGTGTTGAGGCATCCATCCAACCTTCTAGAAAGGGGACAGTTTAGTACCGTGGTTACTGTCCCAGCCAACATGACTCCAAAGACTCAACACAAAATACTCATTGAGGATGATCCTCATTGAGTGGCTGTTTGCCACTGGAACTGGCAAACAGCTGCTGTCATGTTCAAACGGACCCTGTTAAGATAAATGGCCACCTCCAGAGAACCAAAAACTGTCTGAAACCAGCAGGTTTTCAGACTACGTGGTTTTCCAACAGACACCGTTTCCCCAATACAGGACCCCAGTTCACAGCAAGGCTCTGGGGGGAGCTCCGCGAGCTGGTCAGGGTCTCTACCGGTCCCTCTCCCAGGTGCCAGTCCAATGGTCAGACTGAGCAGCTCAACCAGGAGTTAGAGACCAGCCACTGGTCTCTTATGCTCCTTGTACTCCAGGACCCGGGCCTGGAGAAGAGCCTGCCAGGTCCCTCTACGCTGACTTATCTCCATCTGGAGAGCTGAAAACTGAACCAGGTCCTCCCTGAGACCCGAGTCACACCTCGACTCCCACGGTACATACAGGACAAAAAGGGCATGTCCTATACACCTGGATACAACATGGGTCAGTTTAAATCCAGTTTTAATTTTGCTGCTGCTAAAGAGCAGTGTGCCCGATGATGTCAAGAAGCAATGACTTTAAGACTGCTGAGCCACAAAAGTAAAACATTTTCTCCAGGTATAAAAGAAGCTTGAACCCAACGGCGTGCACGGATGTGTGGGAGTTGTTTTGAGCTCCTGGTGCCATGATTTAACTGAGGTAAACACACTGGACAGCTATGTAAAATAGCAGTGCCCCGTCGTGTGGCACCGGTGTGGATTTATCGTTACATCTCCTGCTGCCTTCAGATGGCTGCAGAGATCTAATGAAGTGAAGGAAAGGCTTTTCATGCAGCATAAAGCTGCTGTGAACAACAGGAGGAATGACTCACATTAATACATAAATGTTTTCTCATGAGCTCCTGCTTGAAGCACATGAGAAAGTTTTAATAAACTGGGTTGTAGCAGATGTACAAAGGTGAGGCGGGTGCATTTTTCATAGCTTCAAGTCAGAACAACTTGGTGGAAATGTGGAAAATGGAAGTAAGAAACAAAAACAAAATCAAACGAATGGAGTGATTCTTACATTAGCTTTCATTTCTTTTCAGACAGCAAGTGTTTTTTTCTCATCAGCTTCATTTCATTAGCTTATATGGATCCTTTTTTGCACTTCAGGACCACAACACATCCCAAAAGCCTTTAGTGGCAATAACTGGATAAAAAAATTGCAATCAGGGGGGCGTAATGATGTTTTATTACAAATAACTTTGAGGAAGAACAAGCCACTCTGATCTCCACTTTGAGAAATTAACGTGTAAGAAAAATCACTGAAATCTTTAAAAACAGTGTTGCTATTAAAAAAAAATTGAAAAAAATGATTGGGAGGGATTTTTCTCCTTCTGCAGAGCAGAATATCAATAAGTCATTCAAGGAATCGGGAGGAAATTCACTGCATGAAGAGCAAGGACGCGAGCCGAAGCTGCTCACGTCTGATCTTCAGTCTCAAATGGCACTGCATCAAGAGGAGAATATTGATGAATCGCTGATTATGTCTTCTGCGCATTAATAGCTGATATCATCACACAGGCAAGGTATCATCATGGGAAACCATCATCAGGCTCTAAAATACAGAGCTTTTTTTGTCTTTGGAAGAAAAGGGGGTCGTGTTCTCCAACAGACCGAATATGAAAATAACTTTTAACCTATTTTTGCATAATTGTATAGGATCTATTAAAACACAAATTGTCCCTAGGTGCTTTTCAGAGACCCAGAGCATGACCCCCGAGGAAATATTAATGGTAAGAAACAACGGCAAGTAAAAACTCCCCTACTGGGAGAAAAACCTTCAAGCCAAACAGTGGGGAGGAAAAACTCCCCTACTGGGAGAAAAATCTCCAAGCCAAACAGAACAGCGGGGAGGAAAAACTCCCCTACTGGGAGAAAAAACTTCAAGCCAAACAGTGGGGAGAAAAAACTCCCCTACTGGGAGAAAAACCTTCAAGCCAAACAGCGGGGAGGAAAAACTCCCCTACTGGGAGAAAAACCTCCTAAGCCAAACAGCGGGGAGGAAAAACTCCCCTACTGGGAGAAAAACCTTCAAGCCAAACAGTGGAGAGGAAAAACTCCCCTACTGGGAGAAAAACCTTCAAGCCAAACAGCGGGGGGGAAAAAACTCCCCTACTGGGAGAAAAACCTCCAAGCCAAACAGCGGGGAGGAAAAACTCCCCTACTGGGAGAAAAACCTTCAAGCCAAACAGCGGGGAGGAAAAACTCCCCTACTGGGAGAAAAACCTTCAAGCCAAACAGCGGGGAGGAAAAACTCCCCTACTGGGAGAAAAACCTTCAAGCCAAACAGCGGGGAGGAAAAACTCCCCTACTGGGAGAAAAACCTTCAAGCCAAACAGCGGGGAGGAAAAACTCCCCAACTGAGAGAAAAACCTCCAAGCCAAACAGCGGGGAGGAAAAACTCCCCTACTGGGAGAAAAACCTTCAAGCCAAACAGCGGGGAGGAAAAACTCCCCTACTGGGAGAAAAACCTTCAAGCCAAACAGCGGGGAGGAAAAACTCCCCTACTGGGAGAAAAACCTTCAAGCCAAACAGTGGGGAGGAAAAACTCCCCAACTGGGAGAAAAACCTCCAAGCCAAACAGCGGGGAGGAAAAACTCCCCTACTGGGAGAAAAACCTCCAAGCCAAACAGCGGGGAGGAAAAACTCCCCTAATGGGAGAAAAACCTTCAAGCCAAACAGCGGGGAGGAAAAACTCCCCTACTGGGAGAAAAACAGAGAACCATCCAGACTGTTATGGTACTGCAATAGTATGTGGTTTTAACGGTTCCTTTTACGCCTCTATGATGTCAGCATTACTGCACAAAAGTACACTATGATTCTGGTGCAACACACGCTGCCTTCAAGGCTGCAATTTTTCCATAGACATCAGTGCATTTTCAAACAAAACAAAGTAAATCCACATTTTCTTGCTATTTATGACACCGTTACAATCTAGAACAGGCAAAGGAAACAATCAAGCGTTTCTCTTCCAGAGAAATAATCAAGTGTCATTCATGATCAAACTGTGTAATGTAATGATCCTCTTGGTTACTGATGTCACCAACATTAATGTACGTTTGTCTCTGTAGCCATTAAATATGGTCACATGATACACATACCTGAACTAAGAGCTCAGAGGACCAGAAAGCCTCACCGAGACTCTGATGGGGATCTTTCCTTGGTGTGGAAAGGTTTTTAAATTTGGTGAGAATCAGTCTGATAATCCTTTAGGACACAGTTGGTCTCTGAAAGTTTTCTAACGACAACAAATACAGCAGACCGTGGAGCAAAGGATGAATCACAAGTTCTTTGTTTAAAAGCAGCCCATAAAGCCGGGCTGCAGACAGAAGGGAAGCAAGTCGTGTACAAGCAAGTTTTCTCCTCTCTGCAGCACTGGCCGCTGGTTTGAATCGGCAGTGCAGCCCTGAAAGATTTATCCATTCATTTGTTGTGGCTTCGCCTGAATGCACCCAACAACACACCATTTCTATTTTATTCTACTCGTCTTTCACTCTGCAGGGTGGCTCAACAGAATTATGTCCCCAACGATAATTATCAATCAAAATTATGTTCTGAAAAATGGAGGCAGAGGAAATTGCTTACCAGGACTTCAAGCTGGAACAGGACTCCACAAAGAAGTAGTGTGAAAAGAGAGAGGTGGGAGACAGGAAGGAGAGGGGGGGGGGGATTTGCATCTGTATGGTCTAAAGTATGATAATTCCAGTCAATCTTTTGAAGTACCGGACTTCAATCTTTGTGTGGAATAAATATCGGCCAGTCAAATGCATCATAAATTTTTAAGTTTAGCTCACGCTGAGCTTTCAGAGATTATGAAATGTTCAGAGCTTCAGGCAGTCCCTAGACAAAAAAGTGACACGAGGAAAGCAAATAGGCGGGGGCGCTTCTCTTGAACACGCTTTATATAACGTTCCACATTACGCACCTGTAAGTTCGCCGGCTGGTATCAGCACATCTTGCTGAAAAAGAGTCGGCTGCTCAAAAACACATTTTTGTTCAGCTGAATACTGATTATGTTAATAGGTTTGATGCATTTCATAAAACTGACATGGCTCTCAGTCATGCGACACAACAGAATAATAATGATTCCCTCTAAAATGCCAGTCAGAGACAACATAAACAGCCCGGTGTCACAGAGAGGGGCGAGCTGTGTTAATCATTCGAAACGGCAATAATAATATACCTTTCAAGACACCTGGTAAGTGGTGATATTGCATTGGTAAATGGCCGTTTCCTGATGGCTGCCTGAAGTGGGAGCGCTGCTCTGATTGTTGATTTTGTGAAGTGATAAAAGCTGTCAGCTGGAAGCACAGCTCCAAGGCTGCAAAAAGGGTCAAACTCTGCCAGACGAAGAAAAAGGAGCCCATAACTATGAGCCTCATAAAAGCGGCTGTGCACAAAATACTGCAGCTCAGCGGCTGCTGGAGCAGCCCAAGACCTGATTGGGTCTCATTTTCCGAAGTCCTACAGTTCTCATTTCAGATCTTTACAGACCTGTAGCTGTAATCTGAATACATATGCTCATGTAAACGGTAAAATGGTAAATAACGCTTCTCCAGTCCTTCGTGACCACTCAGAGCCACGCATGTTTTAAGAAGCATGCAGGAAACATCCAATCATGTGAAAAAGTTAGTACCCTCTATTTTAATGCTATACTTTTATCAAACCACAATGAAGCCAAAAAGATATAAATATAAACAGATGCGACATCATCCATAAATCTTTTACCTGACCTTTAAGAGGGTGAGACGCGAGCAGGTGCTTCTAATGATCAACCCTGATAAAATGATCATCAGCAGTGCTGTAAAGCATGTGCACATGTCTGGTAACACAATGCCAAGAGGGAAAGACAAAAGCAATGGTCTTAGAGATGCAGTTGTTGCTGCACATCAATCTGGAAAGTGTTGTTAAAAATTGTTTTCAAAATATTCTTCTCTGAGAGAGATTTTTCACAAGTGGAATACATTCAAGACAGCTGACAATCTTGCCAGGAGAAGACACGTCAGAGAGTTCAAACTCAGATGTGCTCAAAACTATAAAAAAAAAACAAGAGCTCCAGACCTTAAATACATTACCGGGTATGATAAATGTCACATTATGCTGTAATGAACTGCTCTCATATGTCTCACCTGGCAGCATGTTTGGTGAAAACCAGGTATAATAGTCCTCTGTATATCAGAGTGTCCTAGTAGCACATGTGAGGCCATCTGGCTGACAGCTAAAACCTCAAAATAGGATCAATAAGCAGGGCAATGAGCCAAAGCAGAACAGCAAATCTACATCAGAACTGGCCAAAAAATAAGATAATCAAGGTCCGTTGACAGCCAAGTCCAGACATCAGCCCAACTGAAATGCTGTGATGGGACCTAAAGAGGTTTGGGCCTAAAGCAATGCCAAAAAACCTCAGTGAACTGAAGCAGTATTATAAAGAAGAACGGGCCAAAACCTTTGGAAACGGCAGTCCAGTGAAAATCATAAAAGCTCATACTGGCTCACATCAAGCTGATAAAATACTTAACTGGCAACTTTGCTTTAAACTCAATGTACATTTTCCTTATCTGCACTTCAAACACAGATACTTATTAAAGTTTGCTCTGTCACATGTCGGCTCACTAAACCCCAGTTTCACTCTCCCTCTGATTCCATTCATGTTTTTATAAACTATAAGTTAAGAGAGTCGGGTTGGTTCCTGAACATCAGTTTAGATAGGATAACGCTGAAACAACGCAGGTTCCTTCCCGTCCATGTAACTCTGGACCGGCTCTTTACCCTCAGCAGTTTCCCAGAGGGACATGTGGTTGGTGAGCTTGGAGAAGACATTAGAACCTTTCTCACAGGGGGTTCTGAGGAAGAATATGATACCGGGTCTGCTGCTATGAGCCATCAGTTCCTATACAAATGGAGTAAGCCAACATTCCCAGGAATAAGTCAGATTTGTTCCAGGAGGGAGCTGGACTTGATTAGGGTTGTTGTTGCTGATTAACTACAGATATGGTATAACCACGGATCTGAAAAAGTATGGATGGAGTTTCTCGGTCAGTCAAGGAGCATGAAGGGGTTCAGTTTGGTGGCCTCAAGGTTCCATTTCTACTTTTTGCAGATGATGAGGTCCTGTTGGCATCATGGAGCTGCGATCTACTGCTCTTACTAAAACTGCTGGCAGTCACATGTGAAGCTCCAGGACCAAATATGAGACCATTGTTCTTAGTCAGAAAAGGGTGGAACGAACTCTCCAAGTTGGAGATAAGGTCTAAGTGGAAGACACAAAGTATCTGGGGGTATCTCAGGAGGAATGGAGTGGGAGATTGAGAGGCACATCAATGTGTCATCTGCAAAAATGCAGACTCTGTACCAGTTTGATAAGGTAGAGAACTGAGACAAAAGACGAGACTCTCTGTTTACAAGTTGTCACAACCTGGCTCAAGGGTGGGACAAAGTATGGAGACCACACATGACAGTTTAAAGTAAAAGAATTAACTTTATTTAAATGAACTAAATTATTAAAGTAGTAAAGAACCATAGTAAAGTAACCAAACAAACCAAGCAACTCAAAGAGGAGCCACAACTGAATGCTCAGACACATTATATATATATATATATATATATATATATATATATATATATATATATACATACACATACACACACATATACATATAGGTGAGCCTTCACACCAACTCAGGTGTTAGTCATCTCTCCTAATGAGCCACTCCCACAGTCTCGGCACCCAAAACAAAAAGTAGGTCAGAGGTCTAGAGGCTGTCACATCCCCCTCCTCAAGAGTGAACTCCCACCTCAGACCCTGAGAGGCAGGCAAAACCAGATCATACAGGTCCTTCAGAGACTGGTCTTCTCTTTGTTCTTTCACCAGCTCTGAACGAGAAACATAAAGATCAGTTGGCAGTGACAATACAGTGTTTTTCACATCACAAGAGTTTTCCAAAACTGCCTCACTACCAGCTAGAGCAGCAGTCATTGCACGAGTCACGGCACAGACTGTGAACACTGCTTGCTCAGACTCAGTGGGTCCCTGTGGGTCTGGAACCACCTGTTGAGAATCAGGGATCTCTGTAGGTTCTATGAATGAAGCACAGGTCTTAGTCGGTTGTATGGACCTGTCAGATACTTTTACCCTGTCTGGTCTTATGTCATTTGACCACACTCGACCACCTGCCAGGTCATTTCCCAGAATGATGTCGACTCCTTCAACCGGCAGTTCAGGGCGGACACCCACCTCAACCTCTCCCTGTACCAGATCACATGACAAGAATATTTTATGCACCGGCACAAACATGGTTTGTAGACCCATCCCTCTAACCGGGAACACAGCTCCCTGTGTCTGAACTTGGAGAAAAGGGCAAAATGGCCTCCCTTACAAAGGTGTGCAAAGCTCCTGAATCTCTCAGAATTTTGACCGGAACTTTCTTATCACTCCCAGTTAACATTACAAAACCTTCAGACATGAATGGAGCATAACCCAAATCAACCTCAGAGGTTTCTATTGGCTTGAAATGCATTTGAAATGGAGCCACAAGTTGTTGTTTGTCACCAAAAGCAGGATTACAAATAATTGCAGCCAAACCAGCTGACTTCACATGGGATACTTTATTTTTCCTTTTAACAAAAGACACTCTTTTTTCCAGTGACCTTTTTGATGGCAATAATTACACACATTTGGATCACTTTTACCATTAGTCTGTTGTTCCAACTTAGTGAACGAATCTAACTTCTGAAATGTATCCTTATATCGCTCACCAAAGATGCGTTTGTGCGTTAACACATATTCATCAGCCAGCACTGCAGCCTCACTGGGACATGTGACTTTGTGTTCATTAATATAGGTAGCAATGTAATCAGGAACAGACTGTTTGAACTGTTCTAGAACAACTAGATCACACAATTTGTCAAATGTTTTAACATCAGAGGAGGAGCACCAGCGATTAAAATGTGATATCAAATCCCGTGCAAATTCCACATGTGTTTGTTTACCAGACCGTCGCCAACCCCTAAAGCGTTGCCGATAAGCCTCAGGAACCAACTCATAAGCCTGTAAGACAGTCGATTTTACCACCTTGTAATCTTTACAGTCCTTTGAAGACAGAGCAGAATAGACTTCTTGTGCTTTACCTGTAAAGACACACTGCAACATTAAAGTTCGCTCTTCATCAGGCCAGCATTTTAAATCAGCAACACGTTCAAACAAGCAAAAGAAGGTTCCCACATCACTTTCATTAAACTTTGGCAACAACCTCAAATTACTGGCAACATCAAAACGTGAACCAATGGGTTCCTCATTTAAAGCAGCTGCAGACACTTTACCTTCCTTAATTAATGCCAATTTTTGCATTTCCAAATCCAATTTCAGTTGTTCCTTCTTATATTTCATCTTTTCAATGTCCTTTTCATGATCTAATTTCAAAAGCAGCAATTCTTTCTGCTGTTCAAATGTTAATCCAGTCATAGAAATACTTACACCACTCTCACCATTCCCATCCATTAGCACACCAGACTCTTGCAAGTTAGCCTTGATGATACTCTTCAGGTTTTCCTTTGTCCGTCTGTGCTCAACTTCAATAAAGTAATGCTGGGCAATCTTGATCAACTGTTCCTTGTTGCATTGCTCCAGCAACTCCTCCAAAGGGGACCGAATGAACTCCTCCACAATGTTAACCATAACCACTAACCAAATCTAGCAAAATAGATAACCAAATTGAGGAATTCTACAAAACTTTGCGTTCTGCAACAAGTGGCCAAAAGAACTGGATTCCCCCCCCCCCCCCCGACTGAACTGCCTAGCAGAATCAACTAACTAACCTCATCCCTAGTCTTCAGACAGGTACTGGTGGTGGGTTTTTACTCACCGTAGCCCAGCGGTATTGGAGAGCAACTGCATAAACAGTGACCCCCCAAGAAACCCTGGATGTGATCCCGAGCCAATTGCTCTAACCACGTTCCCCGCCACACTCTGAAAAACACCCCTCAACAGACCCTCTAACAGAGCCTGCTGCTGTGCCTAACAGAGGAGAACACCAGTCAAAATAATGCCACATCAACCACTCTATAACTACCTTTTCACCTCAAAACAATAAGCCTACAAATGGAGTAGATCAAAACCTCCCCAAACTAACAAAACACTACAGTCATGTGTGATACTCCACCCAAAAGCAGCACAAGAGCAGCACCAAACTCATACCACCAAAACTTTCCTGGACGAGCCTCCACTTTGTCACAACCTGGCTCAAGGGTGGGACAAAGTATAGAGACCACACATGACAGTTTAAAGTAAAAGAATTAACTTTATTTAAATGAACTAAATTATTAAAGTAGTAAAGAACCATAGTAAAGTAACCAAACAAACCAAGCAACTCAAAGAGGAGCCACAACTGAATGCTCAGACACATTATATATATATATATATATATATATATATATATATATATATATATATATATATACATACACATACACACACATATACATATAGGTGAGCCTTCACACCAACTCAGGTGTTAGTCATCTCTCCTAATGAGCCACTCCCACAGTCTCGGCACCCAAAACAAAAAGTAGGTCAGAGGTCTAGAGGCTGTCACAAAGTCCATCTACAGTCATGGAAAAAATTATTAGACCAGCCTTGTTTTCTTCAGTTTCTTGTTCATTTTAATGCCTGGTACAACTAAAGGTACATTTGTTTGGACAAACATAATGATAACCACAAAGATTGCTCATAAGAGTTTTATTTAAGAGCTGATATCTTACCATTTTCCATGGTTTTCTTGATTATAACCTAAATCACTTAAGTTTTTACATCAATAGCTATGGTGTTGTACTGCCAAAAACACTGCTTTTATGCATTCAGTGTTTTCTTTTCTGTCTGTTTTAGTCACATGATGACGTTTAGTGGTACCAGGTATTAAAATGAACAAGAAAGTGAAGAAA